>JAQOSZ010000009.1:0-230000 GCA_030347455.1 Kentomonas sorsogonicus | reverse complement strand
GATAGATAGATAGAATTGCAAGAAAGGTAACAAAAAGGGACCACAAGAATGAGGTGCGGAAAGACTCGGTTAGGAACCTACACTTTCTTACACGAGACGTTTCATGGGTGTTATTTCCTCTTTATTCCATTAGTTATGTTATTCTAAAGCAAGCATACATGGAATCTAAAAAACCCCAACAGACCCAACAGCAAATACAACAAGAAGAAAACAAAGCAAGGGAAAAAAATAGAAAGTGATTTCTTAGCTACAACAGACTGTACAACTACCTGTCAGTAGCTCGGATATCCCATCACCAGAGGGGCAATCTGTCCGCCGGGGAGCAGCACATACTGCACGGCGCCCTGCAGTGGCGGCGGCGCGCCGGCATTACCGCCGTTCGTCACGTCGTTGCTCAGACTGCTGTTGTTATTGTTGTTGTTGTTAGCGCCGAATGATATTGAAGTTGCCCCCCATAGCACCGTTGCCTCCGGCCCCACCGTGGCAGCACCAGTGTACATCACATGCCCCTGCAGCTGCTGCTGCTGTTGCTGCTGTTGAGTGAACATCATGTGCTGCTGCTGCTGCTGCTGCTGCTGATGGTGGTATGCATTGACGTTGACGCTATTGCCACTGATGTTGTTTCTGTGGATGTCTGCGCCGCCGCCGAAGATGTCACTACCGACGTAATTCGGCGGAGGTCTCACGGCAGCGTCAAACGGTGGCGGCGGCTGCGAGCCGCGGAAAGGGCCGCCTGCGCTGTTGATGTGGCTATTGTTAGTCTTGTTTGCTTCTTGTGCACCAGAGACAGCGTTGTTGGCCAATATAAAGGTCTGCTGGTGATGGTGGTTGTTGTTGCTGTTGTGTGGGATTTGGCTGTGGGCGGAGGTGGGAATCAAAATGACCTTCTGCCCGTTCACCACCGCCGTCTCGTACACCTGGCCACCGCTGCCCATCACATAATTGTTACCACCGGTGGCGTTGAGGTGAGTGGAGCTGTTGTTGCTGCTGCTGCTGTTGTTGTTGTTCTCGTTGAAACCGCGGAGAGCACTGGCGTCGATAATCTGAGCGCCAGGGGGAAGCCACGAGAGGGGCGAGCCACTGCTGTTGTTACTATGATTATACGTCTGTTGCTGCTGCTGCTGCTGTGGCGCCGGAGAACCATTCGTGTTGCTCACAAAATAGCTCATCGGCACTTGATGCACTTGTTGATGCTGTTGTTGTTGGGGTTGTTGCTGGTTCGGCTGCGGGGAAACCATCATCGGGGGCGCGTTCATCGCATAGAACAGCGGTTGCTGCTGCTGCTGCTGCTGCTGCTGCGGGGGAGACCCAAAGCGGCCGTTGTCCTGTGAGATGGGAAGCACGTAGGGGAGTTGCATGTTGGCTCCCGGGGAGGTGCTGCCGGCGCCCTCCCGCTCCCGCATATCGCCAGTGCTCATGCGGCCGTCACTGCCGTCGGCGCGACCGTTGCTGCCCCACACGTGCTGTTGGTGCTGCTGTTGCTGTTGCAGCTTCGCCCAAGCACTGTGCTGGTCGTTGGCGGCGCCGCCGTTACTAGTGATGCTGCTGCCACTGTTACCGTTGTTACCGTTGTTGTTGGCGGCGGAAAGGGAGAAGAGGACGTTGCTGAGCGGGTGCCCGTGGCCGCTGGCGCCGCCGGCGATGTTGGTGGCGCCCAAGTTCCCTGACGAAATCACTCCCCGCAGCTGCTGCTGTGTCTGGGCGCCCAGCGCAAAGCCCCCGCCGCCGCCGCCGCCGTTGCTGTTGCTGTTGCTGCTGGCGACAAGGTACTGCATCCCGTCTGGGCCGCGGACGAGGACGGCGCCGCCACCGCTACCCGCCGCCGCCGCGGGCCCTTCCCCAGCCGTCAAGTGCTGCTGCTGCTGCTGGTGCTACGTCTGTGTCGCCGGAGGTGCCCACGCGAGGGAGGCGGGCCACACCCCGCCCGCCCCCGGCCTCTGCGGTTGTGTTGCTGTTGCTGCTGCTCGCCATTTCTCGCCGCATTGCATTTGCTGGCCTCCGCGGCTGTCGTGTGATTGCCACCGCCGCCGCTGACGGCAGCGTTGCCGCGCCGCCCGCCACTCTGCCGACGGCTGCCGTCGTCGTCGTTGCTGTGGGGATGCGCGTTGTCCTTTGAGGAGCCGCTGGCGCCCATGTTCTTGGAGGAGGGGACGGAGGAGACGGAGGCGGCGGCGGCGGCGCCGGGGCCCTGGTGCGGGCGGCGCGCGGCCTGGCGCTTGACGGTCGTGAGGAACGGCCCGCAGCGCGGGGAGCTGAAGATGCGGTAGAGCTTGCCGTCGTGGCTCGTCTCCTCCTGCCCCGGGACCCACGCGTCGGGTTCGTCGACCATGCCGCGCGCGCGCACGATCTCGGCGTGCAGGGTCTCGAGGTGCCGCGCGAGCATCAGCGCCGCGCGCGGGGTCGTCTGGCCGTCGCCGGCGGCGGAGATGATGGGCGCGACGGCGCCGCCGCCCGGGGGCTGGCGGGCCGCGAGCCACGTCGCCACGAGCCTGTCGCGCTGCGGCGCGCCCTCCACCTGCGCGAGCATCACCCAGTCGCCGCGCGCCGCCACCACCCGCACGCACGCCGCCAGCCACGCCCAGCCGCGCGCGATGAGCGCCCCCTCCGCGCGCAGCACCACCAGCCCCTCGCCGCTGCCGGGCTTGACGTGCGTCGAGAGGCGCGGGGGGTGGCGCCGCACCTCCCGCCGCAGCGCCGCCGCGCGGCCCATGTCGTCGCCGGCGCCGTCGCCCGTCTCGGCGGAGCCCGCCGCCCACATGAGCACGATCGTGTCGTAGAGGAACTTGAGCGTGGGGTACGTGTTCCACGAGGCCGACACGCACAGCGGCAGCGCCGACACCCGCTCCAGGAACAGCGCCTCCAGCTCCGGCAGCGGCGGCGCGCCGTCGGCCTCCGCAGCGCCGTCCTTCTCGTCGCGTCGCCGCGGCGGCTGGGGCGCACGTGCGGGCAGCCGGCGGCGGCGAGACGCTCCGCCGCCTTGAGAAACTGCGTGCGGTACATGACGACGGCGAGCGAGGTGGCGTGCTCGAGGGTGCGGTCGCCGGCGGCCTTGAGGATCGCCTGGCGGGCGGACATGAAGGGCAGCAGGTCGTCGGTGTCCCCCTCCACGGTGCGGCAGCCAAAGTACCCGATGACGTTGATGCGGCGGCCGCGGAAGGCGAAGCTGTCCGCCTCCGCCGCCCCGCACGCGCCGCCCTTGCTCTTGCCGCCGCCCCAGCCCGGGGATGTTGAGGCCCGCGAAGGTCGCGTCGCTGCCGCGGCGCCCGCCCGCGCCGCCGCCGCCGCCGCGCGCCGCTGGCCGGGGGGAGAGTGTAGACGAAGCACACGGCGCAGGGGACGGGGCGCACGGCGCGCTTGAAGAGGCGCCGGCGTCGCTTCTCCTCCTCCGAGAGGGCCCTGTCGGGGTGCGTCGACAATTCCCGCAGCGGCACCACCGCCACGTCGTCCAGCCGCACGTCCGGCGCCGTGAAGAGCCCGCGGCTGTCCTGGTGCCGCCCCCCGGAGTGCCCGGCGGCGGCGGCGGCGGCGCTGGCGGCCTCGAGCGAGTCGCCGGCGATGGGAATGGGCCCCGCGGCGGGCACGCGCTCCTCCGCGTCGGTCGCCGTCGCGAAGATGGCCGGCTCCTGGTCGAGCTCCGCGGCCTCGAACGGGCACCCGCGGCCCCTCCGGCGGCGCGGCGGCGGCGGCGGCGGAGGCGGAGGCGGCGAAGAGCTCCTCGTCGGTGTCAAAAAGCGTCGCCTCGACCACGTCCAGCAAGTCCTCCAGACGGGCCTCGGTGTAGGTGGCGGCCGGGATGCGGTCCGGCGGGCACTGCGGGTCGCGCAGGTGGTGGAAGCGGATGTGCGTGTCGTTGCGCATCCGCACAAACTGCCGGCGCAGCTCCGCCTGCTGCGGCGTCAGCTGTGGCCGCTCGGAGCCGCCGTCGTCATCATTATTATTATTATCGTCGTCGTCGTCACCGCGCCGCCCCGGCTCACCGCGCAGGGAGGGGCCGAAGTATCGGCGGGTGAGGGGGATGAGTGCGATCTCGTGGCTGCCGTAGCGCAGCGTGAAGATGATGTCGGCGGTCTGCCGGCTGGGAAGCGCGCCCATTTCTGTGAACCGAGCTCACAGGACTTCTTATGAATGCCGTGTGCACACGTGCACCTCTCAACTAGTGGTAAGAGCGATAATGAAGCTTGCCTTACCTAACGGGTCGGAAGGTGTTGAAAACAACAATCAAGACGATCCCAATAAGAATGAAAAAGGTGAGATCACCTACGACGTTAAGTTGAATAAGAAAGAAGAGACTTTCCTCTTGGAAATACACTTCCCGATTAGTCAGATGCAGAGAAAGGGAAAATGTTAAAAATTTAAAGAGCAGATTCAATAAGCGTGCTCAAAAGAAAAAAAAAGGAAAACAGAAAGAGAGTAAAATGAAGATAAAGAGAACGGGAGAGCAAGGCAAGAGATCTATACTGTTAAAAGAGAGAAAGAAAACTGAGATGGTCAGTGAGTGGAAAAACACAGGTTTTTGCGTTGAGAGAAGGAGTCCCAGTGCAGGCACACTTTAAATAACGAACAAGAAAAAAAAACAAAAACGAAAATATAGAGATAACAATAATAACAATAATAAAAAAAACAGTAAAAGAGAGAGAGTGTGTGTGCGTGTGTGTGTGTTGTGTGTGTGTGTGTGTGTGTGATTTTGTTTATATATAAATGTGTGCGCTTGTGTTTGTATCGACGAAAGAAAAGATATAAAAGAAAATGATGTGTACACGTTATTTCTTTCGTTATATTTATTTATTTATTTTTTGATGCTCAGAAGAGGCGAGACTCGCTTGTAGTGTATGTAACTATCAGACCTCTCTCCGAGTGTCGCTCAGATACGACAGATGAAGTGAACAAAAGAAAGGAGAGTAAAGGTTCGCAGAAGAAAGAAAACAAAACAAAACAAAAAAAAAGCACTGGGCGAGATGAAAACAAGTGATAGACAGTTGGGGGGAGGAGGTGAAAAATGACGTGGTGTCCAGTAACACTACAGGGCCTTCGCGGACGTCAAAAATGCAGTCAGCAAATAGATTTGACAAAATGCAGCGCTTTTGGAAAACAATACAACTCCTGAGTGTTTCGGAGTAAAAAGTATCCGTGAATCCCGAAGCAGGAAAAAAAAAATAAAAAATAGAGAGGGAAAAAAAAGGAAAATCTGGAAATATTAAAAAATAATAATACAAAATGTACTAGATAAAGGAGATTAATATAGTGTACAGGAAAAAAAAAGAGAATTTCGAAATTATATACGAAAGTAAAGGAGGAAATAGTAGAATATTATTATTTCTTTTTGATGAGAAACGACGCAAGTGTGAGTTACTTGTGTAAAATACAAGCAAAATAGTAATTAAACAAAAGAAAAGAAGAAACTACAGGGGAAGGAAATGAAAACGACGATCACAAAAAAAAAAAATCACCAATGTCAATATGTGGCACGGCGAATGGAGATACCTGTTTAGGTTACTACGAGGAAGTGGGTGAGGAAGACTCAAGATGATATACAGTGACAAAAACTTAAAGAAAAAAAAAGGGAAGAAACAACAACAAAAAAAAGAAACAAAAAAAAAATGAAGCGGATATATATAACTGTTTAAAGCGTAATGAAATAGAAAAAGAACAACAATGAATAACTATTTTCCTTCTTGGTTTTTATTTCCAATATAGAGCAAATTTGCAAAAGGTGTAAGTTATTGAAGCAGGTGAGAGAAGAAGAAGACTGACGGGCGGGGCGCGAGAGTACGTTGATGATACGTGTAGCCACCTTACCTTTCGTTTTTACTAAGGCACCGACTGTTATCCGCCCCAAAAAAAAAGTACGGGAAAGAAATAATGAAATAATAATAATAATAATAATAATAATAATGGTAATGATAAAAGCAAGCGCAGTAGCAGCTGTAGAAGCAGCAAAAACAACAACAACAACAAAAAAAAAAAGTGAAAATAACACCAGAAATGGGGGGAAACAAAAAGAAAAGTGACAGGAATACTGTGTTTATCAGCGTTCTGTTCGTGAGACTAAACGTCGAATAAGAACACTGACAGTGTGTGTCAATGAATGGAAAGAAAGAAAAAGTAATTTATAATAAAGTAGAAGAAAAGGAAGAAAAAAGAGTGAGGGGGGAAAGAATAGTAGAAAAAAAAAAGAATAAACGGATGCGTAAATTTAAAATGAATTTAAAAAAAAAAAGAAGAAGAAGAAGAAAATAACGCACTAGTTTCCTTTTTTTTTTCTCGAAGACAGAAGGTTATGATCCCGCTTTCAATTAGCAATGAAAATTGGAGTCACGTGTTTCCTTATTGTCCTTTTTCTCTACTTGTTAGATTTTCACGCAATTATTGTTTCAATCCTTCAACTTACCTCCTCAATACTTGTATCCTGCTTTTACAAGTTTTGTGAATTGATTGTTTTCAACAACAACAAGAATAGAACAATCAACAACACGACAGAATGCGGCAGCCGAAACCTCAGGATTGTTGTGTCTTTTATTGTTATTGTTGCTGTTATTCTTCTTTCTCTCTGTGTGTGTGTTTGTGTGTGTGTGTTCGTATTGCTATGGTCTAATGGTGACCAATACAAAAAGAAAAACACAAACAACCAGCCTGAAAGAGCAGTACGACTTGAAAAAGAGAAGTTTTAGAGATTTTAGAAAAAAAAATCACAATAATACTGAAAAACTTGCACGATATATATATAGAGAGAGAAATAGAAGAAAGAAGGGTTTGAAGAGTAAAATAATATGAAATTACAAGTTTCGGACGAGAAAGGCAAGAGAGAGAGAGAGAAGAGAGAGAGAGAGAGAGAGAGAGAGAGAGAGAGAGAGAGAGATACAGCACTGACCGGGAGTGGTAGAGGAATGATCAGGTGGAGAGAATTTCAATGTGATTATTTCGCAAAGACGAATGGAAAAAAAAAAAAAACACAGAAAACAGAAAACAGAAAGTGTGAAAATAGAAAGAAAAGGAAAAGTAAGAAGAACAAAATAGGGATTTGTAGTCGGAGTGCGAAAAGCCTACAGTGGAAAACAAGAACAAAAAAAGAAAAGTAACTAACTTTCCTTCTCTTGCTGATCTTTCGTATAATTTCTCCTCTTTTGCGTTGAAGATGAGTATACGAAAGAAAAAAAGAGGTCAGAGTCTCAAAGGGAGACAGCACCGAAAATAAGAAGAGAAGCAATAAGAAAAGTACTGCTGAATGAAAGAGAGAAGTCCAATCAGAAAAAAGATCGAGACAAAAAAAAAAGGAAAACAAAATATATCGAGGTATTGTTTTTGTTTCTCTTTCTTTTTTTCTCGATACGTATCTCTAATTTAAGTATTTTTCTCTTTCCTTCGTCAATTTTTTTTTCCTACTGACCTTTTTACCTTGTTTTAAAAGTATCTTTTATTAGCCTGTATTTTGTTTTTCAAATACCTTGGCACGCTTAATGGGGCTCTTTCAAAGATATGTATATATATTGTATTTATGTGAATGACTAGGGAATGACAAATAGATGAGTGAACGTCACAAAAGAATCCGAGAAGAAATCAGGTGACGAAGCACTGCGTTTGGCGTACGAACAGTAAAAAATGAAAAAAAGGAAAAATAGAAAAAGATGCAAAAACGCGTGGGTCAGAAGCAGAGAGAACAAAAGAAAAGGAGAGGAAGGGAGGACTGTCTGCCAGGAAAAAATAGGTGGGGGAGCAATAAAAAAAGAAGTCACCAATACAGGTGGACGTTTTGTATATATATAAATATGTGATGGATATTTTACTATTTACTATTTTTTTTTCTCGAAGTTGAATGAAGAAGCAGTAAAAGAAAAATGAATAACAAAAGAAAAAGAAGGTGGGAAAAAGCAACAATAATGAAATTGATATTAAAAAAAAAAAGGAATATTTCCTCTCCGAATACGGGAGAAGGAGATACGAAACAGCAAGGGAGAACAAAAAGCCCTCAAATAGTTAGAATTCAATGAAGAGTTGAAGAGTTAGACTATTACTAACGGGAATTACGTGCCAGTCGTAATCGAATTCCTTTTGAGTGTGTTCGTACGTGTGTGTGTGGGGGGGGGGGAGGGAGAGAGAGAGAGTGAATAAAATAGTGTCAGAAGAACTACAATCGCATAGTGAGGCATCGTATCAGCAGAACAAGAAAGGTTTACAGCGGTCGTCCGCAGAAAAATAAGAGCACATCTGAAACACATGGCACACGTGCGCCGGAGAGCGGCGGTGGCGGTTGCACTAGCCCACGTCAGTGTAAACAGAAGTAGGGAAACAGGTTGCAACAAAAACTAGAAGGAAAGAAGGGAGACAAGGTCTTCCTTGTCCCCTTCATTCCCTCAATCATTCCTTCCTTTTTTTTTTTTTTTTGCTGCGTGCACATAAATATGACCCTAATGTCGTTGATTTGTTTTTCTGATAATTAATTTTTGTGTGTAAATGGAATCAAAATGGTTCAATTGAATTGTTTTCAATACCGAATTCTTAGTACTGTTTGAAGATGAGAGTGACGAGTTGTGTGGGCGTCGATTTACCCCCTTTTCCATTTTCATTCCCCACAAAATCACGAGTTTCATAGATCTTCTTTTTTTTTTCTGTTTGCGGAAACTTCATATAATAACTTCAATAAAGACAATAATAATATATTTTTAAAAATAGAAGTAATTAAAATTAGAAACATCGGATCAGTAGAGAAGAAAACATTGGAAAAGTTGAGTGTGCAACTAAAAGCAACGAGGGTAGAAAATTAAATAGATTATTGCCACGTGGACTATGACAGCCGAGAAGAGGAAAAAAAATCTGTTAGAACTAAATAGAGAAGAAGTAACAGTAATATTAACAATAATAATAGTACTTATAAAGAAATAAATGAATAAACAAACAAATCAAAAGAAAACCACGCTTACAGATAGCTAAAAGGCATTGAAAATTGTATGTCAACCTTTTGTTTCTATTTACCAGTGTCTATTTCTCATGTCTGTCATTACTCTTTGTTACTCCCTTCAACATTATTTTTGTCGTATACTCGTTGTCCATTCTTTCATATCATTATCGTCACTTATTCTATGCTTTTTTTTTTCTTTTTTACACGTTTTTCTTCTTTTTTTTTTGTCGTCTTTGATGCTAGTGAGGAAGAAAACGTGTTTATCGTTGTCGAGGCACAACCGACGCCCCTAGTGAGGAAGCAGTCGCGGGAGACGACCTCTAGAAATGGAATTCCGAGATAGAGAGAGAGATAGAGAAGAAGTAGAGCGATCAGATGCGGACAAGACAGTATGTGCGACACAGAACGTACGAGAGGAACAACAATGGGGAGAATAAACAGAGGCGGTCGAAAGAAAGAGATACTGGGCGGGAAATATGAGTTGGTAAACACCAAAGATCCAAACGAATAATATAAAAAAAGAGCACAATAAAAAAAGATGAGAGAGGGAGAAGAAATGTAGAGTCAAACATGGAAAAAGGGGGGTGGGAGAAACTGGAAAACTACAGAACTGTTATCCGGCTGTCAAAAACACAAAGGGGAAAGCGTAAGAAGACAGCATCAGCGTGGATAGGTGCGCGAGTGTAGTTTATTGGGAGAGGGAGGGGATAGGAGAAAGAAAGAAAGAGAGAGAGAGAGAGAGAGAGAGAGAGGGGAGAGTGGGGGGGGGGGGAGGGTAAAGAAAAAACTGAAATCTAGAGAGAGAAGAAAATTGAAAGCACAACAGAAAAAGAATAGAAAAAGAAACAGGAAGAAATCATAAAACAAGGAAACAAAACTGGCGAGGGAGAGAGATGCGAGAAAAAAAAAGTAATAAAAAGAATAAGAGGAATAGATCGGATTGGTGGGTGGTGATACCGCCAAAGTCGGTACAACTATTGTTTACAACGGTTTCCGAGCAGGTTGTAGTGTGAGGGTGCATGAGGTGTTGGAAGGAATGAAGAATTCGGTTGTATCATTTTCCACTGCTTCCTTTGAAATAAATTTTTTAGTGTCCCGAAAAACATTGTTCGCTACGTGTATTTACTTTCTTTGTTTCTTATCTACTTTTATTTTTTGTTGTTGTAGTTGTTGTTATGTGTATAATTATAACGAGAATTAGAGGGATAGGGGGGAGAAGGAGAGAGGGGAAAGACGCGCGCGGACGCTCCTCTCCTCAATAGTTTCCGCCGTCGTCGTCGTCGTCGTCGCGGAAGTCAAAAGTGAAGTCGAT
The DNA here is from genome assembly GCA_030347455.1 of Kentomonas sorsogonicus. NCBI lineage: Eukaryota > Euglenozoa > Kinetoplastea > Trypanosomatida > Trypanosomatidae > Kentomonas > Kentomonas sorsogonicus. The sequence goes on along the minus strand of JAQOSZ010000009.1, from coordinate 219,795 downwards.
GTTGTCGTCCTCCTCGTCGCTATTGTGGGCACCAGCAGCACCGGCGGCGCTCTCGTTAGCGAACGGCGCGCTGGAAGGGTACTTGAGGCCCTGCTGCTGCTGCTGCTGCTGCTGGGAGGGGGCAACGCCAGAGGCGACGGCGGCGGTGGCGTCCGCGGCTGGCTTGCCGACGGTGACGGCGGCGGCGGACGGCGCCATGGCCACGTGCGGCAGCTGCACCGTCGGGTGCCCGTGGGCGCCCATCACCGGCGTGTTGGCCGTCTTGGTGCCGGCGTGGCTGTCGCCGCCGCGGCGCACGCTGCTGGCGGCGCTGCTGCCGTGCTGGTTGTTGTTGTTGTTGGCGCCGCTGGCCTTGTTGGGCGAGTTGGCCGTGCCGTTTGCGGCGGTCGCCGCCGGCGCCTGGGCCGCCTTCTGCTGCGCGGCGCGGTTGTTGGCGAGGAACTGGCTGAGGTTCGCGGTGACGCTGACGTTGGAGCCGTTCGCGGCGGTGGTGGTGGCTGTCGTCGCTGTCGCCGCCGGCTGCTGCGCCTGCGGCTGGAACTGCATGAGCTGCGGGGCCATGCCAGGCGCCATCGCCTGGACGTACTGCACGCCCGCGGGGCCGCCTGCCCCGGCGCGGCCGCGTACGGGATGGCCTGCGGGGCGGCCATCATCGGCTGCATGCCGGGCTGGACAAGGAAGGCACTCTGGGGGATGCCGGGGTACGCGCCGGGCGCCATCATCATCGGGCGCGCCGGCGGCGGCACCGGGGTACGGGGCGTAGTACATTCGGCTGCGGGGCGGCCGCGTACATGCCAGGTGCCGCGGCAACCATCCCCGCATGCTGCTGCTGTTGTTGCTGCTGCTGCTGCTGCTGCTGCTGGGGAATGGCCTGCGGGGCGAGCTGGGGATAGCCGCCGGCGGGGTACGCGTACATCAACATGCCGGTCTGCGGGTCGCGGAAGAGCATCGGCTGAGGCTGCGCGGACGCTGTGCCGGCGGCGCCGGGCGCCAGCGCGATGTAGGGCTGCTGCTGCTGCGGGTAGAACTGCAGCTGCTGCACCACCTGCACGCCCTTGCCGCCGTTGGCGCCCGCCTGCTGCACCGTGAAGGCCTGCGGCTGTTGCTGCTGCTGCGGCGGCGTGGCGCCAGCGCGGCCGGCGGCGGGGACAGCGCCAATGGTAATGGTCGGCTGTTTGTGCTGCGGCTGCTGCTGCGCGGCCCCGGCGGCGGCACCACTAGCGGCGGCGGTTGGCATGGTGCCGGAAGCCGCGCTGCCCGCGCTGGCAGTGGTGGCGGGGTGGTGCCGGCGGTGGCGGCGGCAGCGGCAGCATTCGCGCCGCTCGCGGAGACGGCGGCCACGGCGGCGGCGGCGGCCTGCTTGGCCTTCTCCTGCAGCCGCGCCATGACCCGCTTCTCCTCCTCCACAAAGACGGCGGCGAGGCGCGCCTCCAGCTCCGCCTGCCCGCGCCGCAGCCACGCGCGGACGCACTCGTCTACCACGGCGTTGCGGCCGAAGGAGCGCGGCGGCAGCTGCAGCCCCGCCCCGCCCGCGGCGGCCGCCCCGGTGCTCGCGCCGGCCGCCGACGTCAGGCTCAGCTGCAGGGGGTTGTCGTTGGCGGACGCCTCGTTGCTGGCGGCGGCGGCCTCGCCGGCCTTCCTCTCCTCCCCGGAGGGGGCGCCGCCCTCGTCGTCCTCCTCGACGTGGGGGCCGAGGGCGGCGGGGCGCCCGTCGCTGTCGCCGCTGCTGCGCGGCTGCTGCTGCTCCTCCGGCTCCTCCCGCTCGCCGCTGGCGGCCGAGGCCTCGGGAGCGGCGGCGGTGGAGGCGGACGCGGAGGCGGCGGAGGTGGCGACGGCGCGGTTGCGCGAGTGCTTCTCGCTGGGGTTCTGCAGCTCCTTGTAGAACTGGCACAGGTGCCGGCGCTCCTTCATCAGCGGCCCGAGGTCGCAGCGGACGTAGGAGCCCTTGACGGTCTCGTACGCCGCCACCTCCGTCACGTACTTCATGAAGCGCGCGAGGAGGTCGCCGGACATGACCGCCTCCACGCCGAACTCGCCGCTGTCCGTCTCGTAGACGCTCAGCCGCGGGCGGAAGCAGGCCTGCAGGCGGTACACCTCCTCCTCCTTGCCGGTGTGCCGCGCCTTCTTGTAGTGCTTGCGGCGCTTGCCGCGCTTGCCCTTGCGGCGCCCCTCCTCGCCCTCCGCGGCGCCGGCGGGCAGCTCGTCGTCGTCGTCCTTGTCGTCGTCCTTGTCGTCGATACTGTCGTGGCGGCACGCGGCCTCGTCGGCGGCGCTGTCGGCCCCCCTGTCGGCCGCGGTGCTGTCCCCGGCGGACGCGGCGCCGGCGACACCGTCGGTGCTGGCGCCGGCGCTGCGGCCCCCGCGCTCCTGCGCCGTCGCGTCCTCCTTGTCGAAGATCGGGATGGTCGACTCGCCGCGCGCGGAGGCGGCCTGCGCGAGCAGCACGTGCTCGTAGCAGCGCTCGTTGATGCCGAGCTCGTCGACGATCCACGCGAGCGGGTACTGGTCCGCGAAGGCCTTGAGGTGGTGGTAGTGCGCCGCCGGGATGCGCACGCGCAGGTTGAGCAGCTGCAGGTGGCGGTAGTAGGCCTCCTCGACGATGGCCGAGTTGGGGACCTGGTACGACATGCAGGTGGAGAGGAACTGCGAGCGGAAGGTCATGCTCGCCAGGAAGACGATCGGCTCCAGCAAAAAGTACTGCTGGTCCTCGTGGTCGAGGCGCAGGTCGAGGAGGACGTCGGTGCCGCCGGGGGCGCACGGGCCCAGCCGCACCTGCCGCCGCGAGTTGCGCTGCCGGTCGCGCTCGCGGGCGGCCGCCGAGGCGCTGAGCCCCGGCGCGGTGCTGCCGAGCGGGCTGACGGGCGCGGCGGGCGCGGCGGGCGGCGGGGCGCCGGCGTCGTCGTAGTAGCGCTGCAGGGCGGCCGTCGTCTCGTGGAAGCACGAGATGTACCCGATGCAGTGCACGCGGCGGGAGTTGATGGGCGCCCAGTCCTCCGCCGTGCGCGCCGTGTGCAGCAGGCGGTTCACCATCACGCGCGCCACGCTCGGGACGTTGCAGTGCGCGCCGTTCCACACGGACGTCGTCTGGCCGCCCGTGTTGGGGTCGAGGCTCAGGCCGGTCATGTTCACCGCGTCGGCGGCCGCGCGGCTGGTGGACGGCTCCGCGCCGACCGCCGCGAGGTGGCCGCCCGCGCCGCCCTTGCGCTTCGCCTGGTCCGACTCCACAATGCACACGACGCACGGCAGTGGCCGGAAGAGCGCGCGGCCGGAGGGGGCGGTAGCGGCGGAGGCGGCGGACGCGGACGCGGGGGCGGCGGTGCCGCTCGGCGCCGGGCTCGCTGTGTGCGACGGCGGGCCGTCCGCCTTGTCGCTGGCAGCGGCGGGGGGCGACGTGGTGCCGGCGGCGGCGGCAGCAGCAGCGGCGCTCGCGGTGTCGGCGTCGGTGGCGGGGGTCTTGCCGGCGGCCCAGTTCTTGTAGGCCTCCTCCCCGCACACGGCGATGACCTCGCGGTCGCTGTAGGCGGCGCCGACCTTGGCGAGGCGCTCCTCCTGCACACGCCGCACCGTCGCCGGCAGCGCGTCGCCGAGGGCCGCCATGAGCGACTTGGCGCTCTGCGCCGACACCAGCTCGACGTCGGTCAGCAGCTGCGAGAAGGCGCGGTACGCCTGCAGCGCCCGCGCGCGCCTCTCCTCCTCGGGGGAGGCAGCGGCGGCTGCGGTGGTGGCGTCGGCGCTGGCGGCGGCGGGGGCGGGCGCGGCGGTGGCGGGGGAGGTCGGGTGCGAGCTGTTGCGGCTGCCCTGCGCGCGCTTCTCCTCCTTGATGGCCTGCAGCGCGAGGCGCACGCAGTCGTTGGGGGCGTTGAAGAACTTCTTGAGCACGGCGTCCTTCACCTTTTGGTTGGTGTGGTCGTTGAAGTAGGTGCGCGTGAGGGGGATGAGGCACAGCTCCAGCGTGCCGGTGCCGCCGGCCGGCAGCTGCACCGCCGTCGTGTAGATGAACGGCGGCGCGTCGCTCGAGGGAAATCCGCCCATTGGCGTATGTGAGAGGAGCGAAGGAGAGGGGGTGCTGGTAGTGTGGCTGCGTGCGGTGCTTCCGTGCTCGGACTCTTCGTATCCTTCTCTCTCTCTCTTTTTTTTAATTCTTTCCTCTGAAACGTTAGCGTGTGTGTCTGTGTGTATGTGTGAGTGAACGTAAAAAATAAGTAAATATTGTGCCCTGCTGTTAGGATGATACCGGTCGCAGCTCAAATGAAGTCAAGAGCGAAGCTGAAATAGTAATAGAAAAGAGAGCGAAAGAAAGAGAGAGAGACAAACGCCAATAATAATAAAAGTAAAAGTAAAAACAGGAATGGGTGCGGCCTTCGATTCCGTTAACGGAGAAGAGAGAGGCTGCTAGACTTAGAATACAAAGCGGAAAGATCAATAGCGGATACAGACGCGTGTACGTTTAATTGAATTATATGGAAGTTGTTTGGAAAGATAGTTTGTGGTTTGTGGTTTTTGTTTTTGTTTTTACTGTTTTTGTTTTTGGTTATGTTTTTTTATAGGTTTGATAGTTTTTTGTTTTTGTTTTGTTTTTGAATTGGTCTTTACGTTTTATGTTGTATTCTGGTAAGGAAGTCGCGGACTTTGATTACCAAATGAAGAGACGAGAAATAAAAAGTGGGAAAGCAAAAATTAAAAATATTAAAACTTAGATGAAAAATAATAATAATAAAAGGTAATGTCACACAACTTTGATATGTGTAAACAAGCAAACAATGAAAAGAAATTTGGCAAGAATGACCCGCGCAAGTAGAGAACAAAAAAGAAAAGAAAAGAAAAAAATGAAAGATGAGATGATGGTTGGTGGCACACAAAGATATGGAACTTTATAACACGCTTACGTGTGAGCAACCTTTCGAGTTCTTTGTTGTTGTTGTTGTTATTATTATCTGTTTGGACTCTGTATTTAACTTTCTAAAACACTGAAAAGTATCAAAGAAATTTAGTGAGAGATCCACAGCAACAACAACAAAAGATAAAACAAATAAAAAGAAAGGGATAGAGGGGGGGGGGGGGATAATGAAGAAAGTAACACTATTATTAGTAGAAATAAAGAAAGTCAATATGATTTTTCCCCCTTGACACCGTTACAAGAGCAATCACTGCAAAAGAAAAGAAGAGAAGAATGTACAGGTGTAACGATGATGACGTCAATCAAAGGAAATGTTGATTACCTAAAGATTGATTCGCTATTGTGTGTATTTTTTTTTCTTAATTTTTTTTTGTAGGTTTCTATCTGTAACTTTTACTTCTCTTCGTTTTACAAATGTTACTGTTGGTAAATGTAGTATCAGAACTTTTAGTGGCTCTTCTTCTTGTCGATTACAAAGGAAAAAATCTTATGGGTGGTTATTGACCTTTTATTACTGTTACTGTTTACTTTAATGTTTCGCTGTTCGTTGAAAGGGAGGGTCGTCCAACTCCTATTTTTACTTTAAAAAAAAAAAGAAACAAAAAAGTCTTTCTCTTGCCTTTTCCGATTGTGTTTTTCCCAACACTCCTTTCCAGTCCAAAGCAGAAGAGGAGAAGCGCACGCAGTTAGTGTAGTACCGAATGATTAGCTTCAAGAGTGTCAGGCAACAGTGTAATGGTAATAATAATAAAGTGAATGCCGACTACACGTGTCAGGTCTTCGAAGCCAGTAGCACCCGCGAAGAAACACAGGAAGATGCGACAAAAAAGCGAGGAAGTGCGGGGAAAGCACGAAACGAAAAAGAAAAAAGAAAAAAAGAAGCGAGTAGAGGTAAAAAGAACGGATGGACTTGAGATGATGGTGAACAAGCAAAGAAGGAAGACCAGAAGGGCTTGTGGGCGCGACGTATGTTCTTGTTTTACCGTTTATCACGAGATCGTATGCGGGAACAAGAGTTTGGATAGCGAAAATGATCACGGAGGGGGAAACAACACAAATAAATTCTTAAAAACAGGAGGAACTAAAAGAACAATAATAGAAAAAACAATCAATAAAAAGAGAGAGAGAGAGGATCAGAAGGAAGGGGGGAGGTGCTGGGAGGGGAGCTGTCTGGAAACTATCGCTGTGATGAGTCGATAACACTTGAATCAAACTCAGACACACTTCGGGCGAAGAACGAGTTTCCAAAAGGAGAGAGAAAGAAAGAAAGAGAGAGAGGAATTGTAAAAAGAAAAAAGAAAAAAAGAATGGGACGATTTCCAGAGATCGGGCGGAGGTGGAAATCAAAGAACGAACCCAAATACAGGAGTGGAAGAAAAACAAAGAGAAAAAAAATGTGGAACGAAAGTGAGATGATGAAGTGATGTTTTTCAAAAAAGAAAAAAATCAACACACTCACGAAAAGGAGAAACACAAACAAACAAAAAGAAAAAGAAAGAGATATTGGTAAGGGACGAGGATTTAAAAATGGGGAAAACAAACAAACAAAAAAGATCAAAGGTGATAGAAGGGGATAAAAGAGATCCTTTTACAATCACAATATAGAAAGTTGCGGTTGGAATACTTAAGAATAATAAAGAAAAAGATACATACAATACTACTGGATGGGAGCTAGAATGCTTTTTTTTCTTCTTCTTGGAAAGAGTGATAGTAGAGAATAGGGGGAGGGAGGGAGAGAGAGAGAGAGAGAGAGAGAATTGACGGTAGCGTTGGGAGCCAATATTTGTCGATGTGGAAAGAGAGGGAGGAGTCACGGAGCGGAGTGACTGAAACGATGCGTGATTGGAAGGCAAGTACGCACTTCATGACTCGCGAAACGTAGTTGGAAGTATGGACAACCAGAATTTTTTTTTTCGGAAAGAACAAAAATAAGAAAGAGCACAGTGAATAACAAGTGAAAAAGAGGATTTGAAGTGAAGAGCGAAGAGCGAGGAGAGGAGAAGAGACGAAACGAATATGCTTATCTGTTTCGGAGAGCCCCTCGCCCTCTCTCTCTCTATCATTCTCGCTCACTATTCAGCTGCGGCACTCTATGCTTACAGCGGGCAGCCGGACACCTTCATCCCTCGAACAACTCTTCTTCCCCCTCAGAGTAGCGGCTGATCGCTAGCTGAAGGTTCCGTTCTGGATCATGCGCCGCACCTTCTTCTCCCACGCGTCGACAAACTGCATGGGCATGACAATGTACTCGGTGTTGGACTCGACGGCGCCGAGCTGGATGACCGGGGAGGCCGGCGTGACGGTGCGGGCGTAGCTCCCCAGCATCTCGTAGAGACTCGTCAGCAGCGCGCCGGCCATGGACATCTTGGTGGCGGCCGTGCTCTGCGCCGCGGCCTGCGCGCCGGCCGGCCCCAGGTTCGCCAGCACGTCCAGCGGCTCCAGCGAGAAGCCCAGCTGCACCCGCACGGGCGCGGTCGCGGAGAGGAAGGCGGCGGGGGTCTCAAGAATGGCGCTGGGGCTCGCGTTGGTGAGGGAGCCCACAAAGGCGTAGTTGGAGGGGTCCGTCTCGGCGGTCAGATACACGCCGACGCCCGCGCCGTCCGGCACCGGCGCCGTCAGAAAGACCGTCAGCGCCGCCGGCGCGTAGCCGAGGTCGAGCACCCAGCGCCCCTCCGCCACCTGCACCGCGTCGGTGCGCACGGCGTTTCCGGGCACGACCACACCAAACGACATAGGGGGGAGGAGGGGGGGGGGAGGGAGGGTTCTCCCTTCTCTGAAATGCAAAGGAGGAGGCTGGGAAAGGCGCAGTCACGTACTAAGACCACTGCGGTGATCCGGGGCGACGCCTCGACGTTTTCCGTTGTAACGCAGGGGTATAAAATGCGCGTTACAGAAAAAGGTGAGAGAGTGAAAATATATCGAGAGCGGAAAGTACTGTAAAATAGATGATGTTTCCTGTGTATGAAGTCTTGAACAATTAGAAGGTGGGGGGGGGGAGAGAGAGAGAGAGAGAGAGAGAGAGGAGTATCGTGAAGGCAAAAAGAAAGATGGAAGTGGACACTCAGTGTGGGAACTTGAGTGAGCCGTGAAAAAAGCGTGATAGCCCAATGATACGGTGCCTCACTTATTACCCAAAGTGGCTTAAGCACGAATGCGGTTCTACTTGTTTCTCTCATGTTGATATGGGGAAAATATATATATTCACGTACGCCGCAGTTTTAGTGTAATGTAGTACACTGTGTCTCAGCACGCGTTTTTTTTTTTTTTAAATCCTTTGTTGTTGTAGTTGCTGTTGTTTTACGTGTGTGACATTGACATGAAAAAAATATCAAACTATTCACAACTGTTCCTGTCGCCTCTAGGACGCGGCGGCGTCGGCACCGCTGGCGGCGGCGGCGCCACTCCAGTGCCAGGCGCAGTTGACGGCGCCGCTCTCCGTGACGTAGGGTTTGCTGCTCACGTACTCGGGGTCGTAGTTCTGGAGGTGGCTGAGGTTGCTCACCAGCAGCGCCTGCAGCGCCGTGATCTGCTCGTCCAGCAGCGCCGCCTCCTCCGACACCTCCTCCGCGCCCGCGCTGGCGCCCCAGCTTCCTCGCCGTCCGCGCTGTACTCCCCGGCGGCGCCGTCACCGCTCTCGCCGCCGGCCGCGAGAAGGCCCGCCCTCTCACCCGCGGCTGCTGCGGCGGCGGCAGCCTCGTTGGCCTCGATTTGCTTGCGGGCGGCCTCGTCGGCGCGCACCATGGCCTCCACCTCCGCCGCGCGCGCGCGGTCGACGTGGTAGTAGTACTGGTTGTCGGTCTGGTTCTTCTCGGTGTAGGCCCAGCGCTGCAGCTTGGCGATCTTGAGCACGAGCCGCAGGTGCTTGGCGCTGTCCAGCGGGACGTCGTCGTTCTGCTTGAGGATCTCCCACAGGTCGAGCAGCCGGATGGGCTGGTGCATGAAGAGCGCCTTGAGGACGTAGTTGCGCGGCAGCTCGCCCAGGTCGCGCGGCACCGCCGTCAGGTGGTTCTGCTCCAGCGGCAGCTTGTACAGCTCGCGGACGTTGCCGTTGGGGATCTTGAGACCGAGCTGGCTCAACATTGCTACCTCTGTGCGGAAGGGCACCGTCAGGCGGTACTCGCCGCCGGGGCGCTGGCCCAGCGGGCCCTTTGGGCGTCCGAGCAGCACAAGGCCTCGGCGCAGCATATGGACTCAGGATGGAGGGGGGGGGGGGGGGTGGCTAGTGTGTGTGGGAGCGGGGTATGGTCTTGTTGCCCCTCTCTTTCCTCAGAAGTGTGCCTCTACTCAAAAAGGCAGCAAGACTATCTGTCAAATGAGAAAGATACACGCTGGTTAATCCTTTTTTATTTACCTTGTTTCCTGTCGAAATTATATTTAAAAAAAAACCGGGAGAGTGGGAGTGCACAGGCCACAGAGAAATCGTAGAGAAAGTCAATACAATGTCAAGAAACGTCAGAAGCACAGGCTACTTTCAGCAGTTGCATACGCTAATGAAGAACAATAAAAAAAATATGAATCATCGGTACCACTACGTATTTTTATTCAATTAGTAACCGTCTTCCAATCCAGGGGCATCAACGGAGTCACCATAGTCATGCGAACATAAGAAACAAAGAGAGAGAAGGGGAGGAGATTACACACAATCGCATTATATCTGTAACAATGAGAGCCACGGAGCAAATAACATTGGAGAGGAATACAATGAAGCAAAAAGAAGAATATAAAATAATATGATGAGTTCCTTTTTATTATTATTATTCACGAATAGCTGTGAGCTCTATAAGCTTTTATCGAAGGTTGAATGAACATGTGTATTTGAATTGAGTTACTGAACAGTATCACACATATACGGAGGGGATAAAAGCGAGGAGTAGCGGTATCAACGACGAGACAGAAACAGACAGAAAGAGGGGGGGGGGGGGGGCGAACACAAGAAACGCGCCATCAGCTGCGGCGTCTTACAGTCACACACACCCTCACTTATGTGTTGTTGTTGTTTTCATCGCTACGGAAAAAGTCGAAATTATTGCAGATCACATCACGAGCATCTCGTACGCACTAGCCCTTTTCCCGGGCGGCGTCGCGCACGTCCTCCTGCGCGTCCTCGGCGAGCTTGCGCACGAGCGCGTGCGCCTCCTTCTCCGGCGCCTTGCCGGCGGCGACGAGCGCGTTGACGGTCTTGGCGACGTTCATGCGGACGTTGGGGACGGGGTCGGCCTGCAGCTCCGCCAGCGTCGGCCACACGTGCGTCGCGCAGGCGGCCGCGTCGAAGGAGGGGCACTGCGCGAGGGACTTGAAGAAGTGCAGCAGGACGATGCGGTGGAGGTAGTTGGTGTCCTTGGCGAGCGGCTTGAGGCGCGGGAAGAGCGACTGCGCGGCCCACGCGGCGCCGTTCTCCGCGACGAGCTTGCAGCACGACTGCACCGCCGCCTCGCGGATCGTCGCGACGCGGTCGACGATGCGCTCGACGCACACCTGCAGCACGTCCTCCGCGCTGCGCCCCAGCGACGTGACGATGTACGGCACCTGCGACACGACGGTGTCGCGCAGCCGCCACTTGGGGTCCGACGCGAGCGCGATGACCACCGGCACGAGCCGCGGCGCCATCTCCTTCGCCTCCGGCGTGTTGCCCATCGAGCTGAAGCCGGACACCAGCGCCAGCCGCACCTCCGCGTCGGCGTCGGCGAGCAGCTCCGTGCACACCGGGACGATGGTGGCGCCCCACAGCTCGCGCGGGACGTGGGCGACCGACTTGAGCACGGCCCCCGCGAGGCACATGCGCACGTGGTTCGAGTCGTCGTTGACGAGCCGCGTGCCGACGAGCAGCGCCTCCTTCTTGGCCGCCGCGTCGCGGCAGGCGCTGAGCACGGCGGCCATGTTGTGCACCGCCGACGCGCGGATCTCCGGCTCGGCGTCCTGGCAGAGGCTGCGGAAGATCGGGACGGCGTACTTTGGCACGTCCGGCGGGGCGAGGGCGGCGGCGAGCGCGCCGAGGCCGTCGGCCGCCATGTAGCGCACGCGCCACGAGTTGTCCGAGGAGAGGCCGCGCAGCGCCTGCAGCACCGCGGGGTGATGCACCTCGGGGAGGATCTTGAGCATCTCGGCGCACGTCGCGACCGCCTGCAGCCGCACGCCGTCGCTGCTGTCCTTGGAGAGCGCCACCAGCGCCGGCACCAGCTCGTTGGCCGTCTTGGCGCCGACCGTCTTGGCGAAGTTCTTGCCCATCGCCACGCACGCCGCGCGCCGCACCATGATCTCCGTGTCGGAGCACAGCGCCTGGAACTGCGCCAGGATGAGGCCCTTGCCGGCGGCGGCCGTGCTGGGGTACGCGGCGCCGAGAATGAAGCAGGCGCTGCTGCGGCACTGCGGCGTCCCCTTTGCGAGGCGCTGCACGAGGTCCGAGTAGAGCTTCTGCGCCTCCTTGGAGACGGCCCCGGTGACGCCGGCGCTGCCGCTGCCGTAGGCCGCCTCGCCGATGAGCTGCAGCGACGCGATGGCCTCCTCCCGCACCGTCACCTCGTCGAGGCTGCAGAGGATCTCCAGCGGGCTCAGCAGGCTGCCAATGTAGGCGAGGCCGCCCACCTCGGTCAGCATCGTCCCGAGGGCGTTGGCGAAGACGCGCAGCACCTCGTCGTTGTCGTCGAGGTAGTCGGTGAGGTACAGCAGCAGCTCGTCGCGCGTGCGCTCCGGCCCGAGGGTCGTCGCGATGACGTGGATGCCGCGCATGCTCGACAGCCGCGCCTCGGGGTCCTCCGAGCGGAGGTTCTCGATCATCGTCTTGACCGAGTCCAGCTGCTCCATTGCGACTAAGGAGATGATGCGCTGACGGTTTTGACTATTATTGGGATACTATTTTGAAGCGCAGCGAGTGCGTGTGTGTGTGTGTGTGTGTGTGTGTGTGTGTGTGTGTATTGACAGGGTGCCGGTGTTGCGTTTTTCTAAGCAAGGAACGCTAGCAGTGATGGTGTTGACGGTTTTGAAATTCTATAAAAATGAGGGGAGGGGGGTGAAGGAAAGTGCGAGACACAAAATATAAATATACGCTTCCCTATATTTATCTTTGTTGCTGCTACTAATGCTGTTTTTTGTGTTGTTGTTGGATTTTTCGTTTTTTATTTCTGACGAGCTGAAGGCGTAAAAAGATAGGATGACGATGCAAAGCGATAAAAAGAGTAAGAATAATTTCAAAAAAAAAAATTCATTGTCACCACACAGCGCAGCGCTCACAAGAACAATAACGACAACAACAAAAAATGCGATAAGATCGTAAACAGTTAGTCTGTTAGCCTTTTATTCATCTGCTTTCCGAGAGCACTTCATCTGGCGTGAGTAGTACAGAGAGAACTGCCGTTTAAATGAAAAGAAGCGCATAAGTTGATGTCGAAAACCTTCTCTAACTATACACATATTCATTACTTTTTCCCCGTTTCCTTCTTGTGTGGATTAGTTTAGCAATTATAGGCCTTGGAAGCATTAGGTATTAATCGTGTGCGTATAAAGTATTATAGTGCAAAAACAAAAAAATAAAGAGGTGAAATGCGTGCCTCTACGAGTGACGGACTGGATGCGTGAATGCCTATGATGCATCACCTCCATAGTTGAGAGAGAGAGGGGACCCGCATACGAGCACCGTGGCACACAGACGCCCGTACATTACACGCCCTCGCCGTAGAGAGTGCCGCTGGTGGCAGGGGCGGCGGCGGCGTTGGTGGCGCTGGCGTTGGCGCGCGACGTGAAGGACTCGACGTACTGCCGCGCGCGCTCCTTGACGTGCTCCACGTCGGCGGCGGTGCCGTGTGCCTTCTCGAAGGCGAGGAATCGCGTGAAGAACTGCTGCATCACGCGGTGGTTGAACTCCGAGGCGACAGCGCGCTGCATCAGACGGCGCACCTCCGCGACGGAGGTGGTGGCGGCACTCCCGCCACTGCTGCCGCTGCTGTGGGTGAGGAGGCTCACCTCCTGATCGAGGTACGCCGACCACACGTCCGAGCGGCGCGGGTACTTGGCGATGAGCCCCTCGAAGAGCGTGCGGCCCGCCTCGGGGCTGCCGGCGTGGCGGTAGCAGTAGCCGGCGATGTGCACCGTCGCCAGGATCGCGTCGTCGCGTCGCAGCGCCGCGGACATGTCGCGCAGCATGCGCTTCATCGCCTCCCGGCTCGCCGCGTCCTGCTGCCCCGGCCGCCGGCTGGGGTTCGCCGCGCTGCTGCCCTGCCCCGCCAGCGCGCAGCCCAGCCGCTCCCACGCGCGCCGCTCGCCGCGGAACTTGGCGGTCATGCTGCGGCAGAGGTCGAGCAGCTGCCCGTGCTTGCGGCTCGCGGCGAAGACGTCGGCGAGGCGCTCGTACAGGCGGAACTCGTCGGACTGGCGGCGCAGCGCGCGCTTGAAGACGGCGGCGAGCGACTCGGTGGTGCCGTGCAGGTTTTCGAGGTTGAGGTACGCGACCCAGACATTGAGGCGCTCCAGTTCCTCCTGCACGCCGATGGTCGCGAGCGCCTTCTCCGCCACCTGCCGCGCCTCCTCGTACTGCTGCAGCGCGACGTGGTGCGCCATGTACTGCGTCCACAGAAAGCTGCTGTTGGGCTTCGCGAGCAGCAGACGGCGGAACTCCTCGGGGCTCGTCGGCAGCGCGTCGGCCATCTGCCGCTCGTACGCGTCGATGGCCTCCTCCATCCGCCGCCGCCGGTTGCGCGGCGCGTCGTCGCCTGCGTCGTCGTCACCGCCGGCGCCGCCGCCCGCGCCCGCGGCCCCCGGCGTGAGGCACTGCTCGGGCGCCAGGCCGGCGTTGCGCCACGGCAGGAAGCCGAGCAGCCCGTGCGCGTAGGCGTGGTAGCTGCGCTTGGTGCCGACCGCGACGGTCGTGGGCCCCGCGACGGCGGCCGGCGACAGCGTGTGGGCGGCCATGCTCGCGCGCACCGCCGGGAGACCCGCAAAGTGGCGGCTGGACAGAATCACGAGCGGCGTCGCCTCCACCAGAAACGTCCCGCGCGGCGGCGCGTACTCGACGGTCAGCTCGAGCGTGCTGCCGACGGTCGGGCGGCTCGCGGCCGGCAGCGACGCCTCCGGCTTACCCTCCCAGTTGTAGATGTAGTAGCCCAGCAGCGCGCACGGCTCGCCGTCGGGGGTGCGCGCGGGCAGCTCCACCACCGCGCAGCCGTCGTCCGTCGACGTCAGCAGGACCGTCGCCGACACGCGGGCGCCGGGGGTGAAGGTGGCGAGGGCGGCCGCGACCGTCGCCGTGTCCATCGGGGTGCGCTCCACCACCGCCCGCCGCGCCGTCACGTTGACGACGTGCAGCTCCGCGTCGTAGTTGAGAAGCCGCACCTCCGCCATCCCGTCCCCGCCGTGCCCGCCGTCGCCGTCCTCGTCGTGCGCCGCGCCGCCGCCGCCCTCCGTCTCCGCTAACGACTCCAGCGGCGCGACGCCGGTCAGGTTGGGCGGGAGACTGAAGACAGTGCCCTTGGGCGTCCGCCGCACCACGCGCGCCATCGCCGTGGTGCCCAGCCCCACGAGCATCTGCTTGCGGAACAGCGAGCACAGCAGCAGCCGCACCGGCACCGGCAGCGCCCACACGCCGCTCCACGCGAGGGGGAGGTCGGCGCCCAGCAGGCGGTACCCCTGGGCGTCGCGCCGGCCGGGGAGCGGCGCCGCACTCACGTACCCGCGCGCCGCCAGGCTGCGGAGGAGGCGCTCCGCCAGCGCGTCGCCGCCCAGCGTCGCCGCCGTCAGCTTGCCGAAGCCCTTGTCCGGCAGGCGCACCAGCACGCTGTCCGAGGACGAGTGGTGCACACGGTACTCAGCGAACATAGCAAAAATATAGTAATAATAATTTATTTGTATAGACAAAAAGCAATGCACTATTACTTTATGTACCTTTTGAGCTAAATCGAGGATTGCGATCGCTTTCTGCTATTTTTTGCTTTATTGTATCTGCCGAGTCAAATATGTATTTTCGAAAAAAAAAAAAAAGGAGGAGGTATTTTTTAGAGGAGAAGAGAGTAAGCAACAGCAAGAAACTTCATCTTTTGAATGTGCCACAGTTTCGTCTCGTGCATCGTCTGAATCACTGCCTAGCTTCGGCACAAGAGGGACAACAGAAAAATGTGGCTCAGTTCAAACCAGTACAATGTGAAGGCAACAGGAGCTAACAACAAAGAATATTGATTCACGTGCTTCTTTGAAGGTTTTTCATTTATTTAATCTTTCTGTCTAGGAGCATGAAAAGAGATAATAATAATAATAATAATAATAATAAGGAGAAGTGTAGTAAGCAATCCATGTAAGTGATCTAGTTTTTGAATGTTGAAGAGGAGATCGTAACAACAAGGGTACAAGAGTGCAATAAAGAAGAAGATGGCGCCTCCTGCTAAAACAGGGTGAATTAAAGAGTGGACGCTGACGACTGTAACATGAAAAAAAAAAAGGTACGAAGTGAGTGAGGGTGCAGTAATAGTCTCTGCTCTGATATTTCTGGAAATTTATTTCTTTATTTTGATGAAAGAAAAACATTCACGTCCGGCTCACCAAAAGGACGAACAAAATGGGAGTAAAAGTAAAAGAAGAGTAGATGAGAAGAGTAACGAGCACCCCAATACAAACATAGATGAATAACTTAGAGGGAGAGACTCCCGTTTGTAGTCCGCGAGAAAAGAGAAACGAATTCAAGGTTTGAGTCGAGTATTCGAGTCCACCTCTCCACTTCAAAAAAAAAAGAGGCAATAATGATTATTATGTAGTTGTTGATATTGTTGTTTTGTGTGCGTGCAAGCGTAGTAGTAGCAGAATAGAAGCCAAACTGAAAACAAGCTAGTGGAGCTAGTTCACCGTAACAAGCAAGTATGGCGTTGTTGAAACGCGTCTCATCAGACAGGCGTACAGGACGGATTGTGGAGCATGTACAGGGGAAAGAAAAAGAAAGCAGAGGGATGGGACTTGCCGGGCGCGACAGCTGTGTGTGTGTATACACTTCTGCGATCACTTGGCGAGGGAGCCGCTGCGGCCGCGCTGGCCGCCTTGAATGGGTCTCACCACGTGAAGTGTCTGCGCCAGGACTCTCGTCGCCGCCTCGACGGGGTGTCGCCGGCCATCGGCGTCGCGCCATTCTCCCCACCGCCACCACCGCCGCTGAGATTGTTCTCGTGGCCGCTGTGGTGAGCGCCGCCGTCGGGGAAGACGAAGCCGCCGCTGGGATAATAAGGCAGTCCGCTGCCGCCGCTGGCGTTGTTGCTGAGGTGTTTCGCGGTGCCGCCGTCCTCGCTGCCGAGTGGGGCGACGACGCTCACCGCGCTGCCGTCAGCCGCAGAGACGCCGGCGACGCTGTTCTGCCGGGAGCTGCGCACGCGGCTGCGGCCCTGCTCGCTGAGCAGCATGCGGAAGCGGTTGATCTCCGCGTAGGCGTTCTCGAGGTGCGAGCGGCTCGTCTCGCGCTCCGTCTTG
The DNA here is from genome assembly GCA_030347455.1 of Kentomonas sorsogonicus. NCBI lineage: Eukaryota > Euglenozoa > Kinetoplastea > Trypanosomatida > Trypanosomatidae > Kentomonas > Kentomonas sorsogonicus. The sequence goes on along the minus strand of JAQOSZ010000009.1, from coordinate 203,465 downwards.
AGCAGCTCGCAGAGAGCGTCGCGCGCCTCCTTGTCCTGCTGCAGGAGGTACTTGAGGTTGTCGATGCGGTCCTGCCGGAGCTGCAGCTTCTTCTGCGCCAGTTGCAGCTCCGACGCGAGGGCCCCTTGCGTGTTCTTGGCCTCGTTCATCTGCATCTCCAGCACCGCCAGCTGATCCTCCAGCTCCAGGATGCGGTTGGCGGCGAAGGCGGAGATGCGGCCGGCGCCCGCCGCCGCCGTGTAGGCGTCGAGCGACGTGCTTCCCGGCGACGGCGTGCGCGGGATGGAGTCGTTGCAGGCGCCACCGACGCTGCGGCCGCTCTGCTGCAGATTATGCTGCTGTTGCTGCTGCCGCCGCTGAGCCTCGCGGTCCTCCTGCATCTGCTCCAGCGCGTCGTAGTTGGCGATGGCGGACGGGGAGCGCAGCAGCGCCGCGTTGCCGGAGTGCCCCTCGTGCGGCCGCGCGGGCGCCTCGCTGCCCCCGGCGTCGGACGGGTCGGCGCCCTCGAAGGCGCGGAACTTCGGGGCGGGCGAGTCCCCTCCTCCCCCGCCCGTCCCTCGCTGGCCGCGCCGCCGCGCACCGGGCCGGCGCCCTTGGGCAGCGGCGACATCAGCGGCAGCGCGTTGTTGGTGGCGCTCATGCACGCGGTGCCGGTGGCGGTGCCGTGGCGGTCGTTGCTCACCGACTGCGGCCGCGAGCCCGTGTTCGTGCCGCCGACCGACACGCCCTCCAGCGCGAGGATGGTGTGGCGCCGCCTGCGGGAGACGCTGGCGGACAGCACGCCGTCGCCGGCCGCCGTCACCTGCTCGCGCACCGCCTCCTCCACGTCCTTGAGCGCCGTCTGCGTGCTCTCCATCTGCGCGATCAGCAGCTCGATCTCCTCGCTCTGCCGCGCGACGCACCCGCGCCACTCGGCGATGACGCTGTCCTTGCGCTGCAGGCGGTGCCGCAGCTCCGCGTACGCCTCCTCCCACGCGCGCGCCTCCGCCTCCAGCATCTGCACGCGCCGCCGCAGCCCGTCCGCCTCCTGTCTCGCCAGCGCCACCCGCCCGTCGGCGGCGCGCAGCTGGTCGCGCAGCTCGTTGGCGGCGGCCACCACCTCGTTCAGCTGCCGCGTCTCCGCCGCGCGCTCCGCCAGAATGTCCTCGAGGCTCTTCTCGCCGCCCGCCTGCACCTCCGCGACGGAGAGCCGCCCGTCGGCCGCGAGGATGCCCTTGAGGCGCCGGATCTCCGACACGGCCACCTCGAGCCGCTCCTGCAGCTCCTCCACCGTCAGCTGCCGGTTGATGACCGCCTTGTTCTTGATGTTCTTGGCGCGCTGGCCGAAGCGGAGGGTCGAGAGGGTCTCGGCGGCGTTGGAGACGGCGGGGCTGCAGCAGATCACCAGCGTCGTCTTGGAGTTGCCGCCGAGCGAGTCCTTCAAGATCTTGGTCAAGATGCTCTCGCGGTACGGCACGTGCTGCGTGTTGGGCTCCGTCAGCGCCACAATCACCTTGCCGAGGGCCGTCAGCGACGCGTTGATCTTTTTCGCCTCCTCCAGCTGCTCGCCCGACAACTTCGACTTGGCGGCCTTCTCGCTGCCGGCGAGGTCGACGAGAAACAGCTTTCCCACCTTGCTCTCCTTCTTGACGCGGTTGAAGCTCTTGACGGTGATGTTGAGGATGCAGTGGCTGCGGCTGCTCTTCTCGTTCATCTGCGTCGCCGACGTCTTGCGGCGCCGCAGCCCGAAGCGCACCAGACGCATAATGTCCTCGGGGCTCCCCACATTGGGCGTCTCGCAGTCCTCCAGGTAAAAGCCGTTGCCCGCCACGTCCTCGCGCACGCGCAGGTTGGAGAAGCGCGGCGCCACCGCCCCCAGCAGGTCGCGCACCTTCTCGCAGTAGACCTCCACAAAGAAGAGCCGCACCTCGTACTCGGTGTTGGCGTCGCCGTTGTAGATGCTCTCGAAGAGCCCGTCGATGACGCGCGGGATGATGCCGCTGTCCGCGTCGATGCCGCCGTCGCCGCTGGGGCCGCCGAGGCGCGAGAGGGAGGCGGCCGTCTGCCCCGACGCGGCCGTCATGGCCGACACGTTCGTCTGGATGCTGTGGGAGCGCGGCTTGACAAAGGCGGCGAGGGGGCCAGGGGCGGTCAGCGAGGCGCGCGCGCTGTCCAGCTCACCCACGGGCCCTGACATGGGCGACAGTATCGACGACGGCGAGGCGGCCTCGTCCTCTTCGTTCTCGTTCTTGCCGCTGGCGGGGTGCGGCGGCTGCGGCTGCGCGCCGTGGTGGTGGTGGCGACGCTCGTCCGCCTCGGACGGTGCCGAGACACCTGACTGGCCGTCGTCCTCCTCCTCCTCTTCGTCCTCCTCGTCGTCGTCCTCGAGGCGCGGGGTGGGGCCGCCGCTGGTGTTGTCGCCGCGCAGGGAGGCGGGGCCGCCGCCGCCGCCGCCGCTGACGAGCGACTTGCGCGGTTTGCCGGCGCCGCTGGCGTAGCGGCCCTTGCCGAACATGGTGTGCGTCTTGCCGCTGCCGGTCTGGCCGTACATGAAGATCGTCCCGTTGTAGCCGTTGAGCACGTCCTGCAGCACCGGCAGCGCGACGTCCTCGTAGACGGCGCGCTGCGGCGTCTCCGGCGGGAAGACCTTGGAGAAGTTGAAGCGGTGGTCCTCCGGCCCGCCCGACTTGCCGCCGCCGCCGACGCCACCGCTCTTGAGGCTGCAGGTGATGCCGGAGGGGTCTGAGGGGCTCATCGACACACACACCGCGCCGCCGCCGGTGATCTCTTCCTTGGCGCTCAGCGGACGAACGCGGCAGCACACGCGAACGCTGTCCGCCGCCGAGGCACCACCGCCGACCGTCTTGCGACCCCCGCCTCCGCTGCCGGCGTCACCCAGCATGAGACACTACGTTTAGAAAAGAGAGGGAGAAGGAGAGGGGGGAGGGGGGAGGGGATCACGTTGTGGTAGTCTAAGTGATATACAACGAAAACAACTGGAAAGAAAAATGTACAAGGCTAAATGTGGAGGAAAACAAAGCTATTTGATTATGTAATTATTGTGGGGGGAGTGGGGAGTCAATAAGCTACTCCTGCAGTTCGAATAAATATGTATATATAAGCAGATAATCCAATATTATGACTATGTTTGCTTCGGGACAGTGTGGGGAGGAGGGGAAGGAGAAGAGGAAAAGAGTCCTATAATAATTGTTAGGCAGTTCAGACCAAATATCGTGTACCGAACTATTTTCTCTCTTCAATATAACTCTTAACGAGGCGGCACATTTGCTCTCTCACGGTCTACCGTGGCGCTTGTCATGCAACAGCGAACTTCTTCACTTCTGTGAAAACAAGCTTAATGAAAGCATTTCAAGTTCCTAATAATAATAATTAATATCACACAATACAACAAGAAGAGGAGACTAGAAACTATGAAATTAAAGATCACAGAAACCTATCTTTCCAGAAGAGGCAACGCAGTAACGGAAAAACTGCTCTTTCTCTCAAAGTTGGGAGCGCAAGTAAAAAAAAAAAAAAGAACATGAAAGAACAATAGAACAAAAAGAAAAACGGACGGAAAAATGAAAGCAGATCTAATTATGAGTGTATGCAGAGCGCGTGGGGGGGGGGGGGGGGGACGAATGCAGAGTTGTACAACATCTCAGCGTACAAATAGAAAAAAAAAACACAAAAAGATATGGCATCTATATGTATGTGTGGACACGAGACGAAAATCGTCGTTGTGTGGAGGCAACGCATTAACCAGCGTCATCAGCGTAAGAGTCAAAGGGGAAAAAAAAGTAACACTGACACGTACCGCTCATCTCACTAGCCTCATTGTTTTGTGCTAATGAGACATGAGTCGGTTCATGTTTTGGTGGCTTCGGATGTTGCGACGCACGCCCATTTCCTGCAGTTCCGGGCTGAGGCACCGCGGGGGCTCCGGTGTCGCGGCCGCCGCGGGCTTCACAGAGGAGGAGGAGGGGGAGGTGACGCTCGCCGGGTCTGTAAGGCGTCGCGACGTCTTTCGACTTGTGCGGCCGCTGCTCCGTTGTGTGTCGTCGTCCATCTTTGTCGTCATCACCATCACCGCCGCCGCGACGACGATGCCTCTCGCTGGGGGAAGAAGGTTCCTGTCGTGTCCCCTCATCGCTGCCGTTGCTGCCTCGCACAGAGGCTCCGGTCCCGATGTCGTGGACGTCCTTTGCCGCCGCACTTCGGGAGTCGCGCAGCGTGCTCTTGGACACGATCGGAGTGCGGCACAGCGGGACAACAACCGGCTTCATCGGCGGCAGCTGACGCGCGATGGTGGCCGCGTGCCTGTTGCCGTTGATGTCGCTGCTGGCGCTGGTGGCACCGTTCATGTCCGTTGCTCCGCTGGAAGACGGAACAACAGCGATGACTCCCGGAGCGACAGTAGCGGTGACTGCGGACATTTTCTGTTGCGGCTGCGGCTGCGGAGTAGTAGAGAGGTGCTGCTGCGCTCCTCCGCTGGCGCCCGCCATGTGAGCCGGGGCGTGCGTGTTGCTCATCATGGAAGGGGCAGAGACGGACGTGTTGAGGTCCTGCACGCCGACCAGCGGACTCTCCGCGCTCTCCCGGCGGCGCTGGTCAGGACGCGACGGCAGCGCAGCCGAGGAGGGCGGCGGCAGCGGCGGCGACAAGCTGGTCATTCCGCTGTAACCACCACCACCGCTTCCGCCCAGCATCCGCAGTTCCTCCTCCATCGTTCCGCCGCCGTCGTAGCCGTCGCCGTCGGGGAAGCAGCTGTGCGCGTCGGCGGCGGAGTCCGAGGAGATGGAGCTGACGACGGAGTCGGCGCGGTACGACGCAAAAGCGCAGTGGGGCTCCCAGCTGCCCTGCCGGGGGCTGCCGCTGCCGCTGAGGCGCTGGCGCCGCCGCTCCGCCCTGGCATTCCTGGATTCACGCACACTACTACGCACGCTGCGTGACGTGCCGCAGCGTTGATTGGAGCGAGAGTTCGAGTGCTTGCTGGCGCTCGCGCCGTTACGGCTCTCGCTCGCGCTGCCGCAGCGGTGGTCCATCACTTTGGGTGTCTGCAGACGCTCCGCCAACACCTTCTCGGTGTCGCTGTCGTCGACATCATCATCGGCGTTGTGGCGGCGGCCGTGAGGCGATCCTCCGGCGGCGCCCGCGCGTTGAGACCCCCGCCGGCTGGGCGTGCGGTCGTCATAGTCGCCACCGTAGGCGACGCCCGCCTCGCCCTCCGGCAGCGCAAGCGGCGGCGAGACAGAGTTGGCGTGCGCGGAGTAGCGGTACGCCGAGGAGGTGCACCGCCTCAGCCGCTGCGCGTACTTGCTGCCCTGCCGCTGTGCTGCCGCCGGCTCTGGCTCCATCCGGCGCGTGATCGGCCGCCTCGTCGCTAGGACGGGTGAGCGCCTGCCGCATCGCCTCGAGCTCGAATTGCATCTGCCGGCACGTCTGCCGGTCCGCGTCGCGCTGCCGCTGCGCCCGCGCGAGACGCTCCTGCAGGCGGCGCTGGTCGGCGTGCATGCGCCCCACCAGACCCGCGAGCTGCAGAAGGTGCGTGTGCAGCGCGTGGTTGCCCATCAGCTCCGCCGACGACGCGTGCGTGCCGCTGGGGCAGCAGCCGAGATGGTCAAAAGGGCACCGCGCGCCGCCGCCGCGGCTGAAGCTGCTCTGGGCGCTGACGTTTTGAAACAGCACGTCGTCGTTCTCATCGTCACCGTCATCGTCATCGTGTGTGTCGTCGCTGTCGCCCGAGTACGCCGCTTCCGACTGGCGAGACATCACGACCGGCGTGCGTGCGCTGGCGGCTGTGGTGCTGCTGCTGGCCGCGCTGTGGCGGCGTCGTGGCGCGGGGGGTGCTCGGATGCTGCCGGCGTCTGGCCTGCGTCCCATTCCTGCTCGCCCGCGCAACGCCAGTGGCGACGTGCTGCGCCGTGCTACCACTGCTCATTTTGAGACGACGACGACGAGACTCGGCGTTGTCTGCGTCCCCACAGGCGCTGGTGTCGCTGTCGCCGCCGCTGCTGACGTTGCGGGGTGTCTCGGGAGCGAGCTGGAGAGCGTTGTAGGCGCTGGCGCCGCGGTCGGAGGACATGAGTGTTGGTGAGCGCGGGGTGTACGGCAGACGCTTTTCTTCGTTCCTGGCGTTTGCGTCCGTGGAAGGGATTGCTTTATCGTCGCTGCGACACTCTACGCGGTGCCTCGTTGTGGCGTTGGGTTTCGTGCTGTGGTGTGTAGAGCTGGTTTTCTGAGCCAGGCATGCCTCCGTCGCAGCGTTCTCCTTGTCATGGCCGCTGCCGCCGCCGTCATTCCGATGGACGACCCTTGTGCCGCTACTGGGATGCTGCTGCCTGTCCGCTCCCTCCGCCGACGGCCGTGCGTTGATGTTGAGCTCGCCAAGACGGCCGCGGTGCCACCCGGCGCTGTTGCGACGCGAGGCGCCTCGGGAGGCATTCTCCGCAGCGCCGTCGTCGTTCTGCACCCACGCGTCGTCGTCGCCGTCGCCGTACTCCGACACCACCACATCAATGGAGGCGAAGAGGCCGCGCTCGTCCGGCTGCGAGCGGTCCTCTGACGAGCGCAGCGCATCGGCCAGCAGAGACGCGCGCGTCTTTCCCGCCGTGGGTGCGACCGACGGCACTCTGCCTTCCGCTTGCATCAACGGTACTTGAAGAGGGGGAGGGGAGGGGGGGGGAGAGATATCTTGAAACTATGGTGCTGATGTTGTTTATTATTACTGTTTTCTAATCTATAAATGCCACGAGACGGTACACGCCTTGTGACTCGAATCTAATGTTTCTGAACAGAATACTGAAAGCATTGGGAATAGGCGAGGGATACACGGCGTGAAGGACGTGGGGGTTGAAGAAACCTAGCAGGGTTAAAACGTTATACGCAATGTGAGCCAGTACTAGTGAGACCAAGTAAACAGAATACAAATAAAACGGAAGCAGTAATTGCAGTAGAAACAACAGTAAAAAGTAAAATATATAGAGATAGAGTTGAGGAAAAGAGGGGGAATCACTATCAGTGGTTTTAGCAACGTGCATAATCAAAGAAGTCGGTAAGAGAACACACACACACACATATATATATATAGATAGATGCAAAGAGGAGAGAGACGGAAAGACCTCAAGCTTCTTCGTAGCGCTTTTGCAGGCGCTGCCAGTCGTGTGTGGTGAGGCCCGCCATGAGAAACTTGCGCGTGTTGTAGATGCGCTCGTCACTGGTCATGCGGGGCCTATCGGGGAACAGCATTTCGCTGAGCTGCAGCAGCGTCTCCCGCTCCTCAGCGGCGTCCTCCTCCGTCCACTCTACCGGCGAGTCGCCGCCTCCGTTGTTACTCCGAGTGTTGTTGGTGTTGTTCTTCTCATGGCTACCCGGGTTGTGGCCAAAAGAGGCGTTGCCGAAGCTGCCATTCTCCACAGCGGCAAGACCGACGCTCTCGAAGCCGGCGAAGGAGACGTTGGGAAAGCTAGAATTGGTCGGCGCACCGCCGCCGGTCGCCGCCCCTCCCGACGCTGCTGGTTCTCCCGGGCGGTGCACCATCTGTTGCTGTGAGGCCAACCGAAACGCCTCGGCACCGACGGTGTAGACCGAGATTTCATCCACGCTGACGCACACGCAGCAGATCGAGCGACCGACGGCGCCGCGCAGAAGGTTGGTGTTGGACGCGCGCGTCGGCGCCCCGCAGGGTAACGTCCCTACGTGCGACAATCGCGAGACGGAGGTCTTGTCAACGCCGCGCTGCTGCTGCTGCTGCTGCTGCTGCTGCTCGGCGTGAGGGCGGCGGCTCCTGGATCTCTCTCTGCTACCGCTGTGTGCCACCTCGTCCAGGCTGGCGTCCTGCGTCCGACCGCGTGTCCTCACGGTGGTGCGGTTGTCGAGCCGCGAGAGGCCCGCCATGATGGTGAAGGTGCCGCAGTCCTGCATGATGATGGTCTCGACGGCGGCGAGGGTGTCCACGTCGACCGTGTAGCACGTCCCGCCGACGGTGCCGAACATGGCGCAGTACTCGCTGCCTTTCGCCAAGTACACGCGGGTGCGCTGCATCAGCGGAACGCCGTCGCCGATGACGCCGGCCCACAGGCAGCTGAGCTTGGCGCGCAAGCACCAGCTCTGCAGGCCTCCCGTGTCATCTTTCCCCTCGCGGCGCAGTCGCTGATGCTTCGCCAGCAAAGCGGAGCCGCTGTGGCAGTTGCTGGGACGGGGGATAACAATGGTGTTGGTGACGCCAGTGCGCCGTAGCGGCTCTGTCAGGTAGTGAAGCACTTTGCCGGAGGTCTCTGAAGCGGAGCCTACGGTCGCCTCCTTCCCGCCACCGCCGTCTGTGGCAGAGGCACTCGCGGAGACGCGCACTCCGGCGGTGGTATTCCTTGCTGGTGCTCCTTCCATCTCCGAGTCTGTTGGGGAGCACTTCCAGTCGTCGGTAAGTACCAAGTTGAGAATCAGCGCGCGGCCATCTTCACTGCTCGCCGCGATGACAACACGATCGGGACCCACGGTAATGTCGGCGCTGATGGGCAGCCCGCGTCCGACGCCGTTTGCCTCCTTGTCGTTACTCGCGCCGCTGGGGGCGGTGACACTAGATGGCTCGTGTTTAGTGCTGCAGCAGACGTTGCTCGCAGTTCGGCGCGCCTGTCCTCTTGCCACATCGGCACGTGCGAACTTGCCGCTCCCGCCACCGCCGCTGCTGCCGCCGCCACTCCGGGCAAGCGAGCCAGGACCGGAGGACGTACTTGTCATTCCCTTGGCTGCCGTTTGCGGCGCTGGGGTCGGCGAGGAGCGCTTCTCCGCCGCCGCACTAGCGGCTGTCTCGGTTTCAGAGACTCTGGAGGCGTTCACTGAAGAAACCTGCAGAAGCTCCTGTCTCACGTCCAGGGCCCACAGTGGATCAATGCTGACGGGAAGGCTACCCTGCGCGTCTCTCTTCGACAGTCGGTGGGTGTCGCTGCGACTGTTCTTGGCATCTCTGGCACCGTCCTGCTGTTGCTTAGATTCACCCCGTCCGTTGGCGCTGTTCGCGGTGTCAGGCGCTGTCGCAGCTCCCCTGTCGTTGGACGCCTCCCGGCTGGCTTGCCCGTCGTTTCCTTTTGCATTACGTGTCGAGGACTCCTCGTCGTCTTTGGCACGGGCGTCGGGTGAGGCGGCCCGTGAGTGGTGTGTGCTCTGAAGACCAGAAGCGGGTCCCGCATTTCCGGCAGTATCGCCGCCCGTCGCCCCTTGCTCACGCGTCTCCGGGGCCCACAGCGGGTGCCCCGTGTTGAGGGTGAGGGGGTGAAACGACGTCTCGCGCAACCGCTTCCACTCCTGCGCGTCGGCGTACGAGGCGGACAGCAGCACCAGGCGGTCGGCTGTCCCCACGAGCAGAAGCGGGATCATCTGCGACACCATCCTCTCCCCGTCTTCTGCCGTTTCGCTACCCTCGGCCATCGCCGCCTCCAGCGAGAGGTACTCCCGCGCGGCTCCTCCGTTCTCTTTTGTCGTGCCGCCCTCCTCCGTCTTATTCTTTTTCTTCTTGGATTGCTGAGGTAAAGTAGTTGCGGCGTTGTTGTTCTTCTTCCCCTTCTTCTTCTCCGTTTGCTCGTTGTACACACTGATGGGAACTGGAGGGGCGAGAATGGAGAAGTAGCGCACGCATGTAATAGGCTCATGCACAAAGAGCGTCGCGAGACAGCTACCGTAGGTGAGCGAGTAAATGTACAGCCGCCTGTCACTCGAGCCAAGGTACAGCAAGCCCTCGTTCCGGTCATCGATAGCCATGTCGCCGCACACGCAGTTGGAGGCAATGTGGAAGCCGGTGTAGGTGACCCCCGGGTAGCGCGCCCGCATGTCCTCCTCGACGTTGCCGGTGAAGCCGTGCAGATGCTGCTGCTGGGGGCTCGCAGCAGGGCGTTGGAGATCCGTGCGAGCGGCGTCCGCAGAGGCCTTGTCAGCTTCCGCCTCTTCCTTGTCCTCGGGAGACTGTTCGTTGCGTCGGTCGCGGCGGCGCTGGCCGCGGTATGAGGGCTCCTTTATCGGCACCGGCGTGTCGTCCTTGGCGGGGGAGCACAGGAAGTTGTCGAAGACCCGGCAGAGGCCCTCCAGCGTCACGATGACGAGGCGCTGCTGGCGCTCCGAGAAGACGACGGCGGAGATGGTGCCCGCGACGAGGTGCATGTACACGGGCAGTCGGCTGTCGGGCTTCACCACGAACAGATGCCCCTCCGTGGTACCCACAATGACCTCCTCCACGCTGTCGTCGTCGACGTCCCACGTGCAGATGGCGTTGGGCAGCACCGAGCCCTCGGACGCAAACTTGCGGAACTCCCAGCTGTCCATCAGCAGCGACGGCAGGCGCCGGTAGCTGTTAAAGCACCCTCTGGTGGTGGCACCGCCGCCGCCGACGCTGAAAGGCGCGGCGCCAGCACCCACAGCCGCCGATGGTGGTCCCGGCACCCGGGTGGGTGTTCCTGTTATCATGACAGCACCATTGCGCGTGGGCATGTTGGGTGCCGGTGCGTCAACGGTACGTGAATATAATCCAGGTTTATGAGTAGCCGCTGCATGCAGTGTGAGAGAGAGAGAGATGGGAACTCTTTGTGCTGGTAGTGGCAAATGTGGTTATAAAGTTTCTGGTTTCTGGTTTCCTTTCCGATTTTCGTTTTTAGTTTTGGCTACTAGTAAGTAGACGTGGAGTGGGTGAAGCGATGTGGAAGTTCAAGGAGCGCGCAGGCGTAGCTAAAAAGAGGGAGGGAGAGAGAGCGCAGCGGAGTGAGAGAAGAAACGTGGAAGTGGACCAAGTTCACTGTATCGTGTGAGACACAGCAGTGTAAATAAGTAGTGAGCACTAACCGATAAAGTAAAGAAGAAAAAAAAGGGTAGGTGCTTGCCAGTACGCAAAATAGTACTCCAAACCTTTTTTTTGCTCTTGTTGTTCTTGAACCGAGAGCGAAGTGAGTTAGTGTCAGAATACTCTGTATGTGTGCATTGTGAATAGCGATGTGGATAATAATATTGAGAAGGTGTGGGAGCCAATACCGCTGTTGTTGGAGCGTAAGCGTCGGCTGGTACATGGTGTTTCCGTCAGCGATGATGCGTGCGAAATTTGGAGACGCGCGGGTCGTAGCTGTCGTCGTTGAAGGCCGGCACGACGTTGCTCGTCTCCAACAGCGCCTCAAAGGACATGTCGGGCGTCTCGCGGGTAACGTCCACAAGGCGCTGCAGCTCCTTCCGAATGTGCGGGACGCAAAAGGTGCGCACGCGGCGGCCACAGTTGACGAGATTCGCAAAGTCCTCCACGACAAACGGCGAGTCGGACACCCGCTGCGCGCGCTCGTGCTCCATGGCGGCCGCCAGGTCCTCCTCCCACCGCGCGCTGCGCGCCTCGGGGTGCTCGCTGAAGTGCTGCAGCCAGGCGGCGCGCTTGCGCTCCTGCAGCAGCCGCAGGTAGCTCTGCGCCAGCGCGGCGTACTGCTGCCGGTGCCGCCGCGGGCACGTGAGGCTGACGCAGCCGCTCGCAAAGTCAAAGCGGGTGTAGTACTCGGCGAAGCGCTGCACGCAGAAGAGCACCGCCTCCCCCAACCGCTCGTCGTCGTTGGCCATGTCGTTGTCGAAGGCGGGCGGCAGGGAGAAGCGCTGCAAGGTTGCGTTCGCGTCGGCCAGCGTGAGCTCCCCCAGGCTCCCGGTGCACCTGCCGAAGACGGGCAGCAGGCCGAGCTCCTGCAGCACCATCAGCGCCATGGTGGTGGCGGTGAAGCTGTTGAACATGACCTTCTCGGGCGCGATCACCTCGCGCGCCTTGCCCCACTCCTTGATGACGTGCACGTAGGCCGAGTAGAAGTCGGGGAACACGTCCCGCATTGCCGCGAGGATCTTGGAGTTCTCGACTCCGCCGACGTTCCCGATGCTGACGTCGCAGTGCACAGAGGTCGCGGGATCGACAAACTGCACCACGGGGATGCGCGCGCGGATGTAGCGCACGTTCTCCATGCCCATCTCGGAGGCCTCGCGCGAGAGTCGCAGCAGCCGCTTGCCGTCCTGCTCGTCGCACACGGGGATGCCCTGCAGCCACGGAGAGAAGTTGCGATACGTGAGGGAGATGTCGGCGTCGCTGCCGGGCTTGCAGAAACCGCTCACGTGCGATCCAAACAGCTCAATGTGGGCCTTGTTTGCGCAGCGGATGGCGATGTCGTTGATGCGCGGCTGCAGCTGCTTCATCACCTCCACATCATCGGGTGTTAGCGAGTTGGCCCGGTAGTGCGCCATCATGCTCTTGATGAACTTCTTGCGCGCCGCCGCCACAGGCGAAGCCAATGTAGCAGACATGATCGAGGTGGGGAGGGGAGGGGAGGGGAGGGGGAAGGTCTCAAAAGAAAACAAAACAAAGCAAAGAAAGAAAAAAAAAAGAAGTGACGCTGACAGAGTTTGAAACAGGGGAGGAAAAGGAGTGATAAAGAGAGAGAGGGAGAGAGAGAGAGAGAGAGAGAGAGAGAGAGAGAGACGTTGTCATGAATGAGGCAGACAGTGGGAAAGAGGCAGAGCTGTTTGCTGTGTATTCACCGCATCTGCTGACTTCCAGTATTTGTCCAACTAATAGAATATAGAAGATAAGTGAGAAAGGGGGTGAGGGAAAATAAATGGTACGAAACAATTTGATGCAGTGAGTACATGCAGGAAAATAATAGCGTACACCTCAATATCATATCTACAGAAGCAGTAAAACAACAAAAAAAAAGGAGGTCAAGGAGGCGATAAAGACGAAAGAAGATACCAAGCTGTCCGCAACATTTCACCAATAGCGCTGACGCGAAAAAGCACCGCTGTGGACGGAGGGCTCTGGGCTCTCACTCACACTGTCGGGCACGTTGGGGAACAGCCACGGCTCGCCGCCGTCCACGATACCTTCCGGCAGAGGAATACGAAACGTCACACCACTGCCTTTGCCAGAGCCTGTGGCGGCCGAGGCGGCGGTGGAGGTGGAGCCGGGAGTGGTGCTGCCCTCAGCGGTAGCGGAGCTTGCGGCGGCAGCAGCAGCAGCGGCGGCAGTCGCGGCGCCGGCACCGTCAGCACGACTCTTCCACATGCGCTTCATTCGCGAGCGCGTGAACCTGAGAAGCACGTACTTGGTAAGCAGCGGGGCAAGAAAGAAGTCCTTGATGCGGAAGCGGGTGAGGGAGGTGGACATGCTCATCTCAAACGCGGGGTCCGACTCGAGCCAGATGGTCGCGAGCAGCCACGGCTTGCGCGGCTTCTCCATCGTCGCCTCCTCGTAGTGCAGGCGGCACAGCATCCGCAGATGCACGCGTACGTGCTTGATGTCGCCAATGTGCACGTACACGGGCAGCTGCCGGCCGCGCGCGAGGGAGAGGTCCGCCCGCAGCGACGCGCTAGCGCCGCCGCTGTACTCCACCTCCGCCTCCAGCTCCAGCGTCGACGCCGGCGGGGCGGCGCCCGTCCCCAGCGAGAGCGACGGCGACGGGGCAAGACCAGCAAAACTCTGCGCGTCGGGGGGCGCGCCGGCGGCAGCGGACGGGTTTCCAACGCTCACGCTGCGACTCAGCACGCTGGCCTCGGGGGAGAAGTCGGCGGAGGACGTCTGCTGGAGGTTCGCAGGGAGCCCCTCCCTGTCCAGGAGCACCTCCGCGCTGGGGGGGCCGCCGCCGCCGCCGCCGGAGACGACGTGGACGGCCTTGAGCACCGGGAGGCGCTCGCCGAGAGAGTGGATGCGGAAGTCGGACCACGTCGCGACGCCGCGGTCCTCCAAGGCGGCGTTGACGCGCTCCTCCAGCTGCTGCACCAGCGGCGCCAGCAGCGCGTCCCACGTGCACCGCCCGGGCGCCGCCCCCGCCGCAGTGCCACTGGGAGAGGCGCCTCCGCCGATGGGGTCGGGCGCGCGTCCGTCGTTGTCGCTGGCCAGTTCGCCCTCCTCCCGGCGCTGCGCCCGCTGCTCGGCCGCCGACACGAGAATCATCTCCGTGACGGCGCTCACCAGGCGCTCCGCCCACAGCGTGTGCTCGCCATAGCGCCGGGAGATGCGTGTGCGCCTCGCCGGCACGTGGCGCAGACGCGTCTTCTTGATCTTGAGAAGGCCAATGACAGCCAGCACGACACCCAAAATTCGCAGCAGCGCTAGTAGCATCCTGGTAAATGCTGTGAGTGGCAATAAAAGGGCAATTTTTGCGAGAGAGGGGATTGGTTCCCTCGGTTATAATACAATGATCGAAGCCTCGATGAAGTAAACCCTTCTGTGAGTCCTTTAGCAGTGAGGAGAAAGACTTGGACGAGGAGACAAGGGAAGACGAGAAATTTTTATACATTGGACATTAGCGTATAGATACCTCCGCATCACAGACAGTCAACACGACAGACTCTAAATGTTAGCACAGACCTGTCCAGAGGAGAGGACACACTGCTTGAAAGGGGGCGCCGCGGACATGTCCGCCGAATGATAGTCACCATTTTTTTTCTCTCTCTCTCTCTCCATGTGTGTGTGTGTGTGTGGATATATATATTCCCCGTATCGATTAGCAGTGTGTGGCAGTGTGCTTGATCAAATACTGGAGACCGCGATAGCATGGGTCGGAGTGGAGAATTGAGTGAAGTGAAGTTACTTTCTGATTATATATGTATGGTTATCTCTTTCTTTGCGTTCAAAAGAACTGAAAAAGGAACAGTGTTTGAAAAAAGACTACCATCTTTCTTCTGTGTTTCCGCACAGATGTATATATAGCAGTGGGAAAAGAAGAAGTGAGCGAAAAGGCAAGTGGTTTTCATACAAACAGAAAACGTATCAAAAACAAAACAAAAAGTAATAAAATAGAAAAGGTAAAAGAGTTTAGTGATTAGAGCACTGAAAAAGAAGATATTCACTGTTCTTCTATTTTTGTATTATTTATGAGCAAACGAATTGTTTTCCTTATTCTACGTCTTTGCTGGTTTATCGAGGAGCAGAGGAAGAAATTGTTTTGAAAAAAAGGGCGATAGAGAAACAACTACAACGGAACGAAAAAGAAAAACGAAGACTGAGCGTATTGAGAGCAAGTGACAAAAAAAAAAGCCATTGGAGAGACCAAAGTTGGGGGGAAAGAGACTAGAAAGTGAATCAACAGACGACATATCGTTGGAGAAGGTCTACTGTGAAATCGGATTTTGAGGCGCAGAGGAGGGAAACGCGGCCTCCGCGGCGTCGGCAGCCTCGTTCGTCTTCGACTCCACCCACTCGCTGCCGGCAGCCGCGGCGGCGGACGCCTTGGCCTGCAGGTCCGCGTATACGGCCTGCGCGCTCTCCGCAGCGGCAGCCGCGCGCTCCGCTAGCTGCGCCTCCGCCTCCGTCGCGCGCTGCTGCACCGTCTCCGCCACCTGCTCCAGCTTGTTCGGCTCACCGCCCTCCTGCGCCTGCGCGACGGCGGTGGCGGTGGGGTTTGCCGCGGCGGCCACCTCCGCGTCCGTGGCGCCGCCGTCGCCGGCAACCGCCTCCACCTTCGACTCCACCCACTCGCTGCCGGCCGCCACGGCGGCCGACGCCTTGGCCTGCAGGTCCGCGTACACGGCCTGCGCGCTCTCCGCAGCGACAGCCGCGCGCTCCGCCAGCTGCGCCTCCGCCTCCGTCGCGCGCTGCTGCACCGTCTCCGCCACCTGCTCCAGCTTGTTCGGCTCACCACCCGCCTGCGCCTGCGCGACGGCGGTGGCGGTGGGGTTTGCCGCGGCGGCCACCTCCGCGTCCGTGGCGCCGCCGTCGCCGGCAACCGCCTCCACCTTCGACTCCACCCACTCGCTGCCGGCCGCCACAGCGGCGGACGCCTTGGCCTGCAGGTCCGCGTACACGGCCTGCGCGCTCTCCGCAGCGGCCGCCGCGCGCTCCGCCAGTTGCGCCTCCGCCTCCGTCGCGCGCTGCTGCACCGTCTCCGCCACCTGCTCCAGCTTGTTCGGCTCACCGCCCGCCTGCGCCTGCGCGACGGCGGTGGCGGTGGGGTTCGCCGCGGCGGCTACCTCCGCGTCCGTGGCGCCGCCGTCGCCGGCAACCGCCTCCACCTTCGACTCCACCCACTCGCTGCCGGCCGCCACGGCAGCCGACGCCTTGGCCTGCAGGTCCGCGTACACGGCCTGCGCGCTCTCCGCAGCGGCCGCCGCGCGCTCAGCCAGCTGCGCCTCCGCCTCCGTCGCGCGCTGCTGCACCGTCTCCGCCACCTGCTCCAGCTTGTTCGGCTCACCGTCTGCCTGCGCCTGCGCGACGGCGGTGGCGGTGGGGTTCGCCGCGGCGGCTACCTCCGCGTCCGTGGCGCCGCCGTCGCCGGCAACCGCCTCCACCTTCGACTCCACCCACTCGCTGCCGGCCGCCACGGCGGCCGACGCCTTGGCCTGCAGGTCCGCGTACACGGCCTGCGCGCTCTCCGCAGCGGCCGCCGCGCGCTCCGCCAGTTGCGCCTCCGCCTCCGTCGCGCGCTGCTGCACCGTCTCCGCCACCTGCTCCAGCTTGTTCGGCTCACCGTCTGCCTGCGCCTGCGCGACGGCGGTGGCGGTGGGGTTCGCCGCGGCGGCCACCTCCGCGTCCGTGGCGCCGCCGTCGCCGGCAACCGCCTCCACCTTCGACTCCACCCACTCGCTGCCGGCCGCCACAGCGGCGGACGCCTTGGCCTGCAGGTCCGCGTACACGGCCTGCGCGCTCTCCGCAGCGGCCGCCGCGCGCTCCGCCAGTTGCGCCTCCGCCTCCGTCGCGCGCTGCTGCACCGTCTCCGCCACCTGCTCCAGCTTGTTCGGCTCACCGCCCGCCTGCGCCTGCGCGACGGCGGTGGCGGTGGGGTTCGCCGCGGCGGCTACCTCCGCGTCCGTGGCGCCGCCGTCGCCGGCAACCGCCTCCACCTTCGACTCCACCCACTCGCTGCCGGCCGCCACGGCAGCCGACGCCTTGGCCTGCAGGTCCGCGTACACGGCCTGCGCGCTCTCCGCAGCGGCCGCCGCGCGCTCAGCCAGCTGCGCCTCCGCCTCCGTCGCGCGCTGCTGCACCGTCTCCGCCACCTGCTCCAGCTTGTTCGGCTCACCGTCTGCCTGCGCCTGCGCGACGGCGGTGGCGGTGGGGTTCGCCGCGGCGGCTACCTCCGCGTCCGTGGCGCCGCCGTCGCCGGCAACCGCCTCCACCTTCGACTCCACCCACTCGCTGCCGGCCGCCACGGCGGCCGACGCCTTGGCCTGCAGGTCCGCGTACACGGCCTGCGCGCTCTCCGCAGCGGCCGCCGCGCGCTCCGCCAGTTGCGCCTCCGCCTCCGTCGCGCGCTGCTGCACCGTCTCCGCCACCTGCTCCAGCTTGTTCGGCTCACCGTCTGCCTGCGCCTGCGCGACGGCGGTGGCGGTGGGGTTCGCCGCGGCGGCCACCTCCGCGTCCGTGGCGCCGCCGTCGCCGGCAACCGCCTCCACCTTCGACTCCACCCACTCGCTGCCGGCCGCCACGGCAGCCGACGCCTTGGCCTGCAGGTCCGCGTACACGGCCTGCGCGCTCTCCGTAGCGGCCGCCGCGCGCTCCGCCAGCTGCGCCTCCGCCTCCGTCGCGCGCTGCTGCACCGTCTCCGCCACCTGCTCCAGCTTGTTCGGCTCACCGCCCGCCTGCGCCTGCGCGACGGCGGTAGTGGCGCCAGCAGATGCGGCAGCGGGCTGGGCAGTGGGGCGCTCGGGGTAGAGGTATTCGTCAAGGACCTCCATACGCATGCGGGCGGCCTCCGCGAGGGTGTCCAGCTTCTGCTCCGCCGCCTTGGCAATCTCCTCCAGGCGGGCGTTGGCGGTCTCCGTCCACGAGGGCTGCTGCTGCTGCTGCTGCAGGCCGCCGGGCGCCGCGAGACGGTCGGCGGAGACCTCGTCGTCCTCGGAGCCGCTCTCAGCGTCGCCGATGCGCTCCACGACGCCCTGGTACACCACCGGGCGGCCGGCCGGCGGGGCGTTGTTGGTGCCGGCGAAGGCGCGCTCGATGGCGTTGCCGAGGGCCTCGAGGCGGTCCTCCGCCGCCAGCACGCCGCGCGCGATCTGGTCGCCAATGTAGCTCGTGAAGTCCTGCGGGTCGGCGTGCTGAGGGGCGTCGGCGGGCGCGACGGCGGCGGCGCGGGGAACACCGTTCTCGTCCACGGCGTCCTCGGCGCCGGGCACGCGCCGCTCCTCCTCCGTGAGTTCGCGGAAAAAGTGGTTGTTGTTCCAAATGCCGTAGATGTTCTGGCGAGCGCCGGGGAGGTAGAGCTTGCCGCGCCCCTGCTTGAGGCCGTTGCGCCACTTGCCAGTGAAGACCTGCCCATTGTGCAGCGTCTCGCGGCCGCGCCCGTGCTTCTTGCCGTTGGCCCATTCCCCGGCGTAGCGGTCGCCGTTGACGGTCGTGAGCACGCCGTAGCCGTTGGGCTCGTCGTCGGCGTAGGTGCCCTCAAAGTAGTGGCCCTCGCTGTGCAGGTATCCGCCCTTGCCCCACCGCTTGCCCTCCCGCCACTGCCCGCGGTAGACGTCGCCGTTGGCGTAGCGCTTCTCGCCCACGCCGTCGGCCGCGCCCTTCCTCCAGCTGCCGGTGTACACGTTGCCGCTGTTGTACGTCATGGTGCCGTGCCCCTCGCGCAGCTCCGTCTCCGCGTCCACCTCCCCGCGGTACGTGCCGAAGTCAAACACGAGCTCCGCCTGGCGCAGATTGGCGGAGGCGGGCGGCGCGGCGCCGCTGCCACCGTCGGCGTCCGGCGCGGACACAACCTTTCCGCGCACCAGGGGAACCTCGCCGGCTTGCTGGTGCGAGTCGAAGGCGGAGGCGGAGACCTCCGACGGCGGCGGCTCCGGCACGTCCGAGATTTCCGGAGGAGGGGTGTAGATGGCGTCGTCCCCGTCGTGGGTGTCCGCCATGTCGTTACTGTTCATCATGATGGGCGTGCCCTGGGTCCAGTACAGGTCTTCTTATGAAAATACCTGCGCTACGTGGGAGCGAAAAAATAAATAAATAAATAAATAAGAGTTCGGTAAAAAAAAGAAAAAAAAAGCAAATCGCTGAAGCGCCCAATAAAAAGCGGCAGTTGAACTTGGTTTGTTCTTCACCGGCGTCGGTTTTTCTGGAAGAGCGAGAGGGGGGAGGAAAAGGAAGAGTCAGGGATCGTCGCGTCGTCCATTTGGTGAATGAGAGAAACGAGGAGGGCACATGGCAAACTCCCTACTCTCCACATGACATTGTCTGATACAGAAAAGTGAAACCTCAGGTGACATCACATCGCATGATGCGATAAGAACATGTGCGTGCGACAACATACACACACCTACTCATGCGTATTAGATAATCCCATAATGAATAATATAAAGAGATGAAATAGTCTCAATACACACAAAAAAAAAAGAATTGTCTTTCCAGAATCTCTTTAAATGTATGTTTCATTTCGTTTTTTATGGGCATGAAACGCGTAGAAAATATGGGATATTCTACGATACGACCTGATGGGTGTAGATGCGCATGACGTACAAGAATGAACAGGTTTGGTTTTTGGTCTGAGAGTGTCGATTGCCTGAAAGTTCGTCTCGTCCAAAATGCATGCTGGTTGGCGAAGGGTGTGGGCAGTAATGTGCTCGATTTGTGACTCTGTCTCTCTTTCTCTTTCTCTTTCTCTTCATTTTCAGGGAGCTTTCGGCGTGGTCCGTTGAGAAAATGATTGAGAAATCAGAATAGAATAGCCCATAGACTCGTGGAAAGAATGAATAAAAAACGAATTAATAAGAGTTAGGGGAGAAGAACACCCGGAAAGCCAATCCTTAGAGATACATGTAGAAGAGTTGCGAAGGAAGCAATACATCTTTACTACTCTTGTTTGTTAACTCTCCTGCTTATCCATTGCATTCGTACGTTGCACCAGACAGGTACTGCAGAAAATGCCCTCTATGTTTTTGTTTGAATATGTGTAGCAAGGTGCCCGGGAGACCTTTAGGGAGGAGGGTCTTTATCGCGGTTAGTCATTATAATGAGATAGAGGAAGAGGGGAGAGAAAGAGGGAGAAAGCGGTGAGTTATGTTGCTGAAGAGAGGAAAGGAAAAAGGGGGGGATAGGGTGAAAAGAAGGAGAGAAACTCAGACCCCCGCGCTCTGCTATTCTTTGTGAAAAAAGAAAAACAATCGTCTCTTCTACTTATCACCGTGCCAGTATGAGGAAAAGGTGAGTAAAGAAACGCGGCGCCGAGCACGCCCTCCGCCGCTCATCCCCTGTCGCTCCGCCTTACTGGGGCTTGTAGAGACGGCGGGCGGAGCAGACGGCCGGCCACTGGTGCTCGCGGCGCGCGACGGCGGCGAAGAAGGCGAGGTACGGCGGAGAGGGGTCGAGGGTGGTCGTCATGAACTCGGGGTGGTACTGCACGGCCAGGAAGAAGCGCTGCGAGGGGTTCTCCACCGCCTCCACGCGCATCTGCTCGCCCTTCTCGGGGTCGGTGATGGCGGTGGCGCGCAGGCCGGCGGCGCGGAGGTCCTTGAGGAACGTCGCGTTCACCTCGTAGCGGTGCCGGTGGCGCTCCACGATCACGTCGGCGCCCGAGTAGATCTTGCTGATGATCGAGTCGCGCTCGACGATGTGGACCGGGCGGGAGCCGAGGTGCATCGTCGCGCCCATCTCCTTGCGGTCCGAGTCCATGATGCGCACCATCTGGTGCGTGCTGCGCGGGTCGAACTCCTCGCTGTTGGCGTCGGCCCACCCCAGCACGTGCCGCGCGAACTCGATAAGCGCCACCTGCATCCCGAGGCACACTCCAAAGTACGGGATGTTGTGCGTCCGCGCGACCTCCGCCGCGCGCACCATGCCGTCGACGCCGCGGATGCCGAAGCCGCCGGGGACGAAGATGCCGTCGCACTCACACAGCGTCGCGACGGCCTCCTCGACGCCCTCGCCGGAGCCCTCGAGCGCCTCGCTGTCCATGTAGAGGATGTCCAGCTTGATGCCGAGCGCGATCTGGCAGTGCTCGAAGCACTGCAGCACCGAGAAGTACGCGTCGCTGCCGCCGCTGACGTACTTGCCCACAAAGGCGACGCGGACGACGGGGCTGGAGGGGCTCGCGAGGATGGCGGTGAAGCGCTTGAAGGTCTCGTAGTTGGGGACGTCGCGGCACGGCTCGGCGCGCGGGAGGCGCAGCTTGTGCACGACGCGGTCGATGAGGCCCTGGTCGACGAACTCGAGGGGGATCTGGTAGAGCGAGTCGACGTTGGGGGCGCCGATGATGTCGCGGAACTGCACGCCGCACTGGTTGCTCAGCTTCTCCTTGACGTCCTTGGCCACCGGCTCCTCGCTGCGGCAGATGAGGAAGTCCGGCGTGAGGCCGAGCGAGAGCAGCGCGCGGCAGCTGTGCTGCGTCGGCTTCGTCTTCTGCGTGCCGCCGAAGACGGGCAGGTAGGTGGTGTGCAGCAGGCAGAAGTCCTGCGGCATGATGGAGTAGCGCAGGCGGCGCAGCGCCTCGATGAAGCCCTGCGACTCCATGTCCCCCACGGTGCCGCCGAGCTCGATCATGCAGATCTGCGGCGGCTTGCCGCTCTGGTCGACAGGCTGCTGGCAGATGTTGAAGATGTGGTCGACCACCTCGTTGACAAAGTGCGGCACCAGCTGCACCGTCTTGCCGAGGAACTTCCCCTCGCGCTCCTTGGTGAGCAGCTTCTGGTACACCTTACCGGTCGTGATGTTGTGGTCGCGGCGCAGGTGCACCGACATCCACCGCTCGTAGTTGCCGAGGTCGAGGTCCGCCTCGCCGCCGTCCTCCAGCACGTACACCTCGCCGTGCTCAAACGGGCTCATCAGGCCCGCGTCAATGTTGATGTACGGGTCGATTTTGATGCTGCACACGCGGTAGCCGGCGGCGCGCAGCATCGCGCCGGTGGCGCTGGTCGTAATGCCCTTTCCCAGCGAGCTGCACACGCCGCCGGTGACGACGACGAACTTGATGCGCTGGTCGTCGGGTCCCTGCTGCGACAGAAGCATCGGCGACGGAAGGTAGTAGGAGTTGCCCGAGGCAACGGCGCGATCGGTCATGGCGGCAGGCGGGGGGTTCTGCGGTTTGGCAACTATGGGGTGTTACAGGATTTGGAAAATATTACAAATAACCCGGCAACGATTTTCTATGTATCGGCAGGCGATGTGGTGGTGACTTACTCGTTCGATTCAGTACTTTTCTTTTTCTGCAAATTCTTATTGCGTGCCGAAACGGAACGTATCAGACGTCTATGTAATTTCAAAAAATCCAATGCTTAAGGGTAGACTTTTCTTTTATATGTATATACTTCCCCTTTTTGGATTTTACTATTGTTGTTATTTGATTGCTTCGTTTTAGAAGGGCTTTTATGTATGTGTGTGCGCGCGCACGGTCTTTTCTTTATTCCTTTTCGGGTAGGTTTTGTTGAACAAAAGGACTGAAAAATTAAAAACACAAGGGCCGTTTCGAGCAGCTACAAGAACAAAATTAGAAATTAAAAACTAAAAATTAATATGAGGTTAAATGAAAACAGTTATATAATGTTATTTAAACCGAATGGGAGGGAGAGGGGGGGGGGGATGAACTCCGTGTCAGAATAAGGAAGAGAAAGATAAAGAGATGCGACAGAGAGAAAAAAAAATGAAGCAGGATGTTGCGAATGTTAGAAATACTTTTGGTTTTGATGTGCTACAAAACTACAGAATGGGAGACGTGCGGTGCGGCAGAGTATGGGGAGGGGGGGGGGGAAGGCAAAGAATGAATGAAAATAATAAAAGGAAAGTATGTGCGAAGATGCATGCGATAAATCATACAACAAACGAAGAACTACACACATATACATATTCTCTGGTGCTTGACAACGCAAGGGTAGATGTGTTTATTAGATATGTGAATAATGGAAGATTCCGTCCTCTTTAACGGAAGCACTGGAACACGGAAAAGAGGATGGAGAAGGTAAATGAGAAACGCTCCGATCGCAGTAAGCGAGCGTGAGAAAAGACGTCACCGACGACACACACACGCACACACTACGCCGTAAACCAGTGCTTGTAGCGGTCCTTGAGCTGCGCACACTGCTCGTACAGGTCGTCGCCCGCCGGTGCCGCTGGGTCTGTCTCCGTGGCGGAAGTTGCGCTCTCCGCTGAGGAAGAATGAGAGCCCCCGGCCGCGGCGGCGGTGGCGTCCTCGTAGGCCTGCAGCGACGCCTTCTGGAGGCCGGACAGCTCGTGGCCCTTTGGGATGATCACGAGGACGTGGAAGTGCAGCGTCGGCGGCGGTGGCGCGCCGGCGGAGGCGTCAGCGGCGGCGCCCGCCGAGGCCGGCAGCGGCGCGGTGGTGACGGTGAGGACCTCCCCGTTGCGCACGCACGGCGGCACGCGCAGCGCGGCCCGGCCGGCGAGCGTCGGGACGGTCACCATCCCGCCCAGCAGCGCCGTCGAGAGCGGCACGGGCACCATGGCGTGCAGGTGGTAGCCGCCGCCGTCGCCGTCCGCGTCGTCGGCCTGGTAGAAGAAGCGGTGCTCCGTCACCACCGTCTGCACGATCAGGTCGCCGGTGCGGCCGCCGCGGGCGCCGGCGTGGCCCTGGCGCGGCACGCGGAAGGTCCCCATGTGCGTCGCGCGCGCCGGCACCGCCAGCGGCACCTGCGCCGTGACGGCCGGCCGCAGCCCGGAGCCCCCGCACGCGCGGCACGGCGGCGGCGGCGTCGCCCCGCTTCCTCCGCAGAAGTTACACTCGCGTTCCATGTTGTACGTGCCGCTGGGGAGATGGACGGTGCCGCGCCCGAGACACTGGGGGCAGCGCCGCGCCTGCTTCAGAGTCTGGTGCCCGCGGCCGCGGCACCGCCCGCACTCGGCGTTGCGGCGCAGCGAGACGACCTTCTGGCACCCAAAAATGCCCTCCTCGAAGCTCAGCTTCAGCATAAAGTGGATGTCGGCGCCGTGCACAGGGGCCGTCGGGTCCCCCGGCCGCCGCGCCTTGGCCTCCGCCGCCGACACCTTGCCAGTCGCGTTGTGCAGCGCCTCGTTGAAGTCCCCAAAAGAAGAGGTCGCTTGCTCAGTGGCCGCGCCGCGTGTGTCGGCCGCCGACGACGAGGAGGAGGCATCCGACTCCGTCACGGAGGAGGGGCCCTCCCCCGCTGCCCCCTCCGCGCCGTCGGACAGCGGCGTCGCGTGGTTGACGAAGCTAATATGCCGAAAGTCGGGGTTGAAGTTGGCCGCCACCGCGCCGCCGTCCTGCAGCACGTGCAGGCGCGCGTCGTTGGAGCTTTGGTGATGCTCGTCGTACGCGGCGCGCACGCGGGGGTCGGCCAGAATGCGCAGCGCCTGCTGCAGCTGGGCGAGTCGGGCGCGGTCGGCGGGGTCGCCCTCGGGATCCCGCAGTTTTCGCGCCTCCCGCAGGAACCCCTGGCGCAGCTCCTCCGGCGTGCGCTGCAGCCGCCGCGTCTCGTCGTCGGCGCCGAAACCGAGGCGCTCGTAGAGACTCTCCACCTGGCGGTCGTGGCCCCGCTGGATGACGCTGAAGGAGCGGGACGCGAGACTGAGAGAGGAAGAGGAGATGGAGGAGGAGGGGCCGACAGCGTCTCTGCTGCCTCGGCGACACAGTCGCAGGCTGGCAGCTATCCGTGCCGGCGCCGCGGGCCTCGGCAGCGACCGACAAGTTAAGGAAGGCACGCGTGAGGTCATGATAGTACTAGACGGTGTTGTGGTGTTTGTCGTTTTTCGTTCTGTGTTCTGGTTTGATATGGTAATAGCAATGTTGCAGATGAGGAGGAGACAGAAGAAAGTAAGATTTTCTTATATTCCAGTACGCATATACGTCTCACGATGCGCGGATTATTCTCAAAGTGCAATCCACAAAGGCTTTGAAAAATAGCCGAACGCATTTTCTCGCGAAGGGGTGGTCATTCTTCGCATCTAGTAGCGCACCTTCGGCATCAAAAATTGAGAAATGCACACAGATGAGGTGTTGTGTTGTACCTGTTTACAGATACAAATATATATATGAAGAGCAGATTAGTTTCTCATCACACAGTCGCTTTTTTATATATATTTCTTGTGTTTTTTTTTTTTGTGGTGTTTTTGTAGCTGTTAATACTTTAGAAAAAAAAAATAGCGAGCGAAGGAGAAGGCAGTAGTAATCAGAGCGATTAAGCGTAAAAGTGAAGCGGACAAGTGAAAGAGGAAAAAAGAGAGAGAGAGAGAGAGAGACACAGAGCGACTCACTGGCAGAGAAGCAGAGTGAAAGAGAGTGAGACAGGCGCGCAGAGTCACGTTTTCGTTACGTTAAAAGCACGTACACGCTCTCTCACACACCCACAGACACACAAAATCATCTGCATACTCCTGCAATCACATTGGTCTGCCTATTCCAAATCAAAGTCATCCTCGTCCATGTCGTCGAGGTGATCAAAGTCGACGTCCTCACCCGCGTCGGCGTCCGCGTCGCCGCCGAAGAGCGTCCAGTCGGCCGACTTGAGCGTGTTGTCCCACAGCTGCCGCCCCGTCAGCTTGGAGCTGGTCTGCCGCGCCTCCTTCTTCTCGCGCTCGGCGCGCTCCTTCGCCTTCTCCTGCTGCCGCTTGCGGCTCCACACCTCAAAGTCCTCCTTGGTGACGAGCGTGCCGATGCGAATGGTCGGGTCCGGCAGCACCGGCGCGGCGTTCTTGTTGGTGACGGAGGCGGCGGCGTTGAGCGCCTCGCCGCGGCGCGCGAGCTCCTGCCGCTCCTCCTCCTCGGCGGCGGTGACGAGGAAGTCCTGGACGGCCTGCAGCACCATCACGACGGCGTGCGTCCCCACCAGCTCCTCGCACAGCTCCTGCACGTGCTTGGTGATGTCGCCCAGCTGGAAGCGGTGCATCTTGCTGATGTTGGCGAGCTCGACGACGCAGGCGGCCTCCTCCGGGTACGTCGGGGGGTACTCGACGGTGACGAGCAGCTCGGTGGTCGTGTCCGCGTTGGGGCTCAGCTCCACCGAGTAGCGCGGCGGGTCGTCGGAGAGGAGCTTGAAGGTGTCGTACATGCCCTGCACCATCTCTATCTCCATCTCCTGCATTTCGCTCGGCGGCATCGCGGCGGCTCTAAGAAAAGGAAATGCGGGGATGGGTGGGTGTGTTTCCGTCTTCTTTTTTTTTCTCCTCTTGGTTACAGCTTTGTTTGCTTATTTTGCACCCGCACGCGTGTATGTGTTAATGATTTCTGTTGGGGGGTGGGGGGGATATGGAGAATAGATGGGTGAGGGGGGGGGGATCGATGTGGAAAAAAAAAACAGTAGAGAAGTGAGGCACTGTTAGCAAAAACTACAAAGTAAGCGGTGGCGAGCCGTAGGTGCACACTCGCGCACAATCAAAACAGCAACCCGTGATGATTCACACAAAGGACGCAGAAGCGCTCATAAAACAGAGAAATTACGTAGAAACGATGTTGTGAATTTCGCATCTCCGATCTTTGTCCCTCTTCTCTATGACACATTTTTTTTTTTTTTTTTGAAGAACGAGTGTGAATGAATGAGTTGCTTTAGATGATATTGAAACAGGAGAAATACTTGCTCTTTTTGTTCCCCCACGCACTTACTTCATGCGCGCGCGGCCCGTGAGCCACGCCTCATCCCACTTGTCGCGCTCGTCGAGGTAGTGCTCGAAGCTGCCCTTGGCGGCGGTGATCTCGTACTTGAGCTTCGGGCTCCCGGCCGGCAGCCACAGCATCATGTTCGACTCCTCGTTGCGTGCGTAGACCTTGAGGCCGCCCTTGAGGCTCGTCTCCTCCGTGTGCGCGTCCATGACGGAGCCGATGAGCCGCACCGGGCGCGGGTTGTAGTCGAAGTTGCACGTGATGGGCGACCCCAGCAGCTGCTCCTTGCTGTACTTCCACGGCTTCATGCGGCCCTTCTTGATAGCCTCCATCGCCCGCGCGCGCTGAATGCGCTCGATCGGCAGGCGCGAGAAGAAGGCGTTGGCGCGCGACACGAAAAAGTGCCGATTGGTGCGCTCGCGAGTGTACCCCATGGCGATTCAAGCAGCGATTCTAGGTTGACTTGGAATATCTTCTCTTTCTTTTCCTTTTTTTTCCCGGCAGCGCTCGTAAACGCGTGGTGTCAAAAGATCCTCAGGGGGAAAAAAGCGCTTACTATTACCTGGCGTGACACAGAATTCGGATTAGGAATGACGTCAAGTTGCGATAAATTGATGTTTTTTGAGACGCGCACACACACACACACACACACACACACACACACATACAAAAGTGAGCCAGGACTCGACAGCACAGCGAACGGAGTCGTGTCTACGTGAATGGCGACGACAAGCAGCACAGTACACAGAGGCATTGAGAGGTGGAAACAATTCCACTCGAGTAAATATTTGGCATTTACTGAAATCTTAAGAAAAAAAAAGACTGAAAAGCATAAATGATAAATCTAGCACATATATAAAAGGGAGAGAGAGGGAAATATTTGCTTCAAAACACCAAAAAAATGCAGTGAGTTCTACAGTTGCAAACAGTAGGACCCACCCCTCTCTTGATGACCGTGCGCTACCTGGCCCTCCCACGCACTCGGAGGCGCAGTGGTTGTAGGGGCGACAAGGAACTTGGCGCGGCCGTGAAGCACGCCGGCGCGCCAGTCCCCGTCAAAGAGGTACTTGTCTCGCGCCAGATACGCGCCGGGGCCATCGAACTGCCCGGCGGCGAAGCTGCCCGAGTAGACATTTCCTGTCCGCGTGAAGAAGACAGCCCCCGCGCCGTGCGGCAGTCCATTTCGGAAGCTCCCGTAGTACTCGAGGCCCAGGCGAGAGGAGCGGAAAACACCGCCCTCACCCTCCAATCGCATGTGCCGGATGGGCCCCTCGTAGCTGTCGCCGTTGGCAAACTGCACACGCGCGAGGCCGGAGGTTTTCCGCTCCTTTGCGCCATTTTTTCCTGAAGTGTTACCGTCGTGTGCAGGCGCCGCTGCCGCCCATTCAATGTGGTCACCGCTGGCAAGACGCACCTCGCCAACAGGAAAGAGGTAGTGTTTTGCAGTCGAGTCCCTCCCGGCGGCTGCGGAAGACACGACGCCGCTGAAGCTGCAGCGCGGCTCCCGGAGTTGGGCTGCCATCTCCGCATGGCGTATCTCCCCCTCGTCCAGGTAAACGGTCGCCTTCATGTCAGGGGTCTGCACGGTGCACGGTCCGTCAAGCAAATCGCGCGCCCAGTACCCGCTGGCGGCCAGCCGGGGCAGCGACAACACCCCCGCGCCCTCTCGCTGGTCGCGGGCCCACGTTCCTCGGAAGAAGAACAACTGCTCGGCATCTTCAGTCGCCCGTGCCTCCTTCTCACTGCTAGTCGACTGATGACGCTGATCTCCCGGGTAATACTGAGTGCCCTGTCCGTGACGCAGGCGGATGGAGGGCACGGCGGCGCTCAGCTCCGGCGGCAGCCTCTGCTTTGCCGACTCTTCGGGCGGGTAAGCCTTCTCCAGGTACGCGTCGCCCACAAACCGATAGCCTCCACCGTAGTCAATAGTTTGATTGGAGTCCACACGGTACTCTCCTGACTGCAGGCAACCGTCCTCTGGGCGTAGAGGAGGGTTCCTGCTATCAGCGTTGCGCGTCGTCGCGGCGTCCCGCAGCTCTTGCTCGAGGCGCTCGGCAATTGCAGAGGCCGTACCGGTAGCAGTAGCAGTAGTAGCTTTGCTGCTCAGTGCAGAGTCCCGCAATTTTTGTGCTGATGCCAACGTTTGCGCGGCGTGGCCATTGTACGACAGTTCACGTCTTCTCTTCTCGCGCGCTTCCTCTGCCCTCTCGCGCTCGGCGGCGCGCTTCGCCAGCCGTTCCAGTTCTGCTGCCTCAATAACCAGTCGCCGCTCCTCCATCTCCCGTCGCTGCCGCACAAGCCGACGTCTCTCCGCCTCCTCCGCCGCCGCAGACGCCTCGGCTCGGCGCCGCTGCTCCTCTGTCAGCCAAGCAGCACGCTCCGCGTCCGCCGCCTCCTGCGCCAACGTCTGCGCCGCCAGCTGCTCCTCGAGACTAGGCTTCGCTGGCCGTGGCGCCGCGCTCTTCTTCACCTGGGCGATGGTGGACTTGGAGGGAGCAGTTGTCTTATCCGATGTTTGTGGTAGTATTACTGCTTCCGCTGAAGAACTAGCAGAAGCTTCTTTTCGGCCGGGTGTTTGCTCAGTCGTAGGACTCGGGTTTGCCGCCGCGGTCGGTGCCTCATTCTCCTCCTCCTTTTCTTCATCGTCGTGGGGTGAGGGAGGCCGTTTAGCGTCAGTCTGTTGAGACGACGATTTCTCTGGTGTTGCCGCCGTTATCTGCTCGACCTCACTCTCCTGGTGGCGTCTCGCACGCCACGCCGCCAGTCGCGCTCGGACGTTGCTCGTCGGGTGTGGCTGCTCAGCCGCCGCCGCGTCGTTCGCATCATGTGCAGCGCTGTCTTGTGTCCCACTCATTTCCCGCTTCGCGCGCGCGACCGCCTCGTCTATCCGGCGGCGCAGCGACTCGGCGCTCTCGCCCTCTAGTGCATACCTGCTGCTATTAGTCCCGCTCGCGGGCTGCGGTGATTCGGTTGCCTCATCCATTCGACTTGGTGTAGTTGTACCATCGCGGGCAGCACTCGGCTGCTGTGCGGCGGAGACGGCTGCTGGTGGCGCGGCCCCTCTGGCGGACGCGCTGGGGACCTCGCCCTCGGCCACCATTTCCGTGTCGGCCGTCACAGGCAGCGGGACACCGTCGGCGTCCAGCGGCGGCAGCACCCACACCGACTCACCCGTGCCTTCGTTGAAGAAGAAGATGGAGTTGTTGTACTCGCGCGAGGTGCCGCAGCGCCACGTGTGTTGCGGCGGCGGCGCCCGTCCGGCGACGGCGAAGCGCTGCGGGACGTACAGATCCTTGCCGTCCTGTGCCCCGTGCACGTATACCGTTGTGCCCACCCGAATAACGCCGGGCACCGTCTCCGCCATTGTCTAGGTGAGTTTGTACACCGCTTTATCTTTCGATGTGTGTGTGTGTGTGGTCACTATCGGCTATCTTGATATTGTCATTTTGCTAATGGTATGAGCATTTCCCGTATATAGGAGTCAAAGAGGGAAGAAAAAGAAGCATAGATGAGAAGGAGCGGCGAAGTGAATCAGATACAGCAAATGCGTAACGGAAGAAAAAAAAATGAGACATGAAATAATAACGAGATCAATTGATCGAGAACAGAATGAATGATCCTCGAGAGCTACCAGCCACATACAACGTTTTTGAAGCACAAATTTGAGGAACACTTTCGAAACAATTAGTGATTTTGATTCTGTTTTATTTTTCCTTTAAATATGATTTTTGCACGCTAAGCGTGAAATCAACAGTGATGATGGGGAAGGTAGTGAATTTGTGTTCAAGGTGGCGTTTGCAACCTGGCTTGCTTCAGGTCCCATGTTTTGAAAGTCTTTCGGTAAAAAGGAAGAGAAAGAGGTGGGTGGCGGATGAGATGGAGGTGTTGTTACAACAATGAGGTGCTTTAATATAAGCGACAATGAAAAAAAAAATGAAAAAATAATTGATAAAGTGATGATTAAGTAATAAGGTGGTGAAGAATGGTTAAAAGGATGAGGTGGAGTGTTTTGGAAAGAACAACAGCGAGGGCGAGCGGTCATGATAGGGGTGAAGAGAAGAAGAGCCTGAAAAAGGCGATGGAGATGCTAGAGCGCCAGATTTACTCTCAAAAATCCACGAAAAAAAAAACACGAGAGAGAGAGAAAAAAAAGAAAGCTAGAGATGCGCGGTCGGGTAGAGCTTCTGCTGCGACGGGTAAAAGGTGCCGGGGTTCATCAGATTGTCGGGGTCGAGCGCCTTCTTGATCGTCTCCTGCACGCACACGTGCGCCTGGCCGTGCTCCGCCACCGCGTGCCGCACCTTGCCGACGCCGACGCCGTGCTCGCCGGACATGGTGCCGCCGGCCGCCAGCGCGCGCTCCACCATGCGGGTCTCCAGCGCGCGCGCGGTTTTGAAGTCGGCCTCGCTGCTGTACGGGATGAGGCAGTGGTAGTTGCCGTCGCTGATGTGCGCGCAGATGAGGCACGGCCACTTGTGGTCCGCAAAGTCTTTCTCCGTCTCGCCGACGCTCTTGGCGAGCGCGGAGAGCGGCACGCACACGTCGGTGGTGACGATCTTCTGCATGCCCTTTGCCTTGTCGGCCCACATGGCGGCGAAGAGGCAGTCGCGGCGCGCCGACCACACCGCGTCCATCGCCTTGCCGTCGCGCAGGTAGCGCACGTTGTACCCGCCGTGCGCCTTGAAGATCTTCTGCACAAACTTGAAGTCGCGCGCGGTGTCGCGGAGGCGCCCGTCGTTGGTGACGAACTCCATCAGCACGGTCGGGGCGACGGTGAGGGAGGTCTTGCTGAAGCTGTTGGTCATGGCGACGCCGCCCGCGTTGAGCATCTCGCAGCGCAGCATCGTGTGCGGCACGCCGGCCTGCTGCAGCGCCACCACCGCCCTCACCGCGTCGGCGGCCGTCTTGAAGTTGGCGACGCCGCCGGCGCTGTGCTTCTGCAGCGGGAACAGCCGGAAGCAGCACTCGCAGACGATCCCCAGCGTCCCCTCGCTCCCAATGTACAGCTGCGTCAGCTCCAGCCCCGCCGACGACTTGCGCACCACCTGCCGCGTCTGCACCACCTCCCCCTGCGGCGTCACCACCTTGAGCGAGATCACATTCTCGCGCGTCGTGCCGTACCGCAGCGTGCACATGCCGCTCCCGGAGGTGGACACCATCCCGCC
This sequence comes from Kentomonas sorsogonicus, assembly GCA_030347455.1. Taxonomy (NCBI): domain Eukaryota; phylum Euglenozoa; class Kinetoplastea; order Trypanosomatida; family Trypanosomatidae; genus Kentomonas; species Kentomonas sorsogonicus. The sequence goes on along the minus strand of JAQOSZ010000009.1, from coordinate 171,847 downwards.
CACGCACGGGTTCGAGGAGGGGTCGGGGCCGAAGACGAAGCCCTTCTTCTGCACGGCCTTGTTGAGCGCCATCTTGGTCACGCCGGCGCCGACCCACACGCACGCGTTGTCCGCGTCAATCTCCAGCCGCTGCAGACGCCCCGTGTCGATGACGAGCCCGCCGGCGTACGGGATGCAGCCGCCCTCGATACCAGTACCAGCCCCGCGCGGCGTCATGGGGAGCTTGTGTTTGGCGCAGATCTTCACCACGGCGGCGACGAGCTCGATGGTGCCCGGGGCGACGGCGGCCACAGGCACAGAGGGCACGTGGCTCGACTTGTCCGCGCTGTAGCTCTTGCGCAGCTTCGCCGGGTCGCGCACAAAATCCTTGGCGGGAATGCCGAGCGCACCGATCTCGTCCAGCGCCGCCTTGAAGGTCGCCTGCCGCTCCGCCAGGGGGAGTCTTCTCGTACGTCTTGTCTGTCTTGGACATTAGTGAGGTGCTTCAGCCGTAATTCTCGTGTATGTGTGTATGTGTATGCGTGAATAGGCAATTATTTTTTATTTTTGTGAATACTGCGCTAGCGCTATCTCAGGAATCTAAAGAATGATGAAGTGAACAGGAGAAAGAGGAAGAGGAGAATGTTGGGGATACGGCTGGGTTCCTGTGAGCGATGCAAACTCGGGGGAAGCGTATTATATGCACGAAGTATTCCCTCAGTTAGGTGAATAAAAAAAAAAGCACGCGCGCTAAAACTATTGCTTGACACCCCGTTTTACTGAAAATATAAACCGCGTTGACAAGTTGACTCCGTCGTTGCACTGAAAACAAAAAGATGAGGAGTTTTGCAAGAACACGCACACGGCGGTGGGTTTTCACATGATGAACACGCAGCCTGATATCACGAATCAGTTTTATTTAAAGTTTTGTTTTTGGGGAACATAAATAACGGGAGTTACAAATATACCGTGTGTGTGTGTGTGTGTGTGATCAAGGGCATTAGTCATTTCAAAGAATAACTGGTAGTTAATACCCTCTTCTTCGTCCATAATCTGCAGAGGTTGTGTGTGGCGCCCGGTGAGACACAACAGTGCCGCCAGAGAAATCCGACCAATGCGCACCAAACCAGCAGAGAATGACTCCTCTGGTCATTTTTTTTTTCCAAAGATATGCGAAGGTGTAGGAGTAAGAGAGAAAGAGAGAGAGGAGCGACGAGGATCGGCTGCAGGCAGCACAACACAAGGGGCACGCCCGCATCCTCTTACATGGGCCCGTGGCGCTTGGATGACCACCGGGTGACCTTGTTGCCCAGCAGCTTGCGGTACGTGCTGGGGAAGTCGGGGGCGCCGGACTGGATGTCGTTCTTGAGGAACATCCCGGAGAACTTGCGCACGAAGCGCTCCCGCTCCTGCGCGCGCGCCGCCTCGGGCTGCTCCATCTTGAACTTGGCGAGGCGCTCGTAGTAGACGGCCTGCTGCGACAGCTGGCGCTTCTCGTTGTCCTGCAGGGCGCGGGTGTAGGAGAGGCCGAGGTCGCGCGCCACCTCCGAGCGCGAGCGGCCCGTCTCGACGCAGCCGTTGAGGCCGCGGGGGTCGGTGACGTCGGCGAGGTTCGTCGTGATGGCGAGGCCCGCGTTCCAGTCGTACATCCAGTAGGCGCCCTGCCGGTACGTCACGAGGCTGGAGGGCTGCAGCACGTCCTGCACGTCGTGGTCGCGGATGATCTCCCAGTACCGCTTGAAGTCCGTCTTGCGCAGTCGCCGCAGGCTGTGGCTCAGCTTGCGCTCCTTGCTCGCCAGCACCGCCTTGATGATGTTGTTGTGCGGGTTCGTCAGGAGGTGGTTGCGCAGGTTGCGCACCTGCAGCGCGCGCTTGACGGCGAGGACGGCGGGGCTGGAGGTGTCGAAGTCGTGCTCGGCGTAGCGCTCCATGTACATGGCCTCCTGCGCGAACTGCTTCTCGCGGATCGTCATCATCGACTTGGAGACGGCCTTCTTGACGTCCTCGCTGTACCCGTCGAGCATCTCCTCCGGGATGCTGAAGCGGCGCTCGTAGGCGTGGCGGCGCGTGGGGTACTTCTTGTACCAAAAGGGGAAGCCCTTGGGCCGCCCCTCCAGCTGCGTCAGCACGGACGCCAGCATCGGGTGCTGCGCCTCGAACTGCGCGTCGCGGGTCGGGGGAATGCTGACGCCGTAGAGCATCTCCTCCTGCTTCTTCTTCTGGATAGGGGTGAGCTCGCTGAAGATGGCGCCGTGCACATTCTTGAGCGCGCGACGCGACGGCATGAAGGGCGTCGGCGGCTCGGGGTTCTTGCGCCAGGGGTACCACAGCCAAATGGCGGGGTGCTCCATCTGCGAGATCTCCTCTTTGAGGGCGCTGTGCGAGCGCTGGCGGAACTTACCGCGGCCCTTCACCATCTCGCCATCCGCCGTCTCGATGTTTATCTTGCGCGCCTTTTTAAAGTTGCTCACCTTCACAAACGACGTCTTGAGATCGGGCCGCTTGTTGCTGCGCCGGTTCGGCGCCAAAAAGCGCAGCGTGCGGGACAGCATCGCTCCGGGTTGAGGTTTTACGTGCTAGGTGGTGAAGGAGAAAGAAACGACCACAGAGAAGTGGGTCGCTGAGGAAGGGCAGGGGGAGGGGAAGGAAAAGAGCAACACTTTTTTTTTTTTTTTAGCTTGCTGCTGTAGGAGTTTTTTTTTTTTTCTTTCCCTCTCTTTCTTTGACCTTCTTCTTTTTTTCGACTAGATTTCCCTTTGATTTGACCAAGTAGGTGAATTGGTAAAAATGAACGGAGAGTTGGCGTAGCAATTAATGAAACGAGGGATACAGTTTTACACGAGTTTAAAGAAGAAAAAAAAAGGCGAGAGATGAGCAGCAATTAGGCATATCACCTAGTCGAAGAGAGGCAGAGACGATTTGACAGAAAGCGGTAGAGGGGCGCAGAAACAGAAAATGCGAGAAGAAGCAAGATAGTAAGAGAGACAGCAAGTAATGAGTGGCAAAAACATCAAAAAAAAAAAATAGCTACTGGATGCCGGCACGCGCGCGGAGCTCGGTGGAACTGATGTCGACACGAAACTTCGACTCGGGGACATTCAGGAAGAGACCCTGCAGCGGGGGCGGCACGCTGATGCTGCTGAGATCCTCCCAGCTGCCGTCGCCCAACCGTCGGCCGCCCACGACAAAGTAGCAAGCCCGCGTCGGCGAAGCCCGTGGTGAGGGCCGCCACCAGCCCCGCCTCGTCGCCGCCGGGGTAGTACTTTGGGTCGAGGATGCGCGTCGCGGTGTCGCTGCCGCACACGAAGCCGTGCCGGGGGAAGAGCTTCGCCTTGTCCACGAAGAGCGTCGCGCTGGTCACGGCGACGCGCAGGCGGCGGCGCAGAAAGGGCCGCACCCGCTGCGCCATCGCACGCGCCGTGACGGCACCCTTGTCAACAATGTTGGCGCTAATCTCAAAGGTGACGTGGTCGAGGGCGGCGTCGAGTGTGGGGTGGCGCTCGCCGCTGCTGCCGCGATCGGATGGCGGCGACCTCCGCCGCGGCGCGCGCGAGCTCCGTGTGACCCCAGTGCAGCGGGCGGAACGACCCGGGGTACAGCAGCCGCAGCGGCCGGGCGGCATCGTCCTCGTCGTTTGCTTCACTGTCCTCCTCGACGCCGAAAGGTTCCAGTGGGGAGCGCACCTCCCCATTCTCGTTCCACAGTACATAGGGCGTTGAGCCGTCCAGCACCAACTGCACGAGCGCCTCCAGATGCGCCGCTTCGCTAGCGTCCTCCTCGTCACCGCCGTCGTTGGCGTTTTCGCTTCCGGCCGCGAAGAGAGGTCTGGAGGAGCGCCGCAGCAGCGGTGCTGTTTCGGCGGAGAGCAGGGACAGTGTGTCGCCCGCGTCGGAGGGGCCGCAGTGGTCGTAGAGCGCCTGGAGGATCAGGAGCGCCACCTCCGCGTCCTGCGCCGCGCGGTCCCAGTGGCGTGGCAGCTCCAAGTAATACTCCGACACCACCACACCGGCAACGTTACCAGGTGTAGACCCAGCCGGAGGAGCACTCGCGGGCCTTCCCCACACACAGACGCACGCGCGGTCGCCGCCGTGGCGCTCTCGCGAGGTCTGCACAGCGGACGTGGCGCCGATCCCAGAAGCGGCGCGGCGCGCGCGGACGCGGGGGCCAGACGCTCCGCCGTAGTGTAGGCGTGCTGGGCGAGCTGGCGCGCGGTGGAGGGGCTCACGGCGCGGTGGGGGCGATGCCGGAGGGCGGCTGCGAGGGCGCTGCGGCTGTAGAGGGTGTCCGCCTGCAGCAGCGTGCGGCTACAACCTGGCACCGCCGTAAGGGACGACACCGCCGACGAACCAGCCCCGCAGATGCACAGCGCCGCCATCCCGGGGCTGGCGTGAATGGCCTCGATAATGGCCCTGGTTGTGGTTGTAGCGGGCATGAAAATCTGAAAGAGAACAAAAAACTGGTGAGAAAGAATGTAATTGATTTCAACCGGTGCAAATCTTTCTGAGAATCATCAGGGTAGGTAAAGTATGAGTCACGGAAGGGGTAAGGGAGGGAAGGTACGGTGGTGGTGGGATAAGACACCTCATACACTAGGGGAAAAATACGAGAAATCGACCATGTACCCGACAAAGATTACATTACGCCTCATCTCACAACACCTCACATTTTGTGGTCTTTGTATTTTTTTCCCTGTGTTCCTTGCATTGTGTTGAAACAAAGGAAGGGGAAGCATTTGAAGAGGTGACAAGTACGTGTATCAATGTCGACGAAGCAGTGGCAGGGAATACGAAAAAGAAGAAAAAAAAAACGCCGAGGTAGCCTAGAGCTTGTCCGCGGCGGAAAATATAAAGGCCATGTCGCGGTAGGCGCGCTGAATCCGCTCTGCCGACACACCCACGTCACTGTACGGTGCCAAGAAGGCGCCCACATGCACTTTGAGCGCCGCAGACTTGAGCAAGGGGAAGGTGAGACCGACATTGAGCTCCCGCACCTGGTTGAGCACCAGGACACCCTCGAGCTCCCCGCACAGGTCCTTGACGGGGGCCTTCTTAAGGGAACGATAATACTTCATCAGTGGGGGAGGCACGGACAGCTTAACCGTTCGCAAGGGGTCGTTGGCGTTGTAACTCTCCTGATTCTCCTCGTCGTTCCTGCGGCCCTTGCTCTCCGTGTGTGATTCCTCGTCGCTGTCGATCGAGGGCGCCGCGCCATTCTGGCTTCTCCTCCTGCTCGTCGCTGTAGAGACCGAACGCCTCCTCCCCGCGCATGCGGGGCCGCTTTGCCGCGCCCCTTCCACCGCCTCTGCGGGCCGACACAGCGCTGCTGCCGCCCCTGACTGCCGTCCGGCTGTCACGCGCCATCATGCCGGCGCCGCCGTAGTGCGCCGTCTCCGCGTCGTCGCCGTGACGGTCGCCGTCGCCACCGCCGTCCTCGCCGCCGGCCTGGCGGAGGGCAGTGGTGGACAGGAGCACGTCCGCAGGGACCGCGGGCTCGCACCCCGGCATGAAGTCTTTCCCGCCGTAGAGGGCGAAAAACAGACCCCTGTTGCACGCGTGGCGGAAGCGCGCGTAGGTGCGCTGCGGCGTCGGCAACACCGTCAGAAACACATTGCTGCCGGTCGCGCGCCTGCCGGCGGCCGAGGGTGGCGCGCACTGCCACACCAGCGACGTCAGGCACCCGGTGCGCTGCGGCTGTCCGTAGCGCAGTATCGGCAGCAGCAGCGCCACCAGCACCTCGTTGGCCTCCTTGAAGGTCGTGCAGCGCCTCAGGAGGCTGGAGCCGCCAACACTGCTGCCGCTGCTGCTGCTGCTGGCGCCAGTGGCGGGCCCGCCCGGGGAGAAGGCGTCGTCGTTGCGCAGCACCAGCGCCGCGTCCACGCAGTGGTGCAGTGCGTGGAGCGTGAGGGCGGCGTTGAGGGACTGCGTCGAGAGCTCGCCGGCGGACTGGGGGGCGACGGTGACCGTCACCAGCATCTTCGCGCGACGCTTCTCCACGCCCACGTCGTCCAGGCCGTCCTCCCGCATCGCGGCGTACTCGGCAGCTTCGTTGACGGTGGCGCTGGGGCCGCCGTCGGCGCGCGGCTGCACAAAGTGGATGCGGATGCGCTCGGCGAGACGGGAGGCGAGGCCGCTGCCGGTGCCGCCGGCCAGCGAGTGCAGCACCAGGATGCCGTCGAAGCTGGGGCAGTCGCTGGTGCGGCGCGTCTCGCGGTGGATGGCGCGCAGCGCGCGGGAGAGCAGCGTGTCGTCGACCTCGCGCTGGCCGCGGCGCATGTTTCGGAACGCCGCCTTGTACTCCTCGTGGCGCCGGCTGTGCGGGTCGTTGACGCCGTAGTACCCCAGGCCCCAGTTGTTGCCGCGCCCCGACTGCCCGCTCACGACGTTGTCCCGCCGGAACAGATCGGGGTGGCGACTGAAGACGCCCTCCACCACCTTGGGCTCCGAGTCCACCAGCACGCACCGAGCCTTACCGTCGGCCGCAAAGAAGGGAGAGAAGCGCCGGTCGGGAGGAGGACGAGGAAAGCGGAGCAGAGGCAGAGGTGGAGGAGGAGGAAGGCGTCTGACGCAGTGCGTTCAGTTGCGCAAACAGCTCGTCGCCCAGCTGGTTACCACACTGCCCGACCATCACAACCACCACCGCCATTGTCGTGTGTGTGTGTGTGTGTGTGTGTGTGTGTGTGTTTCCTATCTAAGTCTAAGGGTAGGTACGATGATTGTACGTTGTTGAGAGATTCTATGGATGGGTATGATTCGCGATCTGTGGCGTGCTTCAGTACTGGTTGCCGCGTTAGGGATTGATATTGGTGTTGTTTAATGAAAAATTGAGGTGGAGGGCAACTCTTCCGTAGGAGCCGCATTCCCATTCTTACTTTGACGAGTGCACACCGCGATGGACAGAGTGAAAATATCAAAGGTACGAGAAAGAGAGGGATCGCGCCAACCAAGGAGTTAGTGCATCCAAGGGGGGGAAAAAATCACAGAATTACCAGAAGCTTGTTTGAAGTCTTGGTGACTTGGTGATCACAAGATGAAAGAATATGTCTGGATGACACGAGGAGAAGGGAAAGAAACAAGCAAAAAAACGTCTATGTAGTGAGAAAAACTATAATCCTTGTCTATGAGAAAAGCGCAGACGTAGGTATACTCCCGTCTGGCTCCTTTGTCGCCGATTACTCCCGTGGGCGGTGGACGTGGTAGACGGCGGTGGAGTCGATGAGACCCATGACGACCAGCACGCCGCGCAGCTTCCACAGCGCCCACTGCAGCAGATAGGCAATGACAAAGTACTGCACCCACGCCCACTTGAGCGACTCGGCGTAGGAGGGCACGTAGGGCACCTCCGCCGACGGCACCCGCAGTTCGACGCGCCAGGTGAAGCTGTTGAGCATCCCCAGATCCTCGTGCAGCCCACCGAGGTACGCGGACGATGGGTCGGCCGGCTTCAGCAGCTCCAGCCCGCCGGCCGCCTCGCTGGTGACGCGCGCCTCCACCGTCTGGTTGCGCCCCGTGTAGAGCGTCGCGAAGTGGGCGAGGTCGAGGAGGTCCGACGGCTGGTGCGCGTCGGTGACAAAGGGGCTAAAGTCGTAGGTGTTGGTGTAGCGCACGTACGGCGAGTTGATCAGCTTCTCGGTCGTGACAAAGCGCAGGTCCGCCTCGGTGCGGGCGCACACGGGGGAGCCGGAGAAATGGGCGTCGGTGTTCGACTGCGACGGGTTGTACACCTGCGGGCGGCGGAAGACGAGCAGCGGCGCCGCGGTCATGTCGACTTTGCGGATGTAGTGGTTGAGCTTGTACGTGAACTCGGGTAGGAAGGTGAGGGTGTCGATGCTGTCGAGCTGCGTGTTGGCCGGCGGCACGTTAGTGTTCGAGAGGTTGTAGATGTTGTTCGCCTCGGGGGTCGCGAAGGTGTTGACGGGAACCGTCACCTGGAGCGTGATGTGGTCGACCTTGCCGTCGGCGTCGCGGTCGTCCTCGTAAATGGACACGGTCGGCTCCACCGCCAGAGGGCCGCCGTTGAGGAACTGCTGGTTGAACATGTCTGAGCAGGTCCACAGCCGCGTCTGCCCCAGCACCGTCGTGTAGGTGAGGGCGCAGCGGTTGGTGAAGCTCACCTCCGGCTTCTGGTAGAAGACGTTCGACTCTATCCAGAAGTTCTGCATCGCCAGCCCAATGATGAAGGGGATGATCAGCACGATAAGGAGACAGACAAGGTAGATGCCCCAGGTCAGCCCCCCGCGCGGCTTGTAAGATACTTTGAAGTGCTCATGATAAATGTCCAGCATCACGGCAACTGTTAGAAGTGTTACTACTTTCTATATATATATATATATATATATATATATATAAACTCTATGTGTGTAAACGATTTTCCTGGTGAAAGAAACTAGACCTCGTGATCTATAAAGATGTACTGCAAAGTGTGAAGATGATGACAGCGTGCGATGCTATCCAGGCAGTTATCGTTACAAAATGAGGAAAAAAAAGGGGGAAAGTTCCGAGATGGTGAATCACATGATTGCATGAAAACGACACTTGCCGAAGTAGACGCATCTTATAGAATGAAAATATGAGTTCCCTTTCTGCGTACAAGATCTTTCTCTCGTCAACATCAATCTCTCAAGAGGGGTTGTAGGCAATTTTTAGAAGGCTTCTTATCAATTTCGCAATTCAAAGATCGAGAAGAAACAGATAAGTTAAGATATGTATGTAGTTTTGGGGAATATGAAAGTGTCATCGATGACAAAAATCGGAAGAGAAAAAAAAAAGAAGCGAAAAGGGGAGCGCAATAATAATAATAATAATAATAAAGAAGTAGCCGACGGAAACAGCACAGCAGGCGAACACTTGGCTTTCCGTCGCATTCAGATAATGTTTTTAAAATGAGAGATGAAATAGGGCGAACAATGAAGAAAATAAAAAAAACGAAAAACGAATTCGTGGGGCTGAGAGCAACAGGGAAAACAGAGGAGGGGGAGGAAGCCCAAAGAAAAAAAATCAGCACAGTAGAGGACGAGGTTTTCTCCGTGTTCTCGAATACAATGTTTTATTGTACATCTTGCTCTACTCACACTGTCTGTGTGTGTGTGTGTGTGTGTTTATATACGTGTGTAACAGCAATCTCGGTAAGAAAATAGAAGACAGATTAGAATGCGGGACGACCGTTTTACTATAGTTAGATAATAGGATAACTGTTATGGAGAAGTAGAAGAGCTCGAGTGAGCATTAAAAAAAAAAAAAAAAAACGTTGCACGAGAGCGGGGAGGAGGAATAGTGACGTAGATGAAGCACTTATCGCGATGGAAGAAGCTGGGCAATAAGAAGAAGGCGGATGAAGTTTGGGTGAAGAGAATATCGCAGTAAAAACAAAATGGACGAAAGAAAAAAAAGGGGAAAAAAGAGCAGAGACATGTTTGATGGTCGAAAGAAGACGCAGTGGGGAAACCCACCGAGAAGGAGAAAGGGAAAAAAAAAATAAAGACTGGATTTAAAAGCTACAAAATCAGTGGTGGTGCTTCTCGGGGGGCAGCGCCGGGTCTACGCAGTCGTCGATGGCGCTGCCGCCGGCGTCGACAGCCACGGCCTTGGCCTCCCAGTGTGTCACCGCTGTCGTCCCGCGCGGCTCGCTGGAGGGCGGGGGGACGTCGGCGGGGTCCTGGAAGTAGTCGAAGGCCTGGCGCGCGCGCTCCTCCTCGAGCTTGCGCTGCCGCACGTGCTCGTCGATGAACTTGCGCGCGCGGATGTAGTCGAGGGGGTCCTCCATGCTCTGCGCCCCCGGGGCGCCCTCGCCCAGGTCGTCCACGTTGGCGGCGACTCGGCCGACGAGGCTGGAGCGGCGGGGGCGGCTCATCGCAAGTCGCGCGGCGCGGCGGTCGGAGGCGTTGAGGCTGTTGCCCATCTCGCCCTCGGCGGACGGGTGGTGCTGCTCGGCGTTGAACTCGTAGGGCATTGTGTTGGGTTACTTGGGGAGGGGGGAGGGAGGTGAAGAGTTTACACTCTTTCCTGGTCTAGGCGATTTAGTGGAAGGAGAAGAAGAGAGGGGGGGGGGGTCAGGGCGAGGTTTCTACAAAGATAAGCTGCGAGTTGGGGTAGTGTTCCTATTGCTAGCCAGGTACAAGTGAGAGGAAGAGAGGATGAGTGAAGAAGATGCACTTGATCAGTGAGGAAACAGAGTCACTATGAAACGCACACAGTAACAGATAAACAATAGTAAAAAAAAAAAGGCATAATAATAATATCACCGTTACTAGGACATCACAAATGTCTTCTACAATAAATATATATATATAAGGTACGCCGCTACAGCGATACACAAAAATCGAGCAAGGCAATCACCAAGCAAAACTAACGCTGACAAGAGTCGTTGAAGTATGAAAAGTGGAGTTGTCTGTAATAAAAGTAAAATAAATAGTGGAAATATCAACAGAAGGGGATTAGTACGAATAGAAGAAGAAAAGTAAAAAGGAAAAGCATTTAAGCAATGGAAAAACAATAGAATAAATACCAAAAATAAAAATAAAAAAGAGGAGCTACCTGATAAGGGTCATAGATCAATATCTGTTGAATGAAATTCTGCTCAAACAACAAGCAAAATCTCATTCATAGCAATCGTGACGTGCTTCTTAAGAGATGATCAAAGGTGCTTCATTTATTCTCCTGCTCCCTCTTTCTCACTCCCTCTCTTCCTTTCCTTCTCTCTCGCTTTCTCTCATTCTGAGGGGAGCGCACTAGGACTGGTTAAGATATTCCTGTTTGCGACTATTAGAACAAAAACAAAAAGAGAGAAGAAAAGGAAATGAGGAAAGAGAGTAAAGATAGTCCTGCTACGAAGAAAAAACAAAAGATGATTTTTGCAGAAGCGAAAACGTGAAAAGTACGAAGCATATAGTAATACTATTTTCAAGACAGGGCAAAGTTAGAAGACGACGGTGGGAAAGTAGAAATAGATGAGGGAGAAACGAAATAGATGAAGAGTAACTATGAGGCAGTGTATGTGAAACACTGCTAGACGATGAACTAATGTTCAGCAAATGGATGGCGCTTGTAATGAGAGAAATCAGTCTGTTAAGTAAATCTGTTGCTTCATGCTGCTCTGTCGCAGATAGAGGGGGAGGGGGCGCGCGTGAATGTGCGGGAAAAAGTAAGCAAAGGCGCTCCATTTGATGCCTCCACGGCATTTCGCCGAATACGGTCGAAACGCTTTTGAAGGCAACGCAGTGCGACATCGAGGATTAGGGAGTCCGTGGAGGGAATGAGAAGACGGAAAACTATCAGAGCAGCGGCAAAACGAAGACAGGCAGCATGTCTGCAGACGGTTCGGACGCCAGCAGGCGCGGGGGTCACTTCGCTCGCTCCATTACTGCTGCTGCTCAGCAAGCGTATCGGGAATAAAAGTGGCGGCCGGCTGCTCGATGGTGTCGACAACTTTTCCGAGCTGACTGTTGCGGCGGGGGCGGGGGCGGGGGGCGTTGCGGGTGGCGCTAGCGACCTCCTCCTCCTTGGGCTGCTGCTGCTCGGCGCCCTCCTTGGCGGCCTTATCCTCAGCGTTGAACTCGTACGGCATGGTGATGATGGTGTGTTTCGATTGTGTGTGTGTTGGTGAAGGAACTTGTGAAAATGGGAGCTTTTTGGTTGTGAAGCTTGCGAAACAGAAGTAACAACAGTGGCGTGTCCTACCACGATAAAGTAGAAGAAGGATTTGAATGGGATGATGCATTTTTTTTTTTCTATCTGTCTCATTTCAGGCCAGAATATGCACGAGTATTACATCAATTCACAGGCGATACAGAAGAAACTGGAAGCGTGTGACGCAACGTCAGCTTCTTCTTGAATTTGAAGACGCTCAAGCATTGTTCAAAAAGGCACAGCAAGAAATACAACCGCAATTAGATACCAGATGTTTAATTGTTGTTTAGGTGAGTGCACGGCACACCTTTGATTATGTGAATCTCACAAAAGAGAAGAACGAAAACGGAAAAGAAAAACGAAAGAGCCAGACATTACCGTCTGAAAATACACAAAGTGGATAACACTAAACAACACTAAAAAGCAAAAAAAAAAAGGAAGGATAAACATGCGGTGAAGCATATCAAAGATTAAGAAAATAGATTATGGCTGGCAGCTTTATAGACCAAGGTGGAATCAAGAGACCTGAAATACGATAGGAAGAAAGAAGAGAGGAAGGGTAAGAGTCATTCACTACAAAAGAAACAGTGCACTTACGACTCTGTTACTTCATCTCGTGAATCGCACTCACCGGAAGACGGCACACCCATCACAGCTGCTTGCGCAGGCGCATGTTCTGGCGCGGGCTGCGGAGCGGGTTGGTGGCTGTGGCGCGGATGCCGTCCATGTAGGCGGCGGGCAGAATGTCCTCGCCCTCCAGCACGCGCGCGACGTACTCCTTGCTGGGAAGCAGGCCCTCCTCCGTGCCCTCCGCCAGGTACGCCCACGCCTGCACCGTCTTGTCCGTATCGCTGGCGGCGGCGCCGGCGGCACCCGCCGCAACGCTGACGAGCAGCGCGTCACTTGGCTTCTCCGCGGCCACCTCGGCGGTGATGTCGGTGCAGGGCAGCAGCGCTCGCGAGTAGCCGCCCTCGTAGAGGTCCATCCAGCCGAGCTGCTCCTCGGTGATGTCGTACGCGGCGCCGCACACGTAGCCCGGCATCGTCGTGGGGCGCGGCACGAGCCCTTGCGCCTCCTTGGCGCGGCGCGTCTCGCAGGCCTCGATGTTGTAGTAGCCAAACGACGCGTACTTCTCGCTGTATGGCTTCTTGTTGGGCACCAGCTCGTAGCCCTCCAGCCGCACCGCGCGGCGCCGCAGCGGCGGGCCGATGCGCACGCACACCTGCTCCCACGACAGGTTCGACCCGTAGGCGAGGTAGACGCAGCTCGGCTCCTGCTCCGGCCGTCCCCGCAGCCCGTCCACCAGCGCGCTGCCGTAGGCCGCCACGTACTCTGGGGGGACGACGCCGGCGAGGCCACTCTCAGCGAAGCCCTTACGCAGCGAAGCGAGGTAGGCCTCGGAAGGCACGACGCGGTCGGAGGAGACCCAGTTGGCCCAGTGTGTGCCGGGACGCCGCCCGCTGCCGCTCGCGCCCTCGAGAGCAGAGGCCGCGGACGCCCCGGCTGGTGTGCCCGGCAGGCGCTGCAGCGGCGGAAGCGGCCTCCACGTCTCGGACAGCCGCCGCGCGTCCTCCTCGGATACCTCGTATTTGAGCTCGAACATCGCGACGTCGAGGGCGGCAACAACAATGACGTCCGCCAACCGCGAGGGCTCGGCACCCTCCTCCTCCTTGTTGTTGACGGCGCCCACCAGCACCACCGGCAGGCGCGCGTGCACGTTGTAGGAGCCGCGCTGTCCCACCGCCTCCAGCAGGGCCGCCTCCGCCGCCGCCGGCAGCGCATAGACGCGGCCGTAGACGCGGCCCGCGACGGGTCCCTCGACGACGGGCGGGAGCTCCAGCGCCGGCCCCACCAGCGGCGCCATCTCCACCGGGCGAGCCGCCGCCAGCGGCTCCACGTTGGCGAGGCCGTGCCGGGGGCTGGCGGCGCTGACGGCGTTGAGCGCCAGTCGGTAGGAGCCCTCCAGGTACCCGAGCGCGTGCGGCGTCACGCTTGGCGGCGGCGCCGCGTCGGCGTCCTCAGGGGTCGTCGCCGCCGAAACCGCCGCGCGCAGCGACTCCTGCAGTGTATCTGCAATCAAGTCCTCGCCGTACGCAAAGTAATAGATGGTATCCGCCGACGACATAGTGTTTGCAGTGTTCCGGATGCGGAATGGTGGGGGGTGGCTAGTAGGTTGGCCTCTTTTGATGGTTTTTGAAAAGTAAACCAGAAGTCTACTTTTTCCTATATAGATATGTATATATCGATCAGGTTGCGTATGTGGTACCTGGGAGACAAAAAAAAAAAATAATATCAACGCGTGGGGAAAGGGGAAGAGTGGAACGGTAAAAGGAAAAAAAGGCACCAGTTGAAACATCAACAATCACACACAAACACAAGGAAAGCAAGAGCTCGAAATGATCGACAAATAGGCACCATAATTGCACCACGCATGTAATAGTAATAATAATGGGAGGACAATTGTGATAAGGAGAAGAGCAAATGTTTTTTTTTTTTTTTGCTTTTTCAGGGTCCGATGGGTGTACTGTGGAAAAAAAAAACTGTATCAGGTAAAAACCACCAGTACAAACGATCAGGTGACGCCCTCGACAATGGCCGCTTCGCCGATGAGGCGGCGGCAGCCATCAATCTCCTGCCGCGTGCGAGCGGCCGACCAGCCGAGCTCCTCCGCCAGCACCGCCGCGAGCGCAGGCAGCGCTGCCGTCGCCTCCGCCGGGCTCGTGTAGCCGACGGCCGTGCGGCGGAATACCACGTCCGCCAGCGACACAACGTACGCGTCCCGCGCCATCCGCCTCAGCCGGCGCACGTCATCGCCTGGCTGGCCCTCCGCCGCCGCACCGTTGTCGACTGTCTGGTCGCTTTTCTGGCGCAAGCGAAGGGGGCACTAGTAGCCGCAGTTTGCCGGTTTTTCCGCTGCCGGGAAAATGAGGCAACTTCCGCGGGGGTAAAGACGCCCGTGTCGTTCAGCAGACGGGTGACGGCTGCCCGGGCGACGACGCGCGCTTGCGTCGGCGAGCCACCGTACACGCTGACGCACGGCAACCGCTCCGAGGAGTCCTCTCCGTCCGTACCGTCGTTGTTACCCTCGCCTCGTCCTGTGGCGACGAGGTGGTACCCCTTGACGAGGGCGGCGGCGAGCCACGGGGCGTCGTCGGCGAACGGCGGGCGCATCAGGGGGACGACGCTGTGGAGACACGACAGCAGATGCCCGGGGAGCACCCGCACGCCGCCGTCCAGAAGGCCCTCCACAATGTGTCGCCGCTGCATGCTGAAGCCCGAGTCGGAGCGCAGTACGGCGGCGTTCGCGGCGGTGGCGGCGGGCGGCACTTTTTCCAGCGTCGACTGCGCGGGGCCCAGCAGCACGGTGTCATTTCGCCACGGCGTCACCAGCATCGAGCTGAAGCTGAAGCGCGTCGAGGTGACGTGCAGGCCCGACACCCCCGCAATCTTGAATGTCGCCGTCGTCGTTGCCTCCGCCCCCGAGTCGCCGCCGCTGCTTGTGGCACTTGCCTGCGGCTTCTGATCAAAGCGCAGCGCGTCGCGCGGGGCGACGATGAAGGTGTTGACGCGATAGCCCTCGATCATCGACGGCGCCTGCGACTGTGCGCTCTCCGGGGCCAGGCGGCGCACCTCGTCGGCCCACGGCCCTGCGCAGTTGAGCACCGCGCGCGCCCGGAGGCGCACCACCCTGCCGCCGCCGCCGTCATTGGAGCCTGTGGCCATGTCGTGCACGGTAGCTTCCACCAGAGGGGAGGGCGACGCCGACGACAGTGCCGTAGTACCAGCTGCAGCGTCGTTGTCTCCGCGCGCGCTGTCGGAAAAGCCCAAGGCGACGACGGGTGCGTAGTTGAGCAGCGTCACTCCCAGCGCCTCCGCGGTGCGGGCCAAGGCGACGGCCACGAGAGGCATCTCCAGCCGCAGGTCGCTGGAGACGACGCCGCCGTAGGGCTGCTGGCCGTCCAGCTCCCGCCGCAGCGAGGGCAGCGCCGCGCACGTGCGACCGCGGCCGACGACGGAGCACACGCGCGGAGCGCCGCGGTCGCAGCCGAGGCTCAGCAGCGAGCTCACCACGGCGCACGCCGCCAACTCCGCGTGCTCGCCCGCATGCAGCGCAGGAATGAAGGTACGCTCCAGCGCGGCCCACTCCGGCGGCAGCACGTTGCGCCACACCGCCTGCTCCCACAGTGCCTCCACCGCGCGCGAGAGAAAACCGCCCTCGCGCTGCCGCACCGCGCGCTGCACAAACGTCAGCGGCCCCGGCAGCAGCGTCGGCGCGTGGGCGGCCCCGGCGGCGCCAAAGTCAGCGGCCTCCACCAGCGCCACCCGCAGGCCGCGGCGCCGCGCCTCGACGGCCGCGCTCAGCCCAGTCAGTCCGCCGCCCACCACCAGGACGTCAAACGGGGCGGCACCGTCGGAGGCTGAGGCGCGCAGCGCCGCGACGTGTGCTGCACGCGGCTGCGGAGTAAACGACTCGCACCCCTCAAACAGCGGCGGGGCGGCACTGCCCGGTCGGAGACTCCAACGGCACCATAACAACGTGCCGACAGCCCCTGCGCCACAACCGACCGACAGGCGGTATAGGAAGCGCCTCGATTGCCGGCCCATTACTTCTTTTTTTTTTCTTTTTTTCTTCCTATGTACGTGTGAGTACGCCCCTTTTTTGTTTTTTACTTCCTTTTTTTATCGATATTTTTTGAATAGTTGAAATGCAAGAAGAGAGTGGGGAAGAGACATTGTTTTTTGTTACACAATTAGCACGCATGAGCAGTCGCTCCCCTCAATACACGTACATACACAGCACAGCAACAATCAGTTCAAACCAAATAATAGCGTTCTGAAAAAAGAGGCCAGTGAATTGAGCGTCTTCTTCGTCTTGTCCCTCGAGAAGTAAGTACTTTGTGCAAGCCTGTCACTTTTTGTTGTTCATTTTAATAGGTATGTTTTTTTCCCCCTTTTTTCTTCGTTTCTTTAATCGGTTACTCGTCAGTGTTACTTATGAAAAAATGAATGAGAGAAGAAGCGAGAATAAATTGAATGATGACGCAAGAGGAAAGCCAAAAGAGAGAGGGAGAGAGAGAGAGAGAGAGAGAGAGAGAGAGAGAGAGAGAGAGGGATGAGGTCATCTCTTCTTATACAAGGACGGCACGAGCACCTCGCCGGGAGGAAAAGCCAAATTCGTGTTGGGTGACTCCTGACCTTCCTTTTTGACAAAATCAAACGCGACAAAGTAGTCCCCCACGACGTCCTGGTACTCGCACTCGAAGCCGATGCTCTCGACCATTTGGCTAAAGCGCCGTGCGGCGGGCACGCGCGAGCGCACCTCGATGATCTTGAGCAGCCGCTTCGGTTTCAGAATGCGGAAAGCCTCAAACAGCGCCAGCTCGTAGTCGGTGGCCATGAGACTGAGCGAGAAGATCACCACGTCCGCGGAGGACGCCTCCAGTGGCACGTGCGCCGCGTCCGCCACGGTGACGTGCTCGTTCAGCGCGCAAAAGTCAAAAGAGTGCACGGTGTAGCCGCGCGGCTTGAGCGCTTGCGCGACCTGCGCCTCGCCGCAGCCCATGTCCACCACGACCCAGCTCGGGGGAATGTGCCCCGGCATGCTCTTGCCCTTGTTGGCGACGAACTTGCCGCGGCGGTCCCCGAGCAGCGCCTCCGTGATGAGCGTGTTGGGGTTCACAGGCCACTGCACCAGCTGCTGCTTGTAGCCGGTGTGGTAGTCGCGGAAGGTGTCCGCGTCGCGCAGCAGGCGGCCGGCGAAGACGTTGGGGGAGTTGTAGATTTGCTCGTTGAGTAGCCGGAAGGTGCTTGCGTTAAGCTTCTCGCGGAAGTGGTCAAGCAGGTCGTCGTCGCCTTTCCGTTTGAGCACACGCCGGCGCTGCGCCGCGCTGCTCGCGCCGCCCTGGCGCGCCTCGTTGCCGCGGTTTGGGTCGACGATGACGCTGTTGGCCGGGATGCGCTTCGCCTTGCGGTACGCCTTCTCCTGCATCTTGCTGCCGAAAGGGACGTTGCGCCGGTCATTGCCCGCGTCACGCGCGCCGTGGTTATCGACAACGGGACCGCTGATGGTGCCGTGCTTGCGGTGCTTCTGGTTCGGCGCTGGCTCGCGGTTCTGCGCCGCCTTGGCCTCCTTCTTGAGTGCCTTTTTCTTCAGCTTCTTCTTGTAGTGTCCGGCACCCAGCATTTTTATTGGTGTTGTTGTTTTTGTTGTTGAATTGGTTCAACTAGTGAAATGAATGATAGAGGATTCTGGTCGAGTGAGTGAGTGTGTGGGTGGGTGTGGGTGAACATAGAGTGAGTTGCTCGAAAGTGTGTCCTCATCAGAGGATGAAAAGAAGAAAAATAATGAAGCCCCCATTGCTGTCGGTAAGTGCAAAGCGTTGGCTGGCGCATAGGCTTTCACGTCACTATTCTTATTATTTTTTTTTTTTTTGTACATCGCAACAACAGCAATGCAGGGATGTGTGAATTAGCAGAAGAACCGAAGGTCAGAAAAAGACGATAATTCATCGCACATCGATATACAGCTATAGTTAAGCCAAATAATAGTACACGAAATCAGACAGAGCATCAGAGAATCACGCGCTTCAACACCTGAAACGGAAACAAAAGAAAAAGAAATAAGTTGTGTGTCTATCAAATCTATGTGGCTGAGAGAGTAAGGAGAGGGACACAGAGCGCGAGAGTGTGTTGAAAAGATTGCGGAGGAGACAACGCAAGGACTCACTTGCAGCTATAGTGTACGGAGGGAGGGGAGAGAGCATGCGTGCACTTCGACGCTCATCAATCATCTCCTTTAGTGAAACTCCCCGTCTCTCTCATCGGTACTGTACGTGTCCCCGGAAGCACCCTCGTGTGCGTCACGGTCCGGCGGCGGCGGCAGGCGAGCGCTGGCGCGCCGCACGACCGCTGCGCACTGCGCCAGGAACTCCTCTCGGCTGCCGGTGATGCGCCGGAAGACCTCCGCGGCGGAGTGGTGCAGCTCGCTGAGACGCTGCTCGTACGGGTCCTGCGGTGACGGCTGCGGCTGCTGCAGACGCACCGTCGGTATCGCGCCTTCCTCTCCCTCCTCGCGGTCGATGTCGCTGTCGCCAGCACTCGCGACGTCGGCTGTCGGGCTCCGGCTAGGGTGGTGGTGGTGGTAGCGTGTGGGGGTCGGGCGGTCCGCCGCGAGGACGCCGGCGGCGCGTATGAGTGCCTCCGCCTCATTCTCGAGGTCGTCCAGGTCGTCGCTAACGGAGGCGCTGCTCTCGCCGCCGCCCGCGATGCCGCTCGCGCACGGCGACGTGCAGGAGATGCCCGAGATGGAGCCGACGGTGCCCGGCGTCGTCGTCGTCGCCGTCCCCACGGCACCCGAGTCGTTGAGAGAGGGAGCCGCCGGTACGGCAGGGGCGGCGGGCCGTTGGCGCTGCTGCTGCTGCTGCTGCTGCGGTCGGCCGGACGCGGAGGAGGCGGCGGAGGGGGTAGATGCCGAGATGTTTTTTGGTGCTACTGCCTCTGCTCCGGAAATAATCGGTGGTGGCGGTGGCGGAAACAGCCGCGACGGCGGAGGGCCGCGGTCCGGTGAGGTGCTGGCGCCGCGCGCGCGCGGGTGCGTCCCCTCCTCACCGATGCTCGTCGTCTGCACCTGCGGGGGGCTGCTGTGGTCCTCCTGCGGCTGCGGCTGCGTCGCCTCGGCGTTGCCACAACCGCGGTTGACGTGGGTCGCGGTGAAGGAGTGTGGGGGCGGCGGCAGCTGTGAGGGTGGCGTGGCGGACGCGCGTGTGTCACCCACCGCACGGCGCGGCCGCGTGTCGGCGTCTCGCGCGTAGCCGGCCGCGGACCCCCATCGGCCACCCGCCAACGCGTGACTTCCCGCGCTGCTGCGGGTGGCGGGGCTGGAGCGGGCGGCGCTCGAGTGCTGGCTGCTGCTGGTGGTAGTGGTGGTGGGGCCCGTCAGCGCGAGTGTGGGGTGCCGCAGCTGCTCGCGGCGCAGCTCCGCCAGCGCTGCCTCCTCCGCCTCCTTGGCCCGCCGCTTGAAGCGCGCGAACTGCTCCTCCAGCTGCGCCCGCCGGCCCCGCTCGTCCTCCAGCTGCGCGCGCAGCCGCTGCAGGGGCTCGTCGGAGGCGGCCGCGAGCGCCTGCATCCGTGCGTCCTTCTCCTTGAGCTGCCGCCGCAGGGCCGCCAGCGCCTCCTCACTTCCCGCCTTGTAGACCGCCGCCGCGCTCTGCTGCTCCACCAGCGCCTGCCGCGCCTTGAGCTCAGCCTCCGCGGCGCGCATGGCCGCGTCCTGCGCCGCCTCGCGCTCGGCCGCCAGCTCCGCCCGCAGCCCCGACACCTTCGCCTCCAGCACCTCCGCCGCGTGGCGGGCCGCCTCCTGCTGCCGCCGCGCCGCCTCCGCCTCCGCCTCGCGCCGCTCCTCGGCCGCGCGCAGCTGCCGCTCCAGCTCACGCACCGTCTCGCCGCGGTCGTCGGCCGAGCGCTCGGCGGCGCGGCGCGTCTGCTCGGCCGCCTCCTTCAGCGCAGCCTTGTCGGCCTGTAGCGCCTCGCACTCCTCCTCGAGGGCCTTGATCTTCTTCTCGTAGAAGTCCGTGAGGCGCTGCTTCTCCTCTGCGGCGAAGGCGTGCTTCTCCTTGAGGCTGCGGTACTTGCGCTGCGTCCGCTCCAGCTGCCGCATCCGCTCTGACGCCTCCAGCAGCAGCGCCTGGTAGCTCTCCGAGGACGCCGCGAACTCACTCTCCAGGTCTGTCAGGCGACGGCCGGAGGCGCCCTCCTGCTCCTGTAGCTCCGCGCGCAGCCCGTCCACCTCGCGCTGCAGCTCCTCCTGCCGCCGGCGCGCCTCCTCGGCCGTCTCATGGGCAGACTCGGTGGCGCGCACCTGCTGGTCGAGGCGGTCCGTCGTCGCCTCCAGCTCCGCCTCTAGCGTCTCCGCGCGCCGCCGCTGTGCCTCCGCCTGCTCGCTGGCCGTGACCGTCCGCTGCTGCTGCGCGTCCCGCTCCGCGCGGTGTCCGCGGCACTCCCCCTCCAGCCGCGCCACCTCCGCGCGCGCGTCCGCCAGCGCGCGCTCCAGCTCCGCCGCGCGCCGCCGCTCCTCGGCCAGATTCGCCTCCGCGAGGCCCACCCTCATGTCGCACGACTCCCTCAGTTGCTCCTCCGCCTCGCTTTTTGCCGCCACGCGCGCCTGCAGCACCTGCTCCTGCAGCGCGACAACCTCGCGCGTGTGCGCCAGCCGCGTCTCCAGCGCCGCCTCCTCCACGCGCCGCAGCTCTCCCCGCAGACGCTCCACCTCGTCGGCCAGCTCATTCCGCGGGGGAGGAGGGGGAGGAGGGGGCGGCGGGGCGGCGACGGCGACGGCGGTAGCGGCAGCAAGAGTGGCGTTCTCCGCCTGAGTGGCGTCGCGCCCGCGCAGCGGTGGCGGCGTGCGCTCCGTGATCGCACTCGTGCTGGCGCTCGGCTGCTGCGGGGGGCGCGACAGGGACGGGCCGACGACGGACATCGACGACGACGTCAGACCGGGCGCCCCGCGTCGGCCCCGGTCAGGGGTGGTGAAGCCCCCCACGCTGCTATTGATGCCAGAGAGCGTCGGGGGCCGCCGAGCGGGAGCGGCGGCGGCCGCCATCGCTGAGCTGGGTGCGCCAGCGCCGGAGATGGTCGAGGTCTCACGCGAGGAGGGCTGCAGCAGTTTGTTGAAGGCTTCGCTCCACCGCCGGCCAAACTGCGACAGCATGATAGAGGTGGAATCGGTGTCGTCCTTGCCGTCGAGACGACTCGCGTCGCGCGCCAGAGTCACTTCGTGGCTTCCGCTGCCACTCGCCGTTGTTGTGCTAGTAGTGTTGGTGGTGGCAGTGGCCTCCGCCGCGTCACTGTAGCGGGGCCGGGAGGAGGGCCGAGGGGCCGTAGAGGAGACGCTGTGCGGTGGCGGCGGCAGATGGCTGTAGTAGCCGCGGGGCTGCCGACGAGCGTCGCTGTCATCCTGCCACTGCAGGGAACGGGACGGACGCGGCGGCTCGGCTGTGGTGTGGGGATGGCGGCGGCTATCATAGCCCCGTCCGCTGCCGCTGCCGCTACGGTGCGGGCGGCTGTCCGAATATCGACGAGCGTAATCGCGGCTGACGCGGCGATGACGGGCCGCAAAGGAGTCCTCGCTGGCAGCGGCGGTGGTGGTGCTCTCCGAGGTGTCGCTGTACGCCGAGGGAGCGGGGGAGGACGAGAAGCTCTCGTACAGCGCCGCGTCCGTTGAAGCGCTGTAATCGGCGCTCTCACTTTCGGTGTACTCGTGATGGCGTCGACGCCGGCGAGAGTCACCGCGCTCCCGCGATGGTTTCGGTTGTTTCTTGTGCGAGCGGCTCCGCTGTTGCCGCCGTCGGCTGTCACGGTGCGCGTCATCCCTGTCCTCCTGGCGGTGGCGTGCCGTCGTCTGTTGCGGGTGCTCCGTCAGGCGTCGTTGCGAGTGGTGGCGGTGCTCACGCTGGTGCGGCTGTGCAGCCTTGTAGAGCAGCTTCACGCCTCTATTCGTGCTCTCCATCAGCTGTCTAAGATCCACCGGTAGATCCGCCTGATACGACCGTGACATGGTTGGCGAAAAATAGGAGCAGAGAGAGGGAGTGAGATACGAGGTTGTGTCACCAGTAGTACCAGCCGGTCGTTTTCAAGATTATTTTCTCTATATCTTATTATATCTCTATATATGTATATATATCTACTGCGGTACAGCTCTAAACTGACTGCAGAATAGTGGCGGGAGAGTGTGAGGGGGGACAGGATCAAATAAAACAGTCTTGTCTATTCTACTCCTTCTGCTTTTGTTACGTACTGTAAGATAAGAAGAAAAAAAATTAGGAAAAGCAGAGTTGACCAGAGGAAAACCAGATCATATCTTAGAATGAAAAAAATATTGTATTTTAATATTCGCCGAATGCACTGTCGAATGCACACTATTCTGTCAGTGTGCGGTACGACTCGCGCGCTGACGTTGAGTTGGGCTCACACAGAATGGCAGAAACTAACGGTGACAGTATGCACGGGGGGAGATTTTCAAATAAAACTTTTCAAAACAATAGAGGAATCTGAGCAGCAGAGAATGAAATAATAAAACGGAAGTAAAATGGGAGACAAACGTAATCAAATCAAAACAAAAAAAAAAGATTTGTTTATTTCTTTTTCCTCGACGATGGATTCAAATGTCCTGGTAGTTCTCGCCACCTGTTCGGAACAGACGAGAGACTTCGCTCTTTTGTAGAGGGCGAATCACGAGGCGTCGGGAGGAGCAGGTGTCAGCGGATGCGGCCGCCGACGAGTGAGCCGCGTCTGGCGCGGAAACAACACTCTGGCACGGCGTCACGGAGATGCCGATAATGTCATCGCCAACGTGGGACGGCGGCGCGGCCTCCACCGACGACGAGGGGCCGCCGCCGCCAGCTGTTGATGATGTTGTCGCCTCGCACCATTGTCGCTGCAGCAGCACCTGCGAAAGGGACTGGCAGCAAGAGGAGGAGGCGGAAGGGGCCGTAGCAGTGGCGCTGTAACTACGGGCGCTGCGACTGGCGTCGGCATCGGCTGCCGTGGACCCCCTGAAGCTGCCGGGAACGTGGGACGTGTTGTGTGAGGTGAATTGCGTGCAGCTCTCACTCTCCGCCTGCTCAAAGAACGCCGCCAACTCTCGTGCGATGGCGAAGCGCTTTTGACCCAACTTATCCGCGTGGTCCGCCGATGGCCCGACTTTCGTCGAGTCATAGGCGGCGGCGGCGGCACGAGTTGCAGCGCCGTCCTTGTTGCAGATACTCCTCCGAGGCTTCCTGTGGGAGCCCGACGGCGGTGGCGAGGGTGAAGCGATGAAGGTTGACCAGTCCTTCTCCACCCGCTCATTGCCGCTCGTATCGAGTGCGCTAGGCTCGTCACGTGTTTCAGGTGGCGCAGAAGGCTCGCCACACCGCCGCTGCAGGGAGAGGGAGGCGGCTAGTGAGGCCTGCGACTGAGCTAGCGACACCGATTGGCACAGAAAAGGGTTTTCGCGCCGCAACGCTTCGATGCGCGCGTTGATCTCGCGCGCTCTACGGCGCATTTCATCGCTGGGTGAGGCAGAGGTTGCACGACTATCCGCCGTGCCTAGAAGAGAGGCAGGGCGCGTACTGGAGAGAGAGGTGTCCCGGCGGCTACCTCCGCCGTTGTCTACGCAGCTGCAGCTTTCCGACTCCCAACTGGACACTTCCTCCATCGAAAAGTGAGGTTGAGAGGGGAGGTGGTCCTTCAGCGCAGGAGGTGGTGCATTTTGAAGTGGTTTGCAGGGTGCAGTAGCCCGAGGCGGCGGTACCTTTGAGCTGGGGCGTCTATCACCAGAAAGGGTATCTTCCACAGCATTAGACGCACTGACGTCAGATTTGCGACTTCTTGTCTTCCTGCGTCCGTGTGTCAGGGACTTGCGGGAGGGGTGAGGTGCTACCGGAGTTCTTGTGCCGATGTTCTGGTGGGCCCATCAGTCTCTGCGTCGAAGCAGTCGTCTAGGGAAAACAGTGCCCTTTGTGACTCGGTCAAGTCATGCCTCGACGTTCCTACACCCTCACTTTCGGTGATGGTGGTGGTGGTGCCACCAGACACTAGCGACTTGCGCTCATTTTTTCTTGTTGTTGGAGGTTTAAGTTTTCCTGACGCGCGGCACCGTCGGCCCATAATTGCGCTGTCGTCAAATCTATTGGTTAATTGTGTCTATCTAGAGGTGTCTTTAAAAACTGGGTCTGCGTATAGTGAACTACGATCAGTGAGCTGACGATGGCGTTAAACAGTTCCTCCGCCTTCACCCACTTCACTCTTTAAAAATGTGAAGAAGATAATGTGTTTATAGTTCGCAAAAAAGAAGGAAACAAGTGTCTAGAAAACGGTGGAGTGAAGGATGAGGAGGGGGGAGGTGATGGTAAGAAAATGGAAATACGGTGGGTAGGTGTTTAGACTGACAAGCGAAAAGCAACACATACCGAGTCTGACAGAGTGACATGTGGTGCACCAGAAGAACACCACGAATTGCCTCTTTTTTTTTTCTTCCTTTTACTGTTATACTTCTCTGTAAACAAACCTAAGCAGAATGAAAAGAGCACACGCACACAATTGGGAGAGAAGAAGCGACAAGAGCAAGCATGAGGGCGAACACTTCAACTAGAGCGAGGGTGGAGGCGGCTGGTAGGGCCGCGAGAGGTCCAAGCCGTAGTGGATCATGTGCAGGTTGGAAATGTCGTGCCACACACCGGAGCGGGGCCGGCGACGGCGACGGGTGCGGTTGGCCTCCTGCTCCTCCTCCTGGAGCCGCCGATCTTCTTCCGCCTGCAGCTTCGCCAGCCTCGCCTCCTGCGCGCGCGACTCCGCGGTGTACACCATGGCGGCTGCGGCCTCCACCTCTGCGGCGCCTGGCATCACGAGCTCCCGCAGCGTCCCCGCCAGCGGCGACGGGCTCTGCCACCACGGCAGCACGGAGACGTGTGAGCGACCCCCGCCGGCGCTACCCGCCTCGCCCCGCGCGCGCTTCTCTGGGGGCGGCGGCAGTGCGGTGCCTTCGGTCGCCTCCTCCTCCGGAGCCTCCGCAGCCGTGTCGGCCGTCGCCGTCGTCGTCGTCCTTGGGTAAACCACAGGATCGCTGAGGACGTAGGACGGGGGCAGGTCGAAGCTGCGGGGAAAGCGCTCGCGGCCGATGAGCACGCCGGGCATCACCGTCGTGTAGTCGCTGACGGTGAGGTCGATGATCGACTCGGCGCCGTTGACACTCAGGCACAGCTTCATCTCGGTGGCGCGGCGCGGCACAATGTTCAGCCGCACGCGCGTCGCGCTCTGCTGCGGCGAACCCTCCACCGGAACCGCCACCGCGCGCTGCTGGCAGTGCAGTGGCGGCGGCGTCGACTCGGGCGTGTCGGAGCGGCGCCAGGCGTTCTGCTGCACAGCGACGCGCAGCGCCGAGTGCCCCGCCTCGGGCAGCCCCAGCCGCACGGCCGCCGTGTTGTCCAGAACGACCGCGAGCCGCTCGCCGACGCGCAGCCGCAGGGGAAAGCAGTGCTCGTCGCGAATGACGACGCCGCGGTGGGTGATGAGCTGGTGGCTAATGCGCACGCCGGGGGGCAGATTCAGCTGCAGGGTGTGCGGGATGCCGCCGCTGGCGCACTGGCTCAGGAATTCGTCGGCCGCGTCGTCGCTGATGCTGGGCGCCGCGCCGCCGCCGCTACTACCCCCTTGGCGCTGCGGCGGAGCGGCAGCCGCAAAGCCGCGGCCGGCCGACACGCACGTCGCGGCCTGCGTCTTGCTGAGTTGCGCAGGAAAGTAGTAGACGGAGCCGTCGCGCTGCGCGCGGTACAGCAGCGCCGGCGGCAGCACGATCTGGTCCGTGTGCAGCCCCACGTAGTCGTCCGCGTCCAGCTGCTCCCCGGGCGGCGGCAGCAGTTTCCGCAGCGCCTCCACCGTCTCGACCGTCGGCCGATCGCACCGCAGCGCGTCCTGCGGCTGCCCGCTCGCGGCGTCGTCCACCGAGTCGAGACGCACGCTGTAGTGCGCGCAGCCCCCGTCGCGTATAAAGCTGAGCCATTCGCGTGGAAAGCGCTCCAGCGAGGCGCCGCGCGGCAGCAAAAAATCGAGCTGCGCGATGGTGAAGCTCTTGTTCGGGTTCTGCGAGAGGTACCGCATCGTCTCGTAGTGCTTCGCCAGCTGGTCTGGACTCAGGAAGCTGTTGAGGCCGCTCATGACGCCAGTAACAAGAGTGCCTTGAGTGTTTTTTTTCCTGAGTTGATTCTTGGAAGGGGGGGGGGGGGCAGGTGGAAAGGAAGAGCAGGGATAATGACCAACAAAAGGAGAAAAAAAAACAGATAGGTATCACCAACAGACACGCTTTCAAATAATGAGTACATACGAGCAACACAACATACGTCTGCGCTTCTATATATTTAACAAAATAAGTGTGTGGGAGATTACGGGCTATAAGCAGAAGAGACAAGAAAGGAAAAGGTAGAAATGCTGAGTGGACCTCGGAAACAACGTAGCATTCATGTGATTCTGGGCCAAAGAGTGGAAGAGAGAGAGAGAAAGAGAAGTAGAAGTAGGAAAAACAATACGGGCACAAAAGCGTCTTGTGTGTCGCTCTGTCGCGCTTTGCCTGTCCATCCCTCCCCCCCCCCCCGTCCTACGTTCAACCCAACCACACCAACAGGCGCACACGTGCAAACAGCTAGAGGTCGTCATAGTTGCGCAGGGGCATGACGACAACAATCACTGTGACCTTGACGTCGTTGTCGCGCTGCATGTGTGTGATACTCAACTGTCTCAGGTTGTTGAGGCTGACCGTCAGACGCTCGAAGCCCCTGAATAGGGAGAAGCCTCCAGCAGCCCCACTGCCGCCGCCGCCGCCGCCAGCGCCACCGCCGCGGTCGCCCAGCATCATCCCTGCGAGGCCGCCGCCCGCACGCGTTGCCACAGCCGCGCCGCCGCTCAGCCGCGCGCCGCAGCCGAGGGCGAGGTGGTGCACCGACACGCGCGTCTCAGCCGTCTCGTTCTTGTCGCACGCGAGGTTGATGAGCGGCTCGCAGCTGTGCCGCAGCGTCACGCGGACGTCGCCGTAGGGGCCGCCGTGGCCGCCAATGACAAGTCCGTCGCGCGGGGAGAGGCGGAGGGCCGCCTGCGTGCACAGCGCGGCGCCGAGGTCGGCCACCACCTCGCGCGCCGCGTCACCCGCCACCGTCGCCTCCGCCGTCACGTAGCCGTCGCGGAAGCGCAGGTCGAGCGGCGCCGCGGTGATGGCGCGCGTCGTCAGCTTCGACTGCAGCGCGCGGGCGGCGCCGCCGGCGTGCGTGAGCTCGACCAGCAGCCGCGCGTCCGCCGTCGGGTACGCGAGTACGACGCGCGTGGCGGGGTCGGCGAGGGCGTGCGGCCCCAGCAGCAGCAGCGCGTCGGCCAGGGAGGGCAAGTGCACCGAGAAGCGCGGCAGCGTGCCGTCGCGCTCGTCGCCGCTGGCAGAGTACTCGCCGAAGACCGCGCGCGGGAGGACGGCGGTCGCGGTCGTGTTGCGGTCCTCCGCACCCACGTGCAGCACGACGCCCTCGTCTTCTGTGAAGGCCAAATCGACGTACGCGTCCGGGTGCATCCCCAGCACCCCCAGCGCCTTCATGAAGAGGTCCACATGCGTGACGCGGCAATACACAGACATGACGGGGAATATTGGGGAGAGGGGAAGTGCTGGAATTTTACCTCGTGCGTTGGCAAGTTCGAATTTGAATCTGTACAAAAAAAAAAAAAATCGCTGTATTTCTATGAGAGTAATGAAAAGAATGTGAGCTTTTAAAAATCTATTGTTGTGAGAAAGTGGTGTTTCTGTCTGTGTAAAGTTATCTGCTGTTTTAATTCGTAAGCGCAAACAAAAGAGGAAAATGATAACAGTTGGAAAAGAAAAAAAGAAGTCAGCGAGAGAGAGAGAGAGAGAGGAAGGTTTCGATATCCATCCACTTCAACGTCAGAAGTACACAACAGAAAGAAAAATGCTCTGGGGGAGCAAGTTTCTCGTTATTGTTGTTGTTTGTTTGTTTTCTCGCTCAAACATCAGTTTCACAGCTCAAAGAAAGAGTAGCCAAAAAGGTAGCTTTTCGTTGGGATTTTTTTTTATTTCAAATGGAGCGCCATGCGTGATTGGTACCAGAGAGTGTACCAAAATCACATGCAGAAATAGATGGAGGGCGTCTACAAGAAAACAACGAGACGGTAAAGGCAAAAAGAGAGAAATATGGGAAGAGCTAAAGAGCGAAAGAGAAGAGAAGGAGAAGAAAAAAAAAACGTTGTCAAGTAGGGAAACAAAAATATATAACGCGAGAGAAGGCGAGCGAACAATGGGGAATGCAAAGATCCACGAGTAAAAAAAAAAAAAAGAATACACACACGAAGAGGGTCGTCGCATTAGTGAGAGACGGCGTGGACTTTGTCCCTCGAGAGGGAGTCGGGATCGCCAACGCACATGACGTCGCTCAGGACAGACTTGTCGCTGCGGGGGTCGGGAAAGTGATACAGCCCCGCGGGCAGACACGAACCCTCGCCAAAGTTGTGATAATAATCTGTCGGGATGCGTGGTGCGTGGGAGCCGTCAACGAGGGTGACGCTGGACGTGACCACCGGCTCGATCTCCATGTCGTTCATCGGCGGCGCCGCGTCGAAGGACGCCCAGCGCTGCTGCAGCGCGGCGAAAGAGGGAATGGTGCTGAGGCTGTGCATCAGAAAGTACGTGGGCTCCGGCAGTGTAAAAGGGTCCGCGCGATTTTCGTGCTGCCGCAGCGCCTCCAGCGGGCTGACCCACACCAGCTCCGTCACCTCGCTGCGCTGCCGCCGCAGCGGTACCTCCTGCGGTGCCACTACCGCCTCCGCACCCGCCCCGGCCGGCCCGCGCGCGCCCGCGTCGACGGCGTAGCCGTAGAAGTAGGTGTCGTAGCGGTGCGGGAAGATGTCTGGCGTGATCCAGCGGCCGAGCGGCACGAGTTGGCGCGCGACGCTCTGCAGCCGCTCCGCCCCCGCGGCGCCCTCCCGCGTATCGCTGGGGCGCAGCACGTGGTCCGCCGTGGGGCAGCAGCCCGTCTCCTCGGAGAGCTCCCGCAGCGCCGCCAGCCGCCGCCGCAGCGCCTCCGTCTGCGAGGCCTCCGGCACCAGCCGGTCCGCCGCCACACGCGCCGCCGCCAGCGCCGCGTCCTCCGGCTCCAGGCACCCGCCGGGGAAGACGTACGCGTTGGGCAGGAATCGCGCGCCGCCGTGCCGCTTCACCATCAGAACATGTATGTCGTTCATTTTAGTGGCTGTTGCCGCGCTGTCGGCGTGGTCACTGAGCGGTGCAGTCGCGGCGTTGCGCGCCAGAAGTACCAGCGTCGCCGCAAGCCGCGGGACTGCCACGTTTTTCATTTTGTTTGGAAATAGTTGGAGTTAAAAAGGAAAAGATAGACGATACAATTGTCGTCGTCGTCGTCGTGTATTTCCACTTTGCGTTTCGGCAGCTGCGGGTGAGTGAATGTGTGTGTGAAGGCTGAGTGATGAATGTGATGAAAGTTGTGAAGGATATCGCGCAGGTGCAGATCACCAAAAGCCGAGCGCGGTGAGAGCAACACCAGATTAAAAAAGAGAGACGGGGGAAACGATGTTATAGCACCTTTCCCTCGGCGCGCAACGCACTGAGAATCCAAAATCAGAAGAAATGCATTCAACGCACATGTAATGAACTTGGAGTATTATTGTTCCATCCTGCAAAATTATGTGAACTGGTAACGATGCAAACGTGTGAGAGGAAAAACCTCGGGATCGGCAAACACACACACAAAACAAAAAAAAAGAGAAAAAAAGAACCAGATGCACGAAGACAAGAAACAATAGAAGATGTATAGAAGATGTGTTTTGCTTAGTTTTGTTGTTGTTGTTGTTCTTGTTGAAAATGAAGCGAAAAGAACTAGTAGGGAAGAGAGAAGATGGCCCTATCGTTTCTGATCTAACGAGAGCGTGGCGGCCGGCTGCTTAGTCGTCGTGAGGGCGCTTCCGTTTTTTGTAATCACCGTCGCCGGTGCGGTGCGGACGGACGTGGAACCTCTCGACGACCTCCACCTCCGGCCAGCGCTGGCCCTCGCGCGCGGGGGGCGGCGCCCAGCGGCTGGGGAAGCGCCGCAGGTGCGGCGGGAGGTGGCGCGACTCCTCGCTGTGGTACTCGGCGACGTGGCGGCGGTCGAGACCCCACACCTTTTGGCGCGCGCCGCACGCCGATGACGTAGGCGGTGAGCTCGCGCGTCCGCGGGTCGAGGCGGAAGCGCACAAAGTTCTTGAAGTCCTCGAGCTGGAAGGCGGAGTAGCCCGCGTCGTAGTGGAAGTCGAAGGCGTAGAGGGAGACCATCAGGTAGCAGCCGATGATGAAGGACACCACCGGCGTGACGATGGTCCAGTAGAAGAGAAGGATGTGGAGGTAGTAGGCGAGCATCTGCGGGCGGCTGGCGGACGAGTGGAACTCGCCGACGCCGCGGGAGGCGACGCGGTGGCTCAGATAGTAGACGGTCTCGAACGGGTCGCCGCAGCGCGTCAGCACGCTGAAGACGCGGACAGGGAGGCTGTCGTAGAGGTACGTCTGCACCCCCAGCAGCGCCTGCGCGGCGGCCGTCTCGTTGCCGATGGCGTCGCGCGTGTAATTCAGCACCGCGTCCACGGCGGTGCGCGACTGGCTCTCGGCGAGGCTGCGCCACGACGTCGGCGTCGACTGCAGCAGCCCGTTGTTCTGCAGATAGAAGAGCTGGCAGTACAGCAGCGCGAGGGCGCCGCAGCTCGCGGCCACCACCGCCAGCGTCCAGAAGCTGGCGTGCGCGAGGCGAAGGAGCTTGCTCGCGTGCGGGCGGTCGCCGCCGGCGGAGTAAAAGGCGAGGAAGTAGAAGACGACGGCGAGGAAAGACACCTTGCCGTGCGAGAGAAGCGCGTTGAAGAGCTCGAACGACATGCCCACCCAGTAGGAGAGCAGCTCCGGTACGTCAACGATGTTGTCCATGTGCGCCAGCAGGCGCGGCGGCACCGGCAGCAGCGACGCGATGACGCCGCAGCAGATGGTCCCCGCGATGATGTCGAACTTCCAGTTGACCACGCGGAAGCCCCAGAGGCGCGTCGCGATCTTGAGGTACGTGTTGGAGCGCGGGAAGGCGCCGCTGCACACGTACGGCGTGCCGTGCGCGATGACCTTGTCGTCGCGGGCGCCGTGCAGGAAGGCCCGCCGCCGCCGCTTACCACCAACGTCGGCGCCTCGGAGACGGGGTCGACAGGCGTGTGGCGGGTGTAGTTGTGGATGTCGCCGGAGAGGCGCAGGCGCAGCCGCGTGCCGAGCACGAGGGCGATGCGGTCGATCTCCGGCTGCTGCGGCGAGTCGCGCTGCTCCATCACGTCGTAAATCCACCCCGGCTCGTGCGCGCAGAGCACCACGCAGCTGTTCTCGTCCATGTTTTCGTCGATGTACGAGAGAAAGTAGTTGCGCTGGTTGGTGTCGACGTCGCGCTCGTTGCCGGTGTCGCAGCACAGAATGAACCAGTTGGCGGGCAGCGCGATCACGAAGAAGCTCGTGCGCTGCGGCAGGAACCACCCGCCGATCCAGCTCTTCTCGATGATGAACTTGCGGAACGTTGAGAGGCCATCGAACCAGTCGTGGTTTCCAGGTATGGCGAACAGCATCGGCACCGTGTGCAGCGCCTCCGTGACGGTGCCGCGCGAGCGCCGCAGCGGGTCCCCGTCGAGGGCGATCTTCGCGATGCTGCCCGCGTCCAGCATGTGGATGTTCGCCACGTTCGGGTCCCGCCGGTCCTGCTGCACGAGGTGCCGCTGCTTGGAGTGCAGCGCGCGCTGCAGACGCAGGCAGCTCGCCAAGGCGTTGGCGTACGGCGCGAAGAGCCGCGTGCGGTACGTCTCGTCGGTGGGGTTCGGGTACGCGAGGTCGCCGCCGATGATGGTGAAGGAGCCGCGCGGCAGAAGCTCGCCGTCGCCGTCGGTGAGCAGGTCGGTCGCGTTGAGGCTCGTCTGCCCGCCCGCGATGGTGCGCCGCCGCGGCGAGTGGCTGGACGACACGGGCAGCATGTCATCGGTCCGGGCGACGCCGGCGCTGCCGCTGTCATCCGCAACAGCACTGCGCGCAGCGCGGGAGTCGGCAGTGCCGTCGTCCAGGAGGTCAGTAGAGTACACGGCAGCCGACGCGGAGCTGCCCACAGTCGCTGCGCCGCGGCCACTAGCGGCGGAACGCTCGCTGCGGCCGCGCATGCGCTTGTCGCTGGTGACGTTGGTGGCGCGCGTGGCCGGCTCGCAGATAATCATTCGGGGGTCGCGGGGGTTGCGGTGCAGGCGCAGTCCTGGTTGTGCGAGGAGGCGCGCCATCTCGTAGGTGGGGTTGAAACCGTCGCCGACATCGCCGATCCAGTCGAACCACACCGGAAGGTTCTCGTCGTTATCGGTGTCGTCGTCGTCGTCTGAAGAGGAGGAAGACGCCGGCGAGTTCGCACCGACCTCACTCGTTGCTGTGGCAGACGCGTCCGTGTTGTCGCCGTCGGGAGTGCGCTTGCGGCGTGCGGCGGCGGAGGGGCCGACGTCGCAGGTGGTAGGGTCCAGCTTCGCGGAGAAGGTCATCTTGAACACCTTGGGTGTCGTGAGCTGCTGGATGGAGCGCACGTCGAAGGAGAGGAAGTTGAGCATCGAGCCGGCCGCGACCTGCAGCGCTGTCAGGAAGACGAACATGGACCACCACGGCACCATGCCGGGCCGGTTCGTCGGGTGCACGGCGCTCTCCACGTCGTGCAGCTCGGTCGGGGTGGCGGCGAAGGAGACGCGCTCGACGCTGAAGGAGGTGTTGAGCGGCACGTCCGAGGCCTCGGTGCCGGAGCCGTTGACGTTGTGGTCCGCCAGCTCCGACGGGAGGTCAAAGTAGATGGTCTGCCGCGTGCCGCTGTCGGCGGCGGCGGCGGAGCGGGCTCGGCTGCGGCCGACGCGGCGGGGCGGCGGCACCAGCTCGCGCCAGTCGCGCGCCTTGGTGGCCGCCGCCGCCTCCTGCTCCTCCGTGCCGTGCAGCTTCTGGAGGTCAAAGAGCCGGCCCCACAGCACGCCGCGGCACGGGTCAAAGCCGCGCATGCGCTTGTAGAGGTAGTCGCCAACGACGATGGTGGTGCCGAAGGCGCACATGTAGAGCACCGCGCGGAACGGCTTGGTGCGCACGTCGGGAGGGCGCAGCGCCAGGAACACCGGCGCCAGCAGCGCGCGCACCGCCGACGCCGGCGCGTCCGGCGCGGGCAGCACCTGGTCGCAGTAGGCGTAGTGCAGCGCGCAGAGGCCGCCGACGATCACCGCGTTGATGATGACCGAGAAGATGTCGGCGCCGTAGGTGATGCCCATGCGCAGCCGGCGCTTGAGCTTGTGTAGCAGCAGGAAGAAGGGCTGCGCGATGAAGAAGACGGCAAAAAAGATGCGCGTGAAGGGGCTGATGGTCACGTTCGCCTTGACAAGGTCCGGCCGCGCGCCGGTGCCCAGGGCGGGCAGCGGCTCGTCGTCGCTGATGATGCGCGGGAAGACGTGGAAGAAGAGAAACACAAAAAATATCCACAGCTGCGTCACCTTCACCATCTTGGCGTACGAGTCGTCGGCGTGGCGGTTGTTGCGGAACGGCGTGTGGAACATGTAGACGGCGGCGAAGGACAGCACGTAGAGAATCGTCCAGCGCGTGTTCGGCCGCACTGCCGCTGCAACGCGCATGACGAAATCAAAAAACGGCTGCAGCCGCTGCGCCAGGTCCAGGTACGGCGTCTCTTCGGGACCCGGTTTGAAGATATGGGACAAGAAGGACATTTTCGCTGGTATGTTCCTCTTTACTTTACCTACGCCTGAATAATAGTGTTCTATACTGTTTTGCGTATAAAAAAAAAAACAGTGCGTGCTGTGGTGTGCCGCTATGAGGGTTAAAATAATAAGGTCAGTGGCGGTGCGTTAAGGAGGGAGAGAGAGAGAGAGAGAGAGAGAGAGAGAGAGAATGAGTAATACGAATCCGTGAAGACTTTCTTACTAATTGCGTAGCAAGTACTACTAAATATTTTGCTTTCTCCTGTGTATGCGTATATGTCTGTGTTACGATTCTGTTGTATGAAAACAAAAAACTAAAACTGAAAAAATGCGAAAGAAACAGCAATGCGTAGAGTACTGTTGTGCTTTGGTATGCCGCTACGATATTTGACCGAACACAGAGAAAATGTGAAGAAAGAAGAGAAGAAATAAATACAGGAAGAGTCGGGTGGGCGAGGGGAGGGGAAGAATGAAACAATTAATCGATCGCGCGGTATTGTGCATGTCCGGGACAGCAGTTAATTCGAAAATAAAATTTGGCAGATGCGGAAGACAGATAAAAGAAGCAAAATTACAATATTCTACTCGGTTTGTCGAGCCTCACACAGAATAGTCTCAATGCATCGCTCATTTTCCTTTCCCTGACACCATCTAGGCACAGATTCAGGGAGTATTTGTTTTTTATCGCTGCAAAGTAAGCAGACAGCGCAGAGCTACACGCTTGTAAAGCCGCACTTACAAATAAAAGAGAGCGTGAATTTAGCGCTACTCTTTTATTCACGATCGTGTGCTTTCTTTTATTCTCTTTTTATCATTTTGTAGTGTAGTAACGGTGAGATATAACGAGAACAAACTGAAAATGGGTCAAAGCAAGAAAACAAAAAGGGAATAAGGCATCAGTAACAAAAAAAAAAAGGTTATGGTCATTACCTGATACCTTCACATACGCCAAATGCAGAGGAGCTTCTTACCAGTCAAAAGTTTTGCTTTTGTTTTCTTTTTGCCCTCATATTCGAAAACTATTACGTTTCCACAAAATAATTGTTATCTCTTTCTCGTTACACACAAATTGCAAATCTGTTATCACTTATTTTTTTTCTTTCCTCCCGTTGAAGCGGGAGCTTTGGTGAGTTATTTTTTTTTTCTTTTCAAGTTAAGTGTAGATTTCTTTTTTTTCCGTTCGAAGAAGCATGGCAATGTCTGTTCGCCTCAAGTGTGTTGATCGTTTTAACTGTAACGTAAAAGAAAAAAATGAATCCGCTGGGAACTCTTTCTTCGTTTTTTATACCGTAGCGTGCATCACAATAAACCGCAGACGAGATTTTAGCACCACGTTTAAAAAATAATAGTCAGGACTTTTTGACCCAACGTGAGGCGCTATTCTTCAACGTTGTTTGCTGGAGTTTATCTCTATTCAGTGAAGAAGAAATATCTCTCGCTTCGGAATGAGTGTTTATGTACGCGGGGAGCTAATACACATATCGGGTCAATTTGGATAGAAAGAGCTAAGCAGTGGAAACTGATCTTTGTTGTTATTATTTTGTTTATTGTCATTTATTTCCTCTTATCTTTTTTTTCCATCGGCAAACACACACACACAGACAGAGAGAGAGAGAGAGAGACTCGGAGAGAAGCGCGGGTGTGCATAAAACTAAGTAGCAACTAAGCGCGAAAGACCAGAGACGATGACCAAGTATGTGGTCATTAGCTCTGCCTCTCAACATACTAGTATTTCTTCTACTCTCCCGTATTTCTCTGGTATTGTTATCTGAATGCATTTCTTTCTCTTTTTTCCATTACTCTTTTTTTTTTCTTTTTATACTAAAGAGAAAAATCAAAATCGTGTTTGCATAATTGAGTTATATTAAAAAAAAAGAAAATGAAAGAAGTAGAGGCATTATGCAGAATGAAAAAAAAAGTGAGGAAACAAATGAGAGATCAAAAAAAAAAAAATAATAAACACAATATGTAAATAGCAAGTGGGGCGAAGTGTGGGGAGGAGAGAGAGAGGAATATACATCATTAAAAGTGGAAAAATACAAGTAAAAAAAGAGAAGGAGAGGGAGGAAGAGAATCAAAAATGATGAAACAACTATAAATGATATTGATTGAATAAAAAAAATCAAAATAAATGAAAGAAGCAAAGAAAACAATCGGCAGCACGAGAGAAGTCGGAGAAAGATAACGGGAAATTAGCAAAACAATGTACAGAGAAAGAGAACACACAGCTGATCTCAAGAATCACCTTCTCAAAAGAAAGTGCATTTGCTTCTCGTGTGCACATGTGTGTGTGCGTGTGTGTGTGTTTGTGTATATCTCTTTGTGTTTTGCTGAACCCCGCCGCTATCGCCTTCTCAGCGCGGTTTGCTGTGGAGAGAGAGGGCGGTGGTGGGTCACTGCGCCTGCTCCTCCTCGACGCTGTCCTGCTGGCTGCCGAAGAGCGCGGCGGTGCGGCTGTAGCCCGCCTCGGTCTGCGTCGGCACCTCCGCGGGGTTGTCCTCGAGCGTCTCGAGCTTGCGCTCGATGGCCTTGCGCTCCTTGCGGCGCTCGCAGTAGCAGCAGCAGCACGCGATGATGATGATGATCGCGATGAGCACGACGACGGCGGCCACCGCGATGACCAGCGCGGCCCACCACGGGAAGGGGTCCTTGCAGCGCTGGTCGATCCAGCGGCCCTGCGAGTCCTGGTTGATCGTCTTGCCGCAGTGCTCGCGCGACGTGCCGGAGATGTTCAGGATGATGTCGCCGTTGGGGTACGTCGGGAAGAAGGCGTCGCCGTTGCCGAGCTTGCCGGGGCCGGGGACGCCGTCGGAGTTCTTGTACTCGTAGACGCCGCAGAGGTACTGCCCGAAGAAGGTGAACATGTCCCGGTTCTGCCAGGTGCCGTCGGCCACCATGACCGTCTGGCGCTGGCCCCAGTAGCTCGTGTTGTACCAGTACTGGGGCCACACGCCCTTCTGGAAGCCGTTGTAGACGTTGGGGTCGTCGCGGGTGCAGTCGCCGGTGACGCCGCAGTCCAGGCGCGGGGTCGCACCGGTCACGTAGTTCATCTGCGCATCGCTCGGGATGACGACGCCGTAGTAGAAGGCGATGAAGTTGCTGCGAAAGACGCCCTTGTAAAAGTACCACGCACAGTCGGTGCGCAGGCACGTGCCCCAGCGCGCGAAGCCGCCAATGGGGACCATCGTGAAGCCGTTGTCGCGCACGAGGTTGGCGGCCTGCGTCTGCGTCGCCTGCGTGTTGGGCATCACCGTGTAGCTGCTCTCGAGCGCGTTCTCGCAGTAGCCGAAGCTGTAATCCATGACGGGGTTGTCAAGGGTGTAGGCCGTCAGGTGCACGTCGTACGCGGCGACGCCGACCAGCAGCGACAGCAGCGCCAACACCACCAAGGCGAAGCTCTTCATTTGCGTGAGGGGTGGAAGGAAGAAAAGAATAAAGCTTCGTCTGACTTTTTCTGTGAAAAGAAGTAGGGTTTTTTTTTTCTTTAAGAAGAAAAAGGAAAAAAGCAGAGATGAGAAAAGGAAAAAAAAAGAGGAGCAAGTGCTAAATATGAGCCAGTGTTTTTGTTCCTTCTGTTTTTTTTCTTTTCTTTTCTTTCTTTGATTGGTTAGTTGTCGAAGAGAGGAATACTAGAGAAAGTAAGCTAACTTCTTTTAAATTCTTCAGATGAAAGTAGTTTGCACAAGCAAAGTGGGAAAAGAGTAGTGGGTTGGTTATACGAAAGACGAACGTCAAAAATCTGCAGATCATTCAGCCTCAATCCAGCGCAAGCAGTGTGGGAAATAGAAGGAACAGAATCACATGAATGCACTAATGCAAGTAATCCTTCAAACTTCTACTGTCAGTTTCACAGAAATCGCAGGAAGTACAGGAAAGGCGTAAGAGAAGCGTCGTTGAAGAATACGTATCGCACAATCGATTAGCAGAGAAGACCAGCACCAGCACAGCGCAGCGCACACTCAGCCTTGGTATTAGGTTCGAAGGCACACAAATGTTGTCAGCGCGTTCCGTGGAGAGAGTGCCACAATCATCATCGTGCGTCGCAGCGCCGCTGGATGGCTGGCTCGGTGCGGAGGGAGAGGGGAGGGAGGGGGAAGGTGGAGAGGGGGGCAAGCGGCGAAAGAGTGAAGTGCGTGGAAGGAGGCGAGGCAAAGGGATAGGAAGAGGATTGGGCACGCAGCGCCGGGGATCAGTAAAATGTAAAAGATTTCTCGATCGTCAAGGATCAGACTCATTACATCAGAAACTCTTTTTTGGCAAAACATCACGTCCGACGGGTGTGGGAGGCGGAAGGAGGGAGAGAGGAGGGGAGATAAAAGAGACGGCAGAGAACAAAAGAATAGATTATGAAGGAGTGTAAGAGAATAAGGGAGTGAACTGAATCTTTACCTTGAAGAGCAAAAAGGCGGAGAAGAGGAGGGAAGAGAAATTCTTGATGGTGGTGGGAATGAATAAAGGAGAAACAGTATGAAACTATGAGAGTACAGCAAGTTGTGAACGCACAAAGTACTCAGCGCACAATCAGATCGCCTAATTGGTCATAATATGTTCATCAATGTCCGCCAAAAAAAAAAAAATTGGTAAGGGGAAGGGGGAGCAACGCGCGCGTGGGGGGAATTATGACACACTAAATATAGAATTATGTACTGGTGTATGACACTGAGTTATTTTCTCAATTGAGCACTGCGATGAAAATGTTGAGGTCGCAATTGATCGAATTAGAGATGTTATAATATAGATAGATAAGTTGTCATGAAAGGCAAAGGAAGAAACAACAAGAAATGCGTTGAACATGAACCCGAGGAGCACAAACGAGAAACATGCGGAGCGGCACACAACATGAGGCGGAAGAGGAAAACAAGAAAAAGAAAGAGTGGCTATGACGGTGAATCGGACAAGAAAGAAGATATATCAGCAACTTTAGTGGACGTCATCATTAGAGAAAAGACTGCTTTTCTTTTGTTTTAGAAAAGAAGAAAGTAAACAAAAAAAAAGAGAAACAACGGGTAACTGGAAGCTGAAATATAGAGGAAGCAAGAGCTAGTGGAGCCAGAAACGTAGCAACAGTTGTGAGAATTGAGCTAGACGTCTAGCTGGAGGGGAGAGGAGAAGAAGAGAGCGGGAAAAAAAATGCACTTGGCTAAATTGAAGCAACGAATTATGATTTGGGCTGCGATGATAGACAGAAGGGGTAGCAGCAATTCTGGCGTGCATCATTGCCGCTTATGCGATTCACTGGCACAAGAGAGCAGCACTAACTTGTGTAATTGGGTAATTACGAGAATGGGAAAGAATAATAATAATAAGATCGAAAATTCAGAAACCCAAAAAAAAAGAGAAAGAAGAGTTAGCATAGATATTTTTAGAGGGGATGTAAAATAAAAATGAAAAAAAAAACACTGCAGAACTCTCGCAGTGATGTTGCGCAGAGAGTGTCTTTGAGGAGAGAAGAAGAGTGTGTTTTTCGAGAGAGACGGGCAGAGGAAGAAGATCGGAATGACCCACACAGGCACTTACACTATTTGGAGGTTCCTACGTGCTCACAAGTAGAGTTTTTTTTTTTCGGGAGGGAGGTCACTCTCTTATTTGATTAGACTTTTAATACCGTTCTAACTCGACTCTGTGAAAATGTTGACGTTTCACCTTGTTCTCTATTCCCCAAGCGTTCTCGTTCCTCGCGATGTTACTCGCGGGAGCCCTCGCGGCGGGCCGGCTGCGGATCGTACTCCTCATGCTCCTCGGCAATCGCGACGGCGCCGGGCACGGCGTTGGCCTCCTCCTCCGCGAGGGCCTTGGCGGCGCGCTCGGCGGCGTAGCGATTGAGGCGCTCGCGCGCAAAGAAGGAAAGCACGGTGCCCACAAAGCCGACGACGATGATCATGATGATGACGTTCACGCACGACTTCTCCGCCGCGACGCCGTCGCCCAGCAGCGCCGACGCGACGGTGACCATGATGAGCGAGACGAGGTTGGCGCCGGCCATGAGCAGCGCGCCGGGCACCGACTCGGGCAGGGGGTACGTCAGCTCCATCGCGAACTCAAAGGCGATGGGGGCGGCGGTGTTCTGGAAGGCCCCCGCGAGGATGTACAGGAAGGTGACGACGCCGCTGAAGGCGTTGGTGTGCGGCGCCATCTTGAGCATCACCACCATCAGCGAGATGACGCACAGCAGCGACCCCACCAGCGACACCACCACGGGGATCTTGTAGCGCCGCACGCGGTCCACCCACAGCCCCACAACGTACGCCGTCACGACGCCGAGCACGACGTTGGCGGCGCCGGCGATGCCCGCCAGCTGCGCGGACAGCCCGAACGGCTCAAAGATCTGCGCGAGCACCGAGGCGAAGGTCCAGACGCTGCCCATGCCGACGCTGAAGGCGCCGAGGAGCATGACAAAGTCAAAGTTGCGGAACAAGGCGAGCAGCGTGCGAGCCACCTCGACGAAGGTGTGCAACTGCTGGTTCGCGCGCACGCGCCCCCAGCACGTCTTGGGCTGCTCAATCGCGTCGGCGTCCTCGCGGTCGTCGTAGGAAGTGATGGCCGTCGTGCCGTCCGCGGCACCCACCACAGTCGGCGCGCACGGCTTGCGCACGCCGGAGGTGGCCGCCTCCGACGCTGGCTCCTCCGCAATGGCCTCCGCCTGCGGCCCGCCGGCGCTGAGGCACTCCTCGGCATCGCCGTTGTCGCCTCCGGCGGCGTCCCCCGCGTTGGAGGCGGCGCGGTTCCGCAGAAGCTCCTTGCTGGGGGCCTTGAAGCGCGGCGGGCGCAGGAAAAAGATCGCCGCGATGAAGCTGAGCGCGCAGAGGCCGAGCTGCAGGCTGAAGAGCAGCGTGAACTCGCCGCGGGTGCCCGTCTGCACAATGAAGGGCGGCACGAGCAGCGCGATGGCGTTGCCGAGGTTGTTGGCCGTCGCGGCGACGGCGGTCGCGAAGGCGCGCTGGCGGGGAGCGAAGTACTGCGCGGCGATCAGCGGCGGCGTGGAGAGCACAAAGAGCTGCGAGATCGAGTTGAGGGTCTGCGGAATGATCATGGTCGTGTAGGAGGGGAGCTGCAGCCCCGGCGCCACCTTGAGCACCGACCCCAGCGTGTTGAGGAAGCACCCGATGAGAACGCCCCAGCGGACGCCCCAGCGCTCGAAGGTGGTGCAGGTCAGGTACGCGCCGATGACGAACACAATCATGTACACCGTCGACAGCCAGTTGAGCTGCGAGGTCGTAAGATTGAAGAACTCGCGCACGCTGGTGGCGATGGGGGCGAAGGTGACCCACTGAATGGCGTTGGAGCAG
This sequence comes from Kentomonas sorsogonicus, assembly GCA_030347455.1. NCBI lineage: Eukaryota > Euglenozoa > Kinetoplastea > Trypanosomatida > Trypanosomatidae > Kentomonas > Kentomonas sorsogonicus. The sequence goes on along the minus strand of JAQOSZ010000009.1, from coordinate 130,662 downwards.
CTGTACACACTAAATATAATGAGCACCACCCAGCGCCACGGGTCACCAATCTCTGACACCAGTTCTACAGCCATTTTTATGCAGAAAGATAGAGTGGCTTTAAATGGACTTGTTGTTGTTTTTTTCTCCTTCTCTTATGAACAACTATCCTAGGAAGGACGCGGTGCTAGCTGTTGATAAAATGACAAGATATATTTTTTTGAAGAGAGGACAAAGTCAAAAATTTTTCCTACGGAAGTGCGAAGTGAGAGAAAGAGAAAGAGAAAGTGAACACACATTTCGCTACATATCATTTCAGCTAAAAGAAATAAGCGGTGATGGCTCTTCAGAAAAACAAAACGAAACAGAGTACGTACTGGGGCCATCACAAAGAAAGATACTATCATTCATGCGCGACAAGGCGGTCAAGGAATGCATCTCATTTATTCGCAGTTATAAAAGGCGTGAATTGATTTCAGCCAAACAGTAGACACAACGGAAAATGAAGCAGTGAGAAAAGCAGTTTCACTAAAACAGTGAAAAGGAAAGAAATAGTAAAAAGAAAAGAAGAATTGGGAAGCAGAAAAGGTCTAAACAACAAGAACGCACGATACGTGTGTGATCAGGGAGATAAAGATACGAAAGCAACAGCAGAATAAAATATTTACGCGAATTGATTTTGGAAGACCTCACGGAACAAAAACTTAAACTGAAAAAAAAAAAAAGATAAACGTAGGAGGGGGAGGGGGAGGGTGAAGCAACGCATTGAGTAGGAAATACAATTCAATGCGGGGTAGCATCTTCGACAACGGTGCACCGCAGTTCGCCCTCCGTGGAGGAAGATCGTGAACAAACCTCGTTCTCCCTCTCGACATGTAAGGAGGAGCAGGAAGAGGGACTCGAGGGTTGGGCTGCGTGCTCCAACTCCGCTGCGAGTCGCTTACGTCGCTCTCTCGTCGGAATGGCAAAGACAATGCCGACGGCGTAGACGGCTGCCATCATGACCACCACATACACGCACGACCTCTGCGCCGCGACGCCGTCGCCCAGCAGCGCCGACGCGACGGTGACGAGCACGAGGCACATGAGGTTGGCGCCGACCATCATGATGAGGCTGGGAACCGACTCGGGCAGAGGGTACGTCAGCTCCATCGCAAAGTCAAAGGCAATGGGAGAAATGCAGTTTTGGAAAACACCCGCGAGGATGTACAGGAAGGTGACGACGCCGCTGAAGGCGTTGGTGTGCGGCGCCATCTTGAGCATCACCACCATCAGCGAGATGACGCACAGCAGCGACCCCACCAGCGACACCACCACGGGGATCTTGTAGCGCCGCACGCGGTCCACCCACAGCCCCACAACGTACGCTGTGACGGCCCCAATCACCACGTTGAGTGCCCCGGCGATGCCGCACAGCTCCGTGGACAGCCCGAACGGCTCGAGGATCTGAGCAAGAATGGCCGCGAACGCCCACACCGTGCCGGTTCCGATGCTGGAGGAGACAAACAAGAAGATAAAGTCGCGGTCCTTGCGCAGCGCCCACATGGTCACGTTCGCGTCCCGGATCACGCGCACCTGTGGGTTTCTTCGCAACCACAGCCAAAAGCGATGGCAGCACGAGACAGCCTCCGCCGGGGCCTCCGGCGCGGAAGAATCGTCACCGGGCTCTTCATTGCCCGCGACGCTGGCAGAGCCGTCAGCGCGGGCCTCCACTGTCGCCCCGCCTGTACAGGGGACTGCGTTCGTCTTGCATGCGTCGGAGTCTTCCCACACCGCCGCTTCGCACTCGTCCTCGTGCTCGCGCTCGCGAGGCGAATACTGGCACGGTGCCTCGTCGGGCGGCCTCTCGGGTGCTGGCAGCGTTGTCACGGGGGCACTGTCATGATCGACCTCGCTGCCACTGCCGGCGACAGGCGCGGGCTTCGTGCGCGGCTCACGCGGCGGGCGAAGCAGCAGCACGGCGGCGACAAGCGTCGCGGCGCAGAGCCCCAGCTCAAGACCCAGCAGGGTCGCGAACTCCCTGCGCGTGCCGCGGCGCACGATGACGGTCGGGAGAAACAGCGCGATGGCGCACCCGACGCTGCCGGCCGAGGAGGCGATGGAGGTGACAAATGCCTTTTGGTGCGGCGGGAAGTACTGCGCCGCGAGCACCGGCGGCGTGCCGTCCATAAAGAGCATCGCCGCGGAGTTGATCGTCTGCGGCACCATGAGGCTCGCGAAGCTCGGCCGCTGCAGCCCCGGCGCCAGTTTGAGCACCCCCGCGAGCGTGCTGACGGCGCACCCCGCGATGACGCCGTAGCGCACCCCGACGGTTTCGAAGGTGGCGCAGGTGAAGTAGGCGCCGACCACGAAGACGACCATCCACATGGTGTACAGCCAGTTGAGCTGCGACGTGGTCATGTTGTAGAACTCGCGCGACTGCGCGGCGATGGGAGCGAAGGTGACCCACTGTATCGACGAGGTGACGCTGAAGCACACAAAGACACCCAGCGCAACCCACCGCCACGGCTCTGCGCAGCAAGAACCTCGGCACATCACCCAAAGACAGACACAGAGAAAGAGAGAGAGAGAGAGAGAGATAGTATGCGTGCGCGAAGCGTTGACTGGGGTTGCTATTGTACCGTTGTTGATTTCCAAGTTGTCCCCCACCCACTATTTCTATTGGTGACAATGGTAAAGAGTGAAGCTGAGAATTCAAATGAAAGTGAGAAAGTGAGAAAGTGCGTGATAACGAAAATGGTGCTTAAATATAGTTGTGTCAATAACATCGAACTAGGTGATCATGGAGGAAACGGCTAGCAGAACAACGCACGAAACTAATTCAACACATTCACTGCATCACTGAAAGCCATATGAATACACGTATTTTTTTTAATTGCGCAGCACAGGGTCATTTATCAAAAAGCAACAAGGTGAAATCACTTCGCGAATGTGAAGACTAAAAAGAGTATGGGGAGGAGAGGATGGGAGAAGGGGCGTACGAGGGGCGGGAAGAGGCGGAGAACGTTAAAGAGAGACGAGTCGAGGTGATGCCACCATCCCGGTTCTTGAGTAATAAGAATAGTCTGCAGGATCACCTTCGTATTTGCCGTTCTCTCTCTCTCTCTCTCTCTCTCTCGTTCTTTCTCTTCCTTCAGCATCACTCTGTAGCAGGTGCGTCAGCGGTGGCGGGGGTAGCGTATTTAGGAAAGTATTCGTTTATCAGATCTGTCGCCGTCTCACTTATCTCAGTAGGCGGCACGGTGTCCCGGAGCCTTACCAGCACCTCGACGGCGCCGCGCTCCTCCATGATTTTCGCCACCACATTCACCGGCGGTGTCACCGCCGCTCCGTCGGTGTCGCCGCTGCTCCGAATCTCTGGTGTGCCGTCCGGGGGGACCCACGCCAATGGAACGGCGCCGCCGTTCTCCGGCCTCAGGCGGATCAGCAGCGGCTGCAGCGTATCGATGGACTTGTCGCGGAGGAAGTCGGTGGAGGGCCCTGTGAGCAGATCGCACAGACGGTGCACGCCGCCGATGCCGATGAGGTAGCCAATGTGACGGCGCTCCCCGCGCAGGCAGAGGTACGTCAGGAAGAAGACCGCATTTTGCTGCACGTCGGGCAGCGGGTCAGAGCAGCAGTCGAGCAGCGTCACGAGGAGGTTGCTCTTGACGACCACGTCAAACTGCTCCGCTCCTGCGCGGGGGGCGATGCCGAGCACGGCGCTGCACACAGACATGCGGATGCCGCGCTCGGGGTGGCGCAGCAGCTGGCACACGCGCGGCAGCACGCTGTCCCCCAGCAGCTCCACCGCAAGCTCGTGTCTCGCGCGGGCGAGACGGTCAACCAAAAACGTCGCCGGCAGCAGCGTTTTGATACCGGTGGACTGCAGCATCGCCAGCGCCGCCGTCCACGCGCCCACATCCACCACAGCCGCCACACGCTCCGGGGTAGAGGAGGCGGCCGCAAAGTAGAGGCACCACGCGGCGTCCCCGGCGACTTGGTTGTCTGCATTCTGCATGAGCGCGACGAAGCGCGGCAGCAGCGGCAAGACCAGCGCCAGATCCGGCACCGGCCTGCACTCGATCACGCGCAGCATCGACGCGAGGGCGCGGCGCAGCACCTTGACCGGCTGCTCCGGCGCGGCGAGGCAGTCGGCGAGCGCCGGCACCAGGTCCAGCCCCACCATCGCGTCGCGCCGCTCCGCGTCCTCCCATATCAAGTTCCCCAGCGCCGACGCGGCGTGCTCGCGGGTCAGCGCGTCCGGCGTGCGGCGGAGCAGCGCCACCAGCGGCGCGGCCGCCCCTTCCGCGTACACCGCCCGCGCGCTCTCGTCGTCGCCAATGCACAGGTGGTTCAGCTCAGCCGCCGCCTCGCGCTGCAGGTCAGGCTCCCTGTCGTCGGAGAGCATCTGCACAAGCTTCGGGACGGCGCCACTCGCAATAATCTGCGACCGCGGCGCACTCTTCTCAACGCCCAGCACACGGCGCAGTGTGCTGGCTGATGGACTCTCCATTGGTGCTCAATAGAAAGGAGGAGAGAGAGAGGTGGGGGGGGGGTACAATAAAGGTTAGTGACAAGAGAAAGAATGCTGTGATGTGCTGCTCGAATGAGAATGTGTGTCAGGTACTTGGTTGTTCTGCTTTCGTGTGCCTCCTGTAGTAGACCTGATCCGGCGAGTACAAATGAGGGTGAGAAGAAGTGATGCGGAGCAGTTTTTCTTTCGGACGTTGAGAGCTACCTCATAACGCGAAACATACGAGTTGAGAAGGAAATGAAATAGATCCTCTAACCCACACCATAGTGGCTTCATAACCATGATTCCCGTTTTCATGAGCGCAGTGTTGGAATGACTGACTTGTAGGGGCATTTCTTGGTTGCATTGAACTGCTTTCCAGTTTTCGTTGTCGTTGTCTATGATGTTGATACTGCATTAATAGACGGTCGACATGAGTCGCTGAGTATCCTGAAAGAAAAACGAAAAATAGAATACGGTTAGGCTGCAATGAAAGGAATCGGGCAAAGGATGGGCAATGCCGTGCATGTGAACATATCCAAGTAAGGTGTTCAATACGAGAGCGAGAAACTAAAATGCAATAAATAATGACAAGAGAGACAAGAGAAAAAAAAAAACAGAGAAAGAGAAAGAGAAAGAGAGAAAGAAAGAGAGAAAGGGAGAAAGGAGAAAGAGAAAGAGAGAAAGATGAAAATGGCAATTCAGAAAAGAGGGGGAGGGATTTTAAAAAAGGCCTTGGAGCGCTGCCTAGGCTGCGCTCGTGGTGTTCAGCACCTCAATCCGTCGAAGAGGAGTCGACGCCATTACCGCACCAGATGCAGCATGCGCTTGCGGAACTCCACGTAACGACACAGCGGGCAGTAGACGTCGTTTCCACACGTTTCGGACCAGTGGCTCCAGCACTCCTCGCAGACGCGGTGGCAGCAGCCGAGGTAGCGCGGCACGACGGCGGCCTCTCCCGGCGGCACCTCCGCCCCCGGCGCCGTCCACGCCTCCATGCAGATGGGGCACTGCGGCTGCGCCTCGTCGCTCAGGAGATTCAGTTTGGCGCGCACCGATTCGAGCGCTGCGTTGAGAGCCGCCAGGTTCGAGATGCTGGCGCGCGTCATGTCGTAGGCGAACCAGTTGCGGCTGTCGTTGTACACGCCCGTGCGGGACTGCTCCCCGTCCATTTTCTCGAGCTGCCGCGTGGCCGCATCCCTGGCGACCGCGGGGAGTCGAGGAATGAGCTCCTCAACGTCCTTGCGCGCCGCGGAGACGCGACCGCTGAAGACCTCAAAGAGCTGGAACTTCTCCGCACAGGTGGTGGCGTCGAGTGGCTCCGTTCGCATTTCTTCCAGCGCGACCTTCTCCGCCTCTGTTAACGAGTCGTCAACGCCGCCGTCGGATGGGACCTCCGCAACCCAGACGTCCGCCGTATCGCTCGCCGGCCGGCCGCCGGCGGGGAGACGCCTCCGCATCTCCACGAATTCCCGCTCGGCCTCTTCCGCCCGATTCCGCGGCGACAGAAGCCGCGCCCCGCGCGCACGATTTCTTCGCGAGGGCGAAGCCGAACGACCTCTTCGCAGCCTGGTTGCTGCGCTGCATGACGTTGACCTCGGCTATCATGCGGGCGCGGCTCTGCTGCTCCTGGGCGCTGCGCAGGGCCCTCTGAACCTGCTCGCTGGGGATGTCAGGGGGTGGGGCGGTGGAACTTTGACTTGCTGGCACTCCTCCACAGTGAAGCGTCCGCACGCGGTTCACCCATTCCTCTTGCGTGAGACGCTTTTTACTCTGCTGCATCTTTGCTTCACCTTTTGATTCACCTTTTATTTTTCTTCTGCTCGTTAACTTCTGTTGCTAACAAATATTGATGCGCCACCGAGAGGTAGGGGCAGTGTGTAGAGATATGTAAATTGATAAGCTGCAAGAGATGAGTCCGATGTGGTGAGGGGAAAAAGAAAGACAGGAAATTATAAAACTTCGGATGCGTAGAGTACGGGGGATGGAGAGGAAGTTCCGAGAGAGATAAACAACAGAACAAGGTATTAAACCAACGTCAATTTCTTGTCTTTTTTCGACGCAGAGCACTGGAAGATAAGTCAACAATTTTGTTTCACCAATGAACGTTATTAATAACACTACACATTACTGCGTGTCTACGTGTGTGTTTTGTGTGTATGGGTGAAAAAAGGAAACGGGCAGCTGTACATGTCTTGATTAGCAGATAAGGAGTCATGAAGAGAAAAGAAGCACCAGCGCAGCGCCACGCACACTCAGCCTTGGTATTAGGTTCGAAGGCACACAAATGTTGTCAGCGCGTTCCGTGGAGAGAGTGCCACAATCATCATCGTGCGTCGCAGCGCTGCCAGCTGGCTGGGTCGGTGCGGAGGGAGAGGGAGGGGAGGGAGGGGGAAGGTGGAGAGGGGGGCAAGCGGCGAAAGAGCGAAGTGCGTGGAAGGAGGCGAGGCAAAGGGATAGGAAGAGGATTGGGCACGCCACGTCGGCGATCAGTAAAATGTGAAAGATTTCTCGATCGTCAAGGATCAGACTCATTACATCAGAAACTCTTTTTTTGGAAAACATCACGTCCGACCGGTGTGGGAAGGGAAAAGGGAGAACAAAAAAGTGTGAGCACCTTCCAATGAGCACAGAACAGCAGAGGTGAAATTGCAGTAGGGGAGTGATCTGTTGATGATGTGTCTCTTCCTAGGTTATCATTCTAGGCGTGTTCAGCTTCGTTTTTGCTGCAGTTAGAAGTGCGACTTTGGGAGGAAGAAAGAAAAAACAGTACAAGGGTAGATTGACAGCGAATTTGGCAAAATTGTGCGAGGGGGGGGGGGGTGAAGCGTCCTACCGGCATTGTGAAATGAAAGAAAACTAGAATGTTGTTTGACAGCTTCTCCTGCGCATAGTACAGATCCTGATTCTCCGCACGCACACACACACACACACACACACACAGACACACGCACATGGCAGTAAATGAAAGGGGAAGAGTACGAAAAAAATGTTTCGTTGTTGCAATACTATTCTGAAAAACCTGTGTAAATCGTACGCGCATGGATCAAGAGCTGGAAAACAAGCAGCAGAAAGTGCCAGACTAGCAAACAAACAAAAAAAAGCAGAAGAAAAAGGACAAAAGAATTAGAGCAGCTAGAAATGAAGGACACGCAACAGCGCAGCAGCCTCCCAGTACTAGTTGAGAAACACTAGAAAGTCTGATCGGCCAGTGAAATGACGCGCGAAGTCGGCGCCGGCGGCCGTCGGCTCCGAGAAGGCGACGTGCTCCGATGGGATGGTGTAGCCGTAGCAGAGATGTGTGCGCATAAAGTGGGTCATGCGCGACGCCGCCCCCGCCCGCCGCCGCCGCTCGTCGACCCAAATTAGCATCACCCCACAGTACGCGGTGCCGGAACACCACGTGTCGCCGACCACCACCGGCGCCCCCGGCAGCTGAGAGGGGTGCGCGCGGAACGCCCGGCTAAGCTCGCGCGCCAGCAACACCCCGCCGACAGCCCACCTCGCCGCTCCGCCGCCTGCGCCTGCGTCTAGAGAGAGCAGCGCCACCAGAGCGGTGGGGGCGTCGGCGTCCGCGGGAGAGGCCACCGGATTCACCGCGCCCGCGACGCCGACATCACTCTCTGCGCGGCGCACGGCACGCAGCAGCGCGCGCGCGAGGCCGCCGGGCAGCAGGTGTGGGCAGGACGCAGTCGCCTCGGGCGAGCCTGGTCGTCGCGTGAGGTGGTACTCGGGTATGAACAGCAGCGCCTCCGTGCCGCTCACAGCCGCCGCCGCGCACGGAGGGGAATGCACTTTCCTGAAAATCGCAGAAAGAGAGCCTGGTACGATGAGGGCCTCACTTGGCAAAAGTGTCCTCTCTTCCTCCTCCTCTCTTTTGCGCGACGGGCGTTTCGTTGCCTTGGCAGCTCCCGCTGGTGTACGTTTCCGAGCGCTGTTGGAAGCCAACAGGCGCACTTCCGTGCGTACCGACCGTAGAGGCATCGAGGAGGCAGCCGTCCACTGTAAAGGTCATGAAAAGACAGGAAAAGACGTTTTAAAAGCTAAAAATAGGAAATTAAGGAAGTTTAGCGGGGGGGGGTGAGGAAATCAACATAGATCAATGAAGTACAGCTGTAATAAGTATGCATATACGTGCGGTGTGGGAGTCATTGGGTGGGTGGAGAAGAGCTAGCAAATAAATAAATAAATAAGAAACTAGAGCTGCATTGCATCATCAGGAAAAGAAATAGAAAACGAAGCCCCGCCGCGAAGCACTACATGTAAGCAACAAAGGGTTTATCAGTTCAGGAAATGGGAGATGGTGATAATCATTTTTTTTTTTTTTTGAAGTACTGATTTCATTCTCTGTTGATCAACGGAGCAGTGAGTGTGGGGGGAGGGGGGAGAGAGAAAAGAGAGAGAGAGAGAGAGAGAGAGACGAAGCCTCAATTGGGGTGAGGGTGGAAACGAAAATATCTGAGAGAAGAAAATTTGTGGCAGTGAAGAGGAAGGGCACGTGAAAACAAAATGAGGAGCTGAGCTAATGAGTGGTAACGAGGGTCTTTACTTTTGCATGCCTTTGAACGTCACCGTCACACAAAACATTGTGGAAAAAAAAAAGAAGATAGGAAAAACTAGAAAAAAATTGATATGGCACTTGAGATCATCACATCCCGGGGTGCCCAAAGCTCCGTGCGCCAGTTCCGCCGCGGCCGTAGTTGATTTTTCCGCTGTACCCGCTACCGCCGCCGCGGCCACCGCCGCCACCGTAGCTCCCACGGCCGCCAAAGCCCCCCCTGGGCTTCGGTGACTCCTTGCGGTGAAGCTGGACGAGGGGATCCTCCTGGAAGGAGAACATGGCGCCGGGAAGCGGTGGGGGCAGTGGAGGGAGGGGTGGCGCGGTTGCAGCTGTTTTCGCGTCGGCGTCTGCAGCGGTGGGTGTCGCCGCGGTCTCCGCCGCTTCTTTCGCGGCGGGCTCCCCCTGCTGTGCTGCCTGGGGGCTCTCGCCCGCCGGTGGGTCCGAGAGGGAGTCCTTCTCCGCAGCAGTCTTCTTCCTCCTCGTCTGGCGACGCTTTCCTGTGGGAGTGGCTGCCGAGGCATCAGCTTCTGGAGCCTGAGTGGTTACCGCATTCGGTGCGTTTGTTGGCTTGGCGTCCGTCTTCTTCTTGCGAGAGCGACGCGGTGCCGGTGTCTTCGCCGCCTCCGATGGTGGCGCCGGTGCGGAAACGGATATGACGCCTACAGGAGTGGGGGCGGGCGGCGTCGGGGCGGGCGGCACCTCAGCCGCAGTGGACTTTACGGATTTCCTCCCGCGCGGTTTCTTGGTGGCGGGAGATGCGGCCTGAGACGACCATCGTGCGGGATAGAGTGCCCAGCAGGAATGCAAAACAATGGGGAAAGCGGCTTCATGAAGAGAAAGCGATAGTCGGAAGCGACGCATCATCAGTCCAATGTAAAGTTTCTCAGGTTTTGAGCTAAGTAGGTACCTCTGAATGAGAAAAGGGCCTCTGCCTCAGACAAAAAAAAAGAAAATACGTCAGGAAGAAGAAGAGAAAGGAGAGTGAAATAGTGTGATGAATCTTCGAGAGATATGTGAATACAAAAAAAAAGTTTGAGAAAAGTGAAGAGAAGCTGTGGGATCGACGACGACAAAGTTTGGTGAACGACAAGTGCTAGAAGCGTGAAGGGTAGAGGGGGAAAAAATCTGATTGTAGTCTGTGCAGTTGGTGAGGTGAGGAAGACGGAGAATAGAACGGAGGGAGGGGGGGAGGGAGGTTGTTTCAGTGAAGAGAGGAAGAGAGGCAATCAAGGGGCACGACCTTGTATGTATCGCACACCAACGCCAGGCGATAAACTTACCGTGTAGTTGGGGTGAGATAAAAGAGTTACTCTTCGAGCTTAAAACATTTGCAAGGAGGCAAAAGCTGATAAAGCGGAAAGGGGGGAGAGAAGAAGGAAATGATGAAACAGAAAAGACGGAGAAAAGAACGCGCATCGACGCAAACACTGCGTGTCCACGTGGAGATCTCTTCGTCTCGTACTCCGCGCGTTACAGAATGGTGGAGTCCTTCTTGATGGCCTCGAGCTGCTCGCGGTACAGCACCTTGAGCTCGCGGATGACCTGGTGCACCATCAGCCCGCGGTCGTGATGCAGCAGCGGCGCCGCCTCCGGCACCTCCCCGCACTCGGGACAGCTGCTGGTGGTCGCTGCGGCCGCGCTGCCGGAGCCCCACCGGAGGAACGGGTCCGCGCACGCCGGGCAAACGACGATGCCGCAGCACGACATGGTGCGCGTGAGGGCGGGGAGGTGCCGGCACTGCGTGCACAGGAACGGCTCGAGCTGCGCGTAGAGAGGGCTCGTCACCGGGAGGATGCCGCGGTCGAGAAGGCGGTTAACATTGAGGTAGTCCTGCGGGGTCACCGCCTCCGGCAGCGCCGCGAAGGTGGGCCCCAGCGCGACCGTCCCCGCGCGCGTCGAGTGCCGCGGCGTTGAGCCGACTGTTGCCGTGCTGCGCCGCGTCGAGTTGGAGGCGGCGCGCGAGGCCGAGTCGTCGCGCTGGCGCTTTCCGGGGGTGCGGGTGGAGGACGCCGGCGCGGCCGCCGCCGACGCGGAGGGCGCCGCCGCCGACGCCGAGGACAGGTGGTGATGGTGGTGCAGCTTGCCGCCGCTGATGGCCATGGCAGTGCCGCCCATGCCGAGGCGGTTCTGCGCGACGCCCTGCTCCAGCGACTTGTTGCCGAGGAAGACCAGCACCGGGCGGCCGGGCGGCAGCAGGTCGTCCGCGAGGCTGAACCAGTGCTGCGCGAAGTCGGTGGTGAGCACGACGCTGACGACGCTGCCGAGCCCGTAGTCGAGATAGCTCACGAGCGCGCACGCGACCAGCGGCGCCTCGGCCGCCCCGGGCTGCTCCGCCTCGTCAAGACACAGCAGCAACAGCCCCTCCCCCGTGATGCCCACGTCCCGCGTGCCGGCGCTGGTCTTGCTCTTGCGGTGGCGCTTGTTCTTGGCCTGCTCCCGCGCCGCCGTCTCCACCGCCGCCCGCGCGCGCAGCCGGGACTCGGGCAGGACGTACTGCGAGTACTGCTCCTGCTCGCTGGAGAACTGCAGCACAAACTGCATCACACCTGCGAAGTGGAAAAAACCGAACTACGCTGCTTTATATCTCTATCTATATATATATATATATATATTTGCTTCCTGGTGAGACCGATAACACAGACGTTTTGAAAAGAGAGGGAACATAGAAGGCAGTGAATAGGGCATTTAAAAATAAATGTGTTCCAACACGAAAGTTGATGTGTGAAACTGGCAGTGCATGACGTCAGTCGCATATACATATTCCTACACAAGCTCACACACACACACACACACACACACACACGCACGCACACACAAGTTTGGGACTAAAGTGTGATGCACCTCACAGAGGCGATGATGTCCTGGCAGTAGTGTTATGATGATGAAGTTCTTATTTGTTCAGCCATGTCAGTGCGCACGTGCCATGGAGTGGTGCCACCATCGTTGGGCACTAGAAGGGATTTCTTCGGGGTACTGTAAAGTGAAATGAAGCAGGGGCGACTATGACAGAGCAGCAACAAAAAAAAAAAAAAAAGAAGCGGTGTATCTATACAGGCGTCAACTACTGAACAGAGCCCCCAGTGAACGTCAAGACGAGCGCCTCGGGCGGGGGCGGTGGAGTTGGGCTCATCATCTGTGAATGAGTCCTTTCCTTTACACGCTTCTGCTGTGGTGGAGGGGGAGGAACGAGCCTCTGGCGTGCGTGAGCGCTTGCGTCGGCAGCGGCCTCCCCCACCCAACGCGGGTTCACGCGGTCTACGGAGCCGCCGCTGCCCGGAGCCACAGGCGGTTGGCCTTGTCTGACAGGAGGAGTCCCCCTACCCAATCTGTAAAACTCGGAGGAGTGTGGGGCCATCGCCGCAGACGAGCACGAAGAATAAGAGTCAAAAGAGGATGATGATGACGAAGAGGAGTACGGCGGGACTGGAGAGCGAGCATGTGGATGCCAAATGGCTGTTTGTCGCTGAGTCAGGCCGCGTCTGATGTCGCACAGCTCGCTCACAACGTCTGCCGGCAAATGGGGTTGTCCGCGGCGGTGCGCCTCCAGTATCGCGTCAATGGCCGCTGCGTCGTGGTTGGGGTTCACCACTGCTGCCCCGCGTGCAGAGGAAAGCCTTTGCGCGGAGTGGTGCCGCTCCGGCCGCCCCCGAGAGAGGCGGCAGTGGCGGCAGTGGCGGCAGCGCTGGTGCTGGTGCTGGGTGCTGCCAGCAGCCGGCGGTGGAGAGGACATGAGTGCGCGCTCCAAAGCCGTCTCCAAGTCGGCCACCTGCTGCCGCAGACGCTCGATGACGCGCTGCTGCGCCCACAGCCGGCCGGCAAGCGCCTCCGCGCCGTCTTCTGTGTGGGCCTCATAGTTCATAACCGTACGAGGGGGAGGGGGCGAGGAAGGTGAATGAGCGAAACAAAGCTGAAGAAATAAGGAATAGGGGAGAGAAATCAAGTCAGGGTTTGATGACGAGGTGCGAAACGATGGTGGATTCTCCAAATTTGGTAGCTCTGCATGGATTTGATCATATGTGCATCTCTTTTTTTCTCTTTTTTTGAGAGAGAGAGAGAGCGCTTTGAAATTAACACACGGACGAACGTTTCTCATTGGACGAGTGATATAACAGCAGTTCGTGCGGACTACAACTTCAGGTTTGAAAAATTGAGGATAGAAGAGAGAAAACTTTAGCGATTAAACGTGTAGTTATGAAATCAGGGGCAGCCCAAAAGAGACGCCGTGTGGAGAGAAGAAGACAGAGATGGCCCTCTCACTCTCACCACGAAGAGAATTTTTCGCGGGATTGGTTGATCAGCTCGAAAGCGTCACCTCCAACAGGGCGGGAGGCAGCCACGGCCGCCGGGGCCGTTAGAACCCGTTCGCGCCGGACAATCTTTGCCTGAGCGCTGCGTGCCGCGTCCTCCGAAAGACCAAGGTCGACGACCGCGTCCTTGCTGTCCGTCTCCGCGTCAATCTCTTCTCGCGTGCGAGTGCGCTTCTTCTTTTGGGGAACTGCTTTGCCCTCGCCTCGAGATGATCCTGGTGATATGGCCTTCGTCAAAGCATCATCCTCTTCGTCCTCTGCCTGCTCCTTTTTGTGCTTCTTTCCGGCGGGCCGCTCGTCTGCCGGATCGGGCTCGCGGTGCCGTTTCGCCCGTTCGGCGGCGAGGGCCTCTGCTGAAAGAATAGGTCGTCCATCGATGGACTGCAGGTGCTTGAGGAGCTTTGGCAGACTACGCTGCAGCGACAGTGGAACTTCCTGCGCGGGCGAGGCAGAGACAGATTCAGGGGGCATCATCTCCTGCTCGTCACGTTCCACGTAGGTGTTGACGAGAGGGTTTCCGCGGAGGTGGATCTGCTGCAGAAAGTGCAACCGCCGGAAAGTCGACACGGCCGGCAAATCATTGTGGCTCACGTCGAGAATCTTCAAGGAGCGGAAGATGACGCCCTCCGGCCGCATCGACGTCAGGGAGTTGTGGGCGAGGCGTAGCTCCACCAGCAGCGGCAAAAACCAGCGTACCGGCATCGAGCGCAGACCGCAGCTGCTCAGCGACAGCTTTCGCAGCGCAGGAAGGTGCTCGAAAACGGAGAGGGGGTGCTGTCGCGCTAGCAGCGCGCGCTCCTCCGTGTCGCTGCCCTCCCCGCCCTTGGTCTTGTCGCCGGCGTCGGCCGGGGTGTCATCGGGGTTCTCCCTGTAGAGAGCACAGAGGGTTTCGTTGCGGGAGAGCACAACCGTCTCGCAGACGCTCAGGGCAGACAGTGCCTTGTAGTTGGAAACAGCAAGAGAAAGGGTAGCAGCGGTGGCGGCTGCGGTAGCGGTAGTAGAGCTAGCCTCTAATGCATCCGGGGAAAACAACTGAATGTAGTTATTGTTGAGCACCAGTGTCTTGAGAGTTTTGTTCCATCGTGTCCAGGCCCTCTAGCGAAGTAATCGAGCACTCTGCTGCCGTGAGAACTACCAGTGAGCAGCCACTCAGCCCGGCCAGCGAGCGGATCTCCGGGTTCTTGGAGATGGTGAGGTTACTCAGCAGCGGCATTCCCGCGAGCGGCGCGAGGTCCGAGAGGCGGTTTTCTGCCAGGTCGAGCTTGCGCACTTGGCGCAACAGCTGGCCCAGCGACGGCGGCAGCGCGCGGAGGCCGCGGCCGCGCACTTGCAGCTGTCGCGCCGTTTCCAGATCGACGTCCAGAGAGACGGTCTTGGTGAACTCCACCAGCGCCTCGGACTCGCTCAGCGAACGACGTGCCTCTGGGCGTGTCGTCTTGGCGTTGGACCGCATTGACGAGGTGAATGGGTGGGGAGGGGGGGGGATGCAGTACTGTTGTTCTTGATGTAGGGCACTAGTGCTCTGTCAAAGGAACTATTGTGCTTGGAACGCGCAGTGTAGTGGGTTGCATACATCCACCGGAAGCGGAGTGGTCACGGGAAAAGAGTGGAGGGAAACGCATGTTGGTTGAAGCAGCAAACTAAAGCAAAAATTAGAGCAAAGTGGACGGCGATTATCCGCATGCTTATTTGAAGTAGGAGTAACATGACTTCATAAGCGGCGTCTACAGCATCGACACTTTCACTTGCAGTGTCATTTTGAGAAACATTTTAGTAGAAAGCCAGCGGGGGAAAAAATGTGGAGATAGTGGGAAAGGGAAAAAACCGAAATGACAATAGATTTTTTTAAAAAATAGTGGTGAAAAGCAAAGTTTGAAGAGAAAAAAAAATGAGGTTAGTGCGTCGCGAGTGGTCAATTGCTGATCGGAGAACCCATCCGCGGACATGCGCTCTCTCGCTCTCTCGCTCGCTCTCTGCTTCTACAGCACCAACGAGCGACCGTCGTGCACAGCGCCCGGCATCGTTTCCGGATGCCGGTGATGGTCATACACAGTGAAGCCCCCAATCATAAAGATGGCAAGAATGTAGGCGTGGTAGCGCTTCATCGTCTCAATCATAATGTGTCCAGTGCGCAGGTACTTCTCGTTGGGATTGCGTGACGTGATGTACTTGGTCATGCGGTGGAACGTCTCCTGGGAAAAGTTCCCCTGGGCGACACGGGAGACGCGCAGCATAAGCGTTTGCGAAGTTGAAGCGGGAAAGTGATGAAAGGAAGGTGTGATAAGAAAGGAGGCGGGGAACTAGAGCTGGAAGCGGAGGATCGATTTGGAAAAGAAAAAAAAAGAATAAGAATATTTCTATACACATCGTAAAATTGAGGAGGGAAAGCAAGGAGGTAGAGAGAGGGAGGGAGAGAAAGGATACGAGAAAGGAATAGTACGCAGAAACAACCGTTATCAAAAAAAAAAAAGTGAGGTGAATAACAATGAGATATTAGAAGAGCAGAAGAACATCAGCATTACGTGGATGAATACCTATAACATATGCTAGAGGGCAGCACTTGCAAGCCGCTCACGTATCCATCCTTATTATTATTGTTTGTTTGTTGTTTTTTTTTTTTCCGCAACGCAATGAACATGGAGGTAGGAAATCAACGTGCAAATGGGTGTACCAAAAGTTGTTGTGTTTTTTATATATCTTAGTGTTGCTGTTTTGTGGTTGCGTAGATGTGGATTTAACACACTACGAGGACGATGGAAGAAGAGTGAGGGGGTAAGTGGTGAAAGAAAAAGAAAATGAGAAATGCAGAAGAGCGGTGATAAGAACCAAACAATAGCAAAGAATGAAGAGAACCAAATGCAAATGAGGTGGCTATCTTAGCCGTTGTAGCCGTTAGGTCCAGCGTCACACACACAAAAACAAAGGAGAAAGGGGAGAGAGGGCATTCCTCCTTCTGAGCGTGAGTATGTATGTGTGGCAGGAGTCGGCCGATTTTTCGTGCTGTGAATTGTATGCATACACGTACATATGAGGCAGTCTTAACGCCTGTAACCGGCGGTATCACAGAAGAATCTGTACTGGAGGGTCAGCGGTGGGCTTGAAGAGTTCCTCCTCGCCTAGCTTGAACTCGTTTCCGCTGAAGACAAAGATATCGGGGTAGACGGGGTTGCGGCCCTCGCGGTACGCCTTGGGGAGTGCCCTGAAGTACTGCTTCACAAAACGCCGCGACACGCGCTCGAGGCCGCAGCGCGAGAAGTCGATGGTGGCCAGACGTCGCGGCTCGTAGTGGTCCGCAATGAGGGCGCGCAACACCGCCACCAGGCCCGCTGTGCCGATGGAGCAATTGTCAGCGAGTGAGAGCACGGTGAGGGAGGGAAACAGCGGATATGGCGTCTGGTGCACAACGTTGATAGCTTCCTGATCAAGGGAGGCGGTGCGAGCATCGGTGTCGTTGCCGGCGTGAGCTATTCCTAGCGTGAGAGTCGCCGGATCTCCATCGTCGGGGGTCGCGAGGCAGAAAGCCTCGGGCAGTGGCTGCACACGGCTGCCACCAATGCGGCGCTCGAGGTCGCCGACATCGTCGTCGCTGCCGCGGTGTGTCGCCTCCATGTCGATTGGGAAGAGCAGGTGCATCAGGCCGAGAACGGAGTCGCGGTCGAGGTCCATATCGTCGAGGTACAACTCGCGCAGGTTCGGTAGCACCTGACGGTGTCTGCCTGCCTCCGCCAGCGTCCTCAGCAAGACACCGAGCCCTCTGGATGTGTACACATTCTGTCCGAGGCGCAGGCACGTCACAACCGCCATCTCGCTCAGCAGCGGGGAGGCGAGTAGTTCCGCCAAGTAGAGCGGGGCGGCGGGGGAGAAGTAGCTGCGGCGCAGGTCGAGCTCGACGCTCAGGGGGTTCTCGTGGTACTGCGCGTAGAGACTCACCGGGATCGCCTGCAGGCGCGCGCGGCTCTCGCGGCTGGCGGTGATGTCGTCGCCGCGCAGCAGGTTCACCCACCACCGCCACGACCCCTCCTCCTCCTGGACGACGGAGAAGGAGCGCCCGCGGGAGGGGGACAGCGCCGATTGCAGCGATGTCACCTCCGACGGATGACGCTGTAGGCGGCCGGACGGCGTCGCGTACGGCGAGGTAAAAGGCATCGATGGGGACTCCGCGCGCCGCGTATTTTCGCGTCGAAACGCCTCCGGCGTCAGCGCGAAACTGACCATTGACGGACGGTCCCCTCGTGGTGGGGACGACACGGAGATCATTCTGCCGCCGTCCCGCAGCAGTACCCTGCCCTGGCTCTCCAAGCGCATCAGCAGCGTCGTGTCCGCCCACGCGGTCGTGTTGGGTGACGCCACCGCCACCGCCGCGACCGCGCTGCTGGAGAGCTTGGGCGGCTTGGGGTTCGGCGAGGCCGCTTCGTCGCCGGGGGAGTCACGTGCGCAAGGGATTGTGCCACATTCGGCGTCGTCGTCGTTCGAATGGCTATTGGCCAGATCGTCGCTGCCTAGGCATGGGTACTGCACGGGATACGCGGCACCGGTGTCATCCACAACCTGATTCATGATGAACAAAATGTTGGAGCAACTACTATACAAATAGTGATATTGACGGGAAGGGGGAGAGAAAAGAAATGTTCGAAAGTGGCAAGGGAGGAAATGGCGAAGGAAAGAGGAGGAGGAGGGATTGGGCGAATTGTTATATTACATGTTGCTGTTGTTGTTGTTGTTGTTGCTTTTCGATCTATAGACATCTTCATCGAAGTGATCCGCTGTGGACTGTTCATTCCGCTAAAACTTCATCCATCAGAGACATGTCAGAATGATCTGTCTCATGGGCAGCACGAGGAAAAAAAAAGACACAGACGTAAACTTGGGGTGATTGCTCCACTAAAAGCAAAAGAGTGGAAAAGCGAAGAAGAGGGGAGGGAGAAAGAAAGAGAGAGAGAGGGAGAGAGAGAGAGAGGACAAGGCAGCGAAACTTCGGTTGTCTATGTACGTGGTGGGATGCCTAGTGGCACCGTAGGCAAGCCCGATAGGATAACTAGCTGTCCGGAAGGGCATTCATGTATCCAAGAGGGTCGGAGATGACCTCCGGGGCAATAAAGTCACTGTTATCCCCGTCGCGCCCGTTGCGGATGCACAGGAGTGGGTGGCATAGGGCGTGTCCTTGCGAGTTTGGGGTCTGCAGCGCCGCGTGTGCTGTCATCTCGCCCCTGCCCAAAGCCTCAAAGCTGTGGTCATACTCCTGCAGCAGCTCCAGCTCCTTCTTGACGATGGACTTGCGGTAGCAGACGTGGCAGAGGTCGTACTCGGCGCAGACGACACACTTCCAGCGAATGCCGCGTATGTCGCCCTTGCAGCGGTTGCAGTAGACACCGACGTGCAGGTCGCCAGTGTTGCGCACAACACGGCCGCAGAAGAGGCGCAGCGGAAGAATGTTGGAGGGCCCCCACAGCACCGGCAGGCTCAGTACCGCCGGGCACGGGGGCATGCGCACAAAGATGTGGTGGTCGGGGTGCCGCAGCCCTTCAGAGCAGCAGTGCTCACACAACTGGCCGCTGGCGGGAGCGCAGTGCAGGCAGTGGTAGTGCGGCTCCTCGTCGACGGCGACGACGCTGCGGCAGACGGCGCACGTGACGGTGCGGTTGACCCCCAGCACGTAGCGCCGCGGCGTCATCGTGTCAAGGGCAATCTCGATGGGTGGCGACGGACGCACGACGTCGCCGCGGAACTCAAAGTCGGCGAGGCCCCACAGCAGACGCAGGGTCGCGCGCCATCGTCGCAGGTGCTCCTCAGTGAGACAGCCGCGCAGACACACGCGCGAGGACACCGTCGTGCCGAGAGCGCGGGTGGCGATGGGGGTGTAGGGGTTCGCGATACGGTGCACGCGATCGATGCGGGCGCTGAGGAAAAGACTCGCACTGGGGTCCTTGAACAACACCGCAAGATCCTGTAGCACCGACTCGCGGGTGGCGGCGGGCAGGCCGGCCCAGGTGTGGGGCGAATCGTCACTCTCCAGCGGCACGTTGTCCGCGATGTCCTCGCGGTCGAGGGCTGTGGGGACCATGTGCAGCTTGGGAGGAGACATGACATACGTCTTGTAGTTGCGTTTTGCCGGCGTCGTCGCGATGACGAAAGGGAGCTGATCGATCTCAAACTGGAAAGCAAAGTGGCTCTGCAGACCCTCCGGGCCCGTCCAAAGAGACACGATCGACACCTCGGGACTTCGCCAGCCCTTCAGCTCCGTTAGCAGCAGGCCGTAGGCGCGGCGAGCCTCGGGTTGCTCCGCGTCCACGTTGACCATCACAATCTGCGCTCGCTTGTACGAGTCGGGCAAGATGTCAAGACGGTTCTTGCGGTCCATCTGCTTGCGCGGGGGGATCTCGAGGTGCTCCTGCACCGCGTTCAGCCATGGGTCCGAGTCAAACATCGTGGCGAAGCGCGCGGCGAGACCCGTTTTGGCGCGAATCTCTTTAATGAACACGTCGTTGAACAGCTTCGCCCGCAGCCACGCCATGCATTCCGTGTCGCGGTGTGACCACACGACAAACAGCGTCGGCACATTGGCAGCCGCGCGCGCCATGTCGATGCGGGTCTCCTTTGTAGCCTTTTCGTACTCACTCAGGGGTAGAAACCGTTTGGCTGCGTCATCGCCCTCGTCGGCGCCACCGCCAGAGGCGAGGTCCAGGAACTGTTTGTGGTAGAAGTCGGGGCTGAATGGGTCCGACTCACCCTCACGTAGACTGTGTTTGCGGCGAATAATCTTGCCAAGACGCTCTTTGGTCTTCTCGCGGCGCTGCTGAATGCTGTAGAGCACACCGCAGCGCATCGCGTAGTGTGCCCGGTACCACCGTCGCAATGCCTCCGTGCGTCGACAGTTCACCAGTGGTTCTAAAAAGATGTGGGGCACATTGTCGTGGGTGACGTGACCGACGCGGACGGAGGTCATCAAATCAGTGATGGTGTAGTGGCGCAGCCGCCGTAGCACCGAGAGAAACGCCTCGCTACGCACAGGGCTCACGTGGCCGTACAGGAGCAGTCCATCTGATGACGTGGACAGTGAGTGGGAGGTACGACTCACATCGGTGCGCTCCACAAGCCGCAGCAGATCGTGCCTGAACAAACTGTTGGAAGCGATGGCGAGAATTTTAGCGATGGCCTCTGCGCGCTCGTAGTCCACCATAACGTTCCAGGGGTTTCCCAGCGTGCTCGTTCCGTCATCGTCAATAATCACAGCTTCCGTCATGTCTACAAAGGTTGAACTAACGAAGATGTGGAGCAAAAAAAAAAAAAAAAGAAGAAGAAGAAGAAGAAGAAGAATGGTAGAAGAAGGAAAATATGTGTTGGTCTAAGAACAAGTGCGACAAAAAATATTGAACAAGAAGTTGTTTCGCGTACTTGGGAGATAATAAAGGGAAGGAAGTGAAGCGGAGCCGGGGGGGGGGAGAGAGAGAGACTGAAAGAATACATAGATCTCTGAAGCTGACTACATTGCTGGAGCAAGTCAAGACGTTCTGCTTTGACAGGGGTTTCCAACATGTGGCATGAATCGTATGCGCTTTCCGGATCCAAATAATTGAAAGAGGGAAACAGGGAAAGAGCAAGAGAGGAAGGAACACAGAAAACGAACGTTACTTCTTCTTCCTCTTCTTCAGTGTCTCTGTACTGCAAGGGGAAGAAGAAGAGAAGTGGTCGTTCGAGTCTACAGAACGGTCATGATGCCCCGTGGGAGTAATGGCGGTATGTAGTAGGTAGCATATGGCAAGAATGAAATTTGACTAACTAAAGGCCGATTGGCACCACGAGAGGTAAACAAAAAAAAAAAATGAAAGTTCTCCGTAATGGCCGGAATAAGATAGCAAACGAAACAAGAAAAAAGCAACACGTTAACTGGAAGAGAGAGAGAGAGAGAGAGAGAGAGAGAGAGAGAGAGTAAGCTTGAGCAGTTCAATACGGACAACACTTCACGATGATGAGAAAAGCAGCAGTGCAGACGGAGCTGACTGGTGGTAAGCCGTATCACAGCAATGTGACCTTGATAAAAGATACTTTACACGAGTGGTCTCAGTGCAGAAGAAGGTCAACACTCGAGAAAGGGAAATGTAGAAGTAGAGAAAGAAAAACACCAGAAAAAAAAAAGATGCCACGGTCTCGAGCGTGCATGCATAGACACAAAATGAAGGCAGCAAGACAAAAACGCATGACGGTAGTTGTGGGAGTGGAAGTTACAGACATCTATTTACTGCATGCGTTTTTATTCTCCTTTTTTTCTTTTTTTACAACTTAATGTAGTAGTACACGCGCGTGCCGTATCCCTCCATGGATTGAATTCTGAGGTCTCCACCAAAAGCAGTGGCGTACACACGAGAGAGGGGCAGGCCATACCCATACCCCGCAAGTGAGTTGGGGTTCTCACTACGGAGAACTTCGTTGTCCCTGATCTCGAGAGCGGGATTTTCCACCGAGGTGTACGAATATGACATGGCCATTTGCAACGCTTCCTCCGTCATACCCATCCCCTCGTCTGAGATACGAATGCAGGCGTGGCTCGTGGATTCCTTGAGGTGGATGAGCACCTCAACCGGGGGCACATCATCCATGTTCATCATGCCCAGGTCGTTCTTCTTACCATGCGACTCTACGCTAGCACGGAAAGCATTTTTCATCAGTTCGATGACGATATACCGAATGGTGGTGCTCATAAAAGCAAAGCGCAGATCCTTGTCTACATGGGAAATGATCCTGACATCTGGGCAGTCCCCGTAGTGCTCCGTACAGATCATCTTCGCCTCATCGATCGCGTTTTTGACGACGTTCTCAAGATTCATCTTGAGATCGACCATTCCCACCCGGTTTTCTTCCTGGCGGCTTCCGTCGGGCTCCACGTTCAGAAGCATGCGTGAAACAAAGTTGTAGCTAATAATGAGATGGTTGCAAGCGATTCAAAGGATCTTGAATATCTTCTAACTCTTCGTATGGCATGATATCATGCTCATCAACGTCAATCGCCGCCCAACGCTTCGAAGACTGTTTGAGCTCGTACAGTGCCCGCTTGTGACGTGAAAGGTGGTTCTTCAGCTCCATTATGCCGACCGCCATTGTCTGTACAATGTCACGATTGCTGTGAACGTCCTCGATCTCCACCAGGACATTGCGAAACTCGGACTCCAACTCAGGAGTAGTGGGAATCGAGCAGCTAACAAGCTTACTGAACGAGCTGAGAAGGGTCTCTCGCACAGAGAGAATAGATGGCATGGCGTGTAGCCCGCAAGGCAAATGGTCAATCTCACTAATGAGCTTGGCAAGGGTAACAGGGAGCTGCGAGTGGCAGAAGATGGGCGAGTGAAATGTAGGTTTGTCGAACACCTCCAGTGCGTTTCGCACGCCCATCGTCTTCAGTTTCCGCGAAGCGTACAGTTCTACTAAGGCGTTAGAGGCACGGTGTTCATCCAAGCTCTTGAGCCTCTCACGAATCTTAGCCACATCGAGCTCGGTTTTCTTGGAGGTAGCCCAGCGGCACTGTGTGGTGCACACAACGGCAGAGACGCGCTTCGTACACGTTTGCTGAATCTTCCGCAGCATTTTTGTGAGATAGATTTGGGTTGGTGTTGCTATCTTGTGTTGACGCACGTCTAGTTTTTTTTTTTTCGGAGGCGGCGATTACGATGCGATGTGTGGCGATGCCGGTACGGTCAGGTACTGCCGAGTTTCTCCCCGCTGTTAATACTTTTGCTAGCGGTAAAGACTCTCTGTAAATATAGAGGCAAATGAACGTAATAAGAACGGGAAAAAAAAAGAGCGAAACGAAAACAAAAATCTCACTTGCACAAGTGAGTATTCGTGTTGAAAGCGTTTTAAAACTCTAGATCGCTAAAGGGAGTTTATGCTCTTTGTCCTGGGTGCGTCGGTTATATAAAAAAAGAAACACTACAGCAAGATGTTAGGAAAGCCGTGCGCTAGTGATGTTTCCTGTCTTCCTCTCCTTGCGTAAGATGAATTGTAGATTGAGGGAGGGGGGGGATAACAACCCAGATTTCGATGAAATAACGTATGACTTGCGTAGCAGACGCTGCTCGTGAGTGTGAGAATATGGCAACTACCCTCGCTACGATGGCTATTTACCACAGCGAGTAACGTTCTGGATTGTTGTTGTTAATATTCGGGGTGGGGAGCGGGATAGCGTTGGCAGAATACACAACTTCTGTTTGAAAAAAAAAAAAAAAAAAGAACTTACTACAGCTGATAAAACAAGTGTTTTAGCTGGGAAAGGAACGATAAATGGGAATAAGAAACTGCAGTCACTATAGCGGAGAGCAAGCGAGCGAGAGAGAGAGAGAGATAGAGAGAGAGAGATAATAATGAAAACGACTACGATATCTGGAAGCCTGAGTATAAAATCATGAAGGTAGTGAGATGGTGGATATTGGTTAAAACGCAAAGAAGACAACAAGGACAACCGGTGTTACTCATAAAACACATCTGAGAGCAAATGAAACGGTAAGCACACCCACAAACAGAACCTACATTTATGTTAAGATTTTCTTCCGTACTCAAGAACTTCGTGGGTGTCGAAGTTCAAGAGGCTTTTTGACTATCACGTGCTTGACATTCCACGTAGTACTAAAACGCTGCGGATATTCCACACGAGTAAGTGTAAAACTCTACAGGGTTGTGCACGGGCAATTACAACTCTTTTTGTTTTCTTCTTGATTTGTCTGTATATCTGACAGAGGAGATGTACATGGGTATGGAGGACAACAAATATAATCTACGCAGTTTATATTACATGAAAGATAAAGGTAGAGATACAGAGCAAAGAACAATTGCAATAGCGAGAAGGGACGGAAGAGGCGGTAGAAGAAGAGAAGAGCAAGATACAAGATGTCGTGGAATAGAGGGAAAACGGTTCTAACTTTCTCTTCGTCGCCTTTATTATGACGAACTATTAGTGTTGTGGAGACACCTCTCCCGCTCAAGTACGCCGATCAGATGACACGCTGTTTTTTTTTTTTCTTCACGCTCCATTGAAGAGCAAAAATAAAAATAAAAAGTCGCAGAAAGAAACGAAACAAGAGCAACAAACTCCTGCACTAAATTTCTTGAGGACAATCAACACTGAAGCGTCGTTTGCCTTTCAGGTGCTTCTTTCCTCCCATCTGCTTCCAAATTTTGTTCCCTTCCTGCTTTCTTTCTGTTCTTTATTTTCCCTTTCGTTCTTCTAGAGACAATGTGTTCTCAAAAGTGAGTACTTGTAGCACAGTGTCTCTAATGGAAAAGCAATTTACAAAAAGATCACTACGACGCTCCCCGTCTTTTTTTTTTTTTTTTTAGAGAGAGATGGTAAAAAGAGGGGAAAATCATGAAAGTGGAGCAAAAAAAAAAAAAAGGTGAATAAACGTAGTCATAGAATAAAGACAACAGGATGAGAAATAATAGTAAAAAAGAAACGGTGCGCCTAACATTATGAGTCGCTCAAGACGTCTCTGTATCCGCCGCGAAACTAAGGAGAAGGACGCGGGTTCGCCTGAACGTAGGCCTGAGCCTCCTTCATTGCGGCAGCTTTCGTCCACTGGCTATTAACTGGGTCATCCCGGTACACAAAAATAGCCTCGCGATCCAGCTTTTGAATAGCTGTCTCAAGGTCATTAATAGCCTGCTCTAGGTCGTTCTTTTTCTTTGCCATTGACGCAGTGTCACGCGAGAAGGGGAGTGAGTCAAACACGGATTTCTTCTCCTTCAGTTTTTCTTGAAGTTTCTCCATGATCAACTTTCGTTGATTTTCCGGCAGGCGATAGACGTACTGTGAATACATGTCAGCCTGGCGCGCCGCCTTTTGGTCGTCGATAGAGCGCAGAAAAGTTTGCTCATTCTCGAGCTCGCCCTTGACCCGTTTCAGGTACGCGGGAGTCTTGCCAAAGTCGCGTCGGTTAGTAGGGTGCTCGATTTCGTCTACCCGCCGCTTCGGCACCATTGTGCTCATTTCTACAATATTTGATTTGACAAAGTCTTTAGTACATTCGGCAGGCGCCCACTGCAGGTTCACCTCACGTTTCTTCGTGCCTACCGGTTGGTCATTCGTGGCATCGGCAGGCGCAGGGCCAACATTCAGGTTGAGACCGCGAGCTGCCACGACGGGTGCCTGCGCGCTGTTAGGGCCGTCGTCGTCATCGCCCATGTCAAACGTCCCTTTCCAGCCGTCAGCCTCACCACCACCGCCGCCGCCACCGCCTTCTTCGTCAGAGTCGTCGGCCCACGTAAAGGCCGGTTTTGTAAAATCTACTGGTGGCTTGGTGTATATCTTTTCCTCGTGTATCGGTGGAACTACATGTCGAACACCACCGCCCTTGTGAAGAAAGTTTTTGGGGTCCACCTCGGGTGCGACGTTCTTGCCTATCACTGCGTGACGCGAGCGGAAGAACCGCACATTTGTTCCATCATACTCCTTTCCTTTCTGGTGAAAAGTGGAGTAGACAGGTTTAGGTGGCTCCTCGAACCGCTTCTTGTATTTGCCAGAGAAGGTGGGGTCCGCCTTTCGGTTGGCCTCCGCCTGCAGTGCCTGCTGTTGCTGCTGTTTCTGTTGATCCTGGGCAAACAGATTGAAAATGTTTTCGCCACTCATGGTGGTTCGGCAACAATTGAAGTAGCGAGGAGAGATATTGCTTTCAAATTTTAGTTCCTATGATGTTGCTCTTATCACTACTTTTTTTTTTTCCTAACGGTGAAGAGGTAGAAAATCAAGATGTGGAGAAGAAGTGCAGAGCTTACGCCCTTTTGCAATGCTAGAGTACGAGCATAAACAGCAGAAACATGTGATTTTAAACAAGAGAAGATTCAGTGGATATCTCGCAACGTTGAGAAACTATCTTATGTGTGTTCGACCCAACACTTGCAAGCAGTGAAACTATGTGAATTGCGTTGTGTCTGGCACAGTTTTCTGTGAATACGAGAGGCAAAACACAACGGATGTAATACGATCCTCATTTCATGGGTTAGGACTAGGATATACGCAAAGAGAGAGAGAGAGAGAGACCAGACGATAATAGCGGAATGAAAAGAAAGTCAAAAAGGCACTGTGTACGAATTTATTTACAAAGGAGCATGAACGAGTGGAGAGGAGTGGGGAAACAAGGCGATAAATGTACAGACGCAGAGAAGAAAGAGGGAGTCGAAAACATAATTAGAAAAATAAAGAACAAGAACAGAAGGAAAGTTCGTGGCACCGGCGTTGAGGCGGCATGAAGGAACTATCGGAGCTGTACTCATCACGCCAAAACAGTTGCACAATCAATTGCGAAGATAAAAGACATAAGTAAGTGCGCGCCAACGCTAGCTTCGCTTTCGGGCCAGTCGACTGCGGCGCGGCTGTACCGGTGTCGTGTTGCCTTCCACTGCCTTGTCTTGGAAGCGGCGCGTCGTAAGAAGAACAGAGCTTGATAATTCACTTTCCATGAATAGGACGTGCTCTGGGGAGAGAGTACCGTGGTGCGCGGTCGTGAGTTGTGTTATAAGCAGACTAAGAGAATGGTCGCTGATGGGGAGTCCGCTTGAGCAGTACAAGGTCACTAATTCCTCGAGGGCTGTCGATGGAAGCGCCTGCGGAGCGGGGGTACCCAAATGGGTGCGAATGAAAGTTTCTAGAGAAGAAGAGGCACACAGCGAGTCTGACGTTAGCAACCTCCGGAGAGCCATTAAGTGGTCATCCTGTGATTGTCTAATCGGCTTGTGCGGAGAGGGTTTTGGTACCGGAAGGTTCGTCTCCAATATAACACTTGGTGCAGGAGCGTCATCGTATGTTGCGATGGCACCTGAGGAGACACTAACACTGTCGGGTAACGCATATGGTACCATGCGCAGTTGGGTGCGCGCGCTTTGGGAACCTTTGGAATCGACCACAAGGCGCGCGTTAGCCTCAAGATCCACTGTGCTGTATCCTTCTAAGAAGCCGACAGCGGAACATAGCAGTGACGACAAATCTGTCAGGGACGCCCCAATCGAGACAAAAGTCAACGGCGCATAGATGAGTTTCCGGACAGTTTCTTGACCATCCACTTTTGCAATGGCGACACCGCTTCTCAAGAATAACGCTCTGCGCATCTTGCCGCTGCGTCGCTTGTGTGTTGTTGTTTCTGCCTAGTAATGAGATGGATGATGTGTGTTTGCTTTTGCTCTTTCTGTTCTTTTCTACGTGTGTGTCGTGTGAGTGTGCGTAAGGTGCGGGGGGGGGGGTTGGGGTTGGGGGGGGGGGGGGGGTGGGGGGGGGGGGGGGCGCCAAGCAGCGCGGCGCCCCCAGCGGCAACGCCCTTCCCCGCCGTGACGCACAGACCCGAAGCCTTCAGACATCGAAGGCGTCGATTGCGATACGGGGGACGGGTGCGTGGGCGGACGGTCGCCCCTTCCAGCGCAGGGGACCCGTGGCGCCCCAATACCACAGCGTCATTCCGCCTCCCAGCCCTGGATTTCGACGATGGCGGGCGCGGAGGCACAAGAAGAGATGCGCTGCGTTGGAATAGTTCATCTTTATTGCACGCTGCAACGCAACCATGTTTGCCTCTTGAAGGCACGCGCGCCAATGTCAACGGTCCTGTTGCCGGTTTTGGAGGGGGAGGGGGTTGCTCTTCTCCCCATGAGCAAGCAGTTTTTTCTCGCGCAGTCTCCGTGGTTGTGCCCCCCCCCCCCCTGCACTTGCCCTCCCCGTCCCCGATTTATTGGCTTGGGCTAGCGTTTCGTTGTTCGCCGCGCTTTCCTGTCGCGCTGGCTGCTGTGTGGGCTATGCCTTCCTGCCCCGCCACCTTCCTCCCCGCCGACCACGGATCCCTGCCCTGCCGCGGTGAGGCTGCACGGGGTATGGAGGAGGGGGGGGGGGGAGCGCGGTGTGCCGTTGCCCCCCCCCTTCCCCCCTTCGCATACCCCGCGTCCGCCCCTTGCCATGACCCCCAAAAAAGATTTTTCGTACACGGTTGCACTTATTTCTGGGCGTGCGCATGGGTACCATGCCTCTCTGCTGTATCGGTTGTTGCGTCTGTCTTGCGGCACCTTCGCGCTAGTCTCTTCTTCTTATTTTTCTTTCCTTTCCATGCCGGTGCTGGTTGTCGTCTGCCCCCTGTTGTTGCCATGTCGTCCTGTCATTAAATACACACTATATCTACCCTTACCCCCCCCCCGCCCACCACACACTCCTCTTACCACGCTATGTCACAGGAAACCAAAGAGAGCAACCACGTCTTACCATACTCTTCTTCTTAATTCAACTACTTGGATTGCTATTGTTTTCGATTTTTCTCTTCTCTATCTCAGCACTTCCGAGCTGCGCGTTTGCCCTCTCTTCGGCTTAGCGCCACGCCCTTTCAAGTTGGACTTTACTCGTGTTTATTCCTCGACCTTCTTGAGGCTTAGCTATTTTAAAAAATCTGCAACCCCGGAAAATAATTACGGATCAATTTTGTCTCCTCGAACAGTGACACCGTTTTTCTAGAAGTTCAAAGGGAAAAAAAAAAGTACACAAGTAATACCGACTCACAAAGAACCAAGATTGCTACGAAAGTAGTTTTGTACACTGCTACTGGGAGAGAAAGAGGGTGAGGAAGAGGAACAGAAATTTTCTCAGTTGACTTGCTAGGTGAAAACTATTCCTGTAGGCGCAACTGTGTCCTATCTTGCCACTAGGTGAGCGAAAGGATTGTTAACGTTTAGGCGCTGACGCTTGGTGTGTCTACAAGCTCCTACTAATATCCTTATTATTACTTCACTTTTTAGTGGCCACGTCACTCGCACACCGAGGTATCTAACTCACTCAGATTTTTGTCGTATAAACAGCGAGACAACTTGAGAGACATCGATTATATACGAAAGCGTTCTCTATTTACTAGCAACGGGGTCTTTCACGTTCTAGGTACTGCGTTACATTAGGACCCACTTTTTGTGCTTTCCCCAACTTTTTTTTTTCAAGCTCTAATTCTACGGTTAATCACTTTTTTTTCTTATATTTCGAGTAATTTCTCTCTTCCCCCCTTTTTAATCCTGCTTCTTGTTTTTATTTTTTCTAACCGTTTCCTTCTCCGATTCTGGTCGCGCTTAATACATTTCCCTCTCCCTTAAGTTTGTCACTCTCCGATTCCTGATTTTACAGACGTACTGTATCTCTCGACAATTTTACCAGACAAGCTACACTTATCTTAACTGTAACGTGATAGTCAACAACTAACTAGCTAACATTATCTCCACCGTGGGTTCATTCAGCCACATTTCCCCTCTTTTTTTTTTACTATACACGCCGCATTTCTTTCGTCATTTTGTTTTCTTCCCGTTGCCGCGTATTTACAACAACAACAACAGCAAGTTCAGTCGCTGTTTGACTGTTTCTGTACTAAAGTGGCAAACTGGTGGGTTACGCGTGAAGGAGTAAAGGGGTGCTTGACTGACTACAGCGTCCATCCGCAATTATTGCCAAAGCTTACGCAGGTTTTTTGCATTGCCAATTCAACAACACTCCAAACTTGCCCACTGCTGGGTGTAGTACACGCGCGTGCGAGGATAAGATGTCTGCTGATAAAGTGATTTTCACCCCAACGGTGCAGAGAAACTGGGAAAATCTTAAGCAGTCTGCGGAAACCTCGACATGCATTCTTGTCCAAGGCGAAATTGGCAGCGGAAAAAGTCTTCTCATCAATGAGTTGTCGAAGGTATTTGGCCAGCATGACGACATGATTCACGTCAATGTCGATGACAGCTTCGATTCCAAAGATTTACTCGGCAAATTCTCCGCTACAGATGTTCCAGGCACGTTCCAGTGGGTGGCCGGACCTCTCACGACGGCGGTGCAGAACGGACACTGGATTTTGATGGAGGACATCGATCTTGCGTCCTTTGACGTCTTCTCTGTTATTCTTCCCCTACTGGAGAGCGCGCAGCTGTTTCTCCCCGATAAGAACAGCTTCATCGCCGCCCACCCCAAATTTAAGCTCATCGCTACCCAGCAACTGGTAACGTCCGGGAAAGCACTCTTTTCACGAGAAAGTAACTCCGTCCCCTTTGCAGAACTTTGGGGAAACACCATTCTTGAAACTCTGCCGTCCGCTGAAGTTTGTGAAATCCTCGCCCAAATATTTCCCTCTGTTGGCAAGGAAGTGTGCTGGAAGCTCTCGTCTCTCGCGGAGGTGATTGGTAGCTCCGTCAGTCTGCGTACCCTTTCACAGTGGTGCCAGCGCGTGTCTCTGCGCCTACCAGAGTCGCAATCGGGCGATTTCACGTCTTCCCGCGCGCGGGAGGTGATGTTGCTGGAGGCAAGCGACTGCTTTGCCGCACGGTACCAGCCGGGCTATGAGTACAACAAAGTCATGGCCCTCATAGCGGAAGCCTGTGGAGTTCCGGCGAATGTTGCGGAGCCCCTCATCTCGGAGCACAAACCTGCGGAGCATCGCACCGCTCACTACTACACCATTGGTCGCGTCACGACACCGCTGAGCAGTAACAGTGTGTTACGCAGCCGTGATAGTCGTGTTGCATTTGCTCCTACGAAACAGGCGCTCTGCTTACTGGAGCGACTCGCCGGCGCTGTTCAGTCGCGAGAACATGTACTACTGACTGGCGAAACAGGTGTTGGCAAGACGTTCATTGTGCAATACCTAGCAGATCAGCTGGGGCAAACACTGGTGGTACACAATCTGAACCAGCAAACTGACGCTTCCGATTTTATGGGTGGGTGGAAACCGTTGGACGTTGGCATTCGCGTGAAGGCACTGTATCTTGATTTTTTGGACGTTTTTACCAGCGAATTTGACAGTAGCTCCAATGTGGTCTTCCTGGATTGTCTGCAGAAGGCCATTACTGACCGTAAGTGGGAGCGGTCGATCCGTCTCATTTTAAAAGGCTGTGATTCTGCCCGCGCAAAGTTTAATCGTGCCACTGCCAGCACTCATGCTCAAAACGAAGAAGAGGAAAGCGATAAAGAGATGAGTACCGAATTGGGCAAGAGGTCTCCCCCGCGTACGAAAAATACGAGCAGCACCGCTGAGGCTGAACATGAGGAAAACAGCGCGAACTCAAATAACGAAAACGAAAAGAACAGTATACCACCACAGTGGGCCTCTATTGCGCAGCAGGCAAAGGAAACGCTTGAGCTCGTTCAACAGGCGAAGACAAGTTTCTCCTTCTCGTATGAGGAGGGCTCCCTGGTGAAGGCGTGGCGTGAGGGTCACTGGATTTTGCTTGACGAACTGAATCTCGCGACGACAGAGGTGCTGGAGCGTGTTGCTGCTGTTCTCGGTGATGTCGACAAGCTGTTTCTAACCGATAAGGGAGACGCGGCTCCTGTACCGCGACATCCCAATTTTCACGTGTTCGCCAACATGAACCCTCCCACCGATGTGGGTAAGAAAGACTTGCCTCCGTCTTTGCGCTCACGCTTCACGGAGTTCTACGTCAGTGACCCGTTTAACAAAAACGACATTGTCGTTGTCGTCTCCGCCTACATTGCGTTTTTGGTCGCGGATGCACGCGTGGAAGAGGTCGCCAACTTTTTTCTGGACTGCGTCGAGAACGCGGCGACCAAGCTGTGCTCCCTGGATGGAGAGTCGAAGCCGCCGTCATTTAGTCTGCGCACGTTGACTCGTGCCCTCACCTACGTGCGAAACGCCACCCCACTCTATGGTTTTCTCACGGCTCTTTATGATGGTCTTCTTCTCGGTTTTGCTACCCCACTACAGCGCCGCTTCCACGACGTTATTGAGGGTCTCATTGTGAAGAACGTCTTTCGCGGCCGTAAGCCGAACCCTCCGCGTCTCCCCAACAAGCCTCCCGCTGGAAACTTTATTGCGTACGAGCACATTTGGGTTCCCGCAGGGGCGAGCACTCCCGTCTGCGATGAGGGGTTTATTCTGACCGATTCCGTCAAAGGCCATCTGGTCAATCTGGCTCGTGCCGTGTTCGCGAACCGCCCTGTTCTACTGGAGGGCCCCACCTCGTCCGGGAAGAGCTCCATGATCAAGTACCTCGCGGAGCTCACGGGTAACTCGTTCGTGCGGATCAACAATCACGACAGTACCGAGGTACAGGAGTACCTGGGCCACTACGTCACCGACGAGTACGGCAAGCTGCGCTTTGTCGACGGCATCTTGGTCACGGCGGTGCGCAACGGCTACTGGGTCGTGCTCGACGAGCTGAACCTCGCTCCCACCGACGTCCTCGAGGCGCTGAACCGGCTTCTAGACGACAACTGCGAACTTTTCATCCCTGACACACAGGAGACGATCAAGCCGCACCCACAGCTTCGCATTTTTGCCACGCAGAACCCTGCTGGTCTCTACGGTGGACGCAAACTTCTGTCCCGCGCCTTCCGCAACCGCTTTCTCGAGATCACCGTCGACGAGATCCCCACATCGGAGCTGAGCTACATTCTTGTGCGCCGCTACTCGCTTCCTCAGACATTCGCTGACAACATGGTCGAGATCATGTCGGCCCTGCAACTGCGACGCCAAGAGTCGCAAATTTTTGCGGGCAAGCACGGTTTTATTACCCCACGCGACTTGTTTCGCTGGGCCGAGCGCAAGCCGCAGACCTTTCTGGAGCTGGCGGAGCACGGTTTCCTGCTCCTGGGCGAGCGCTGTCGTAAGGAGGCGGAGCATCAAGTCGTCAAGGACGTGATCGAGAAGGTGACCAAAACAGAGATCGACGTCAGCCTGCTGTACAGTCCACAGCACTGGCCGTTTGTCCAACAGTACTATGAGAAAATCGAAAGCGGCGTCATTGACAGCTTTCAGATCATCTGGACCCCGTCGATGCAGCGGCTCTTCACCATTGTCGGCATCTGCCTCCAGCACCGCGAACCCGTTCTGCTCGTCGGAGAGACGGGCAGCAGTAAGACGACTGTTTGCCAACTGTGGGCCGCCCTCCTCGACCTCCCCATCCACATCCTCAACTGCCATCAACACACCGAGGCGGCGGACTTTTTGGGCAGTCTTCGCCCCGCCCCGCCGGACCGGCGCAACGACGCTCTGTTTGAGTGGCACAACGGCCCTCTCGTCGACAGTATGCTTCGCGGCGACATTTTCGTGCTCGACGAGATCTCGCTTACCGAGGACAGCGTACTGGAGCGCCTCAACAGCGTGCTGGAGCCCTCTCGCAGCCTCACGCTCGCCGAGAAAAGCTCCGCGGACTTCATCGAGGCCCACGACAGCTTCCGCGTCCTGGCAACCATGAACCCTGGCGGGGACTTTGGCAAGAAGGAGCTGTCGCCGGCGTTGCGGAACCGCTTCACCGAGATCTACGTCCGCCCTGTGACGGACAAGGAGGAAGTCGGCCTGATTCTGGCCAAGCGTCTAGTGCCGCAGCTGGTCTCGTGGGCCCCACACATGGCAGAGATCCTTTGCGCCGTCGCCAAGGCGACGGCGGCCTCGGGTATCCCGCAGCACATCAGCATCCGCGACATCATCGCCTGGGTGATGTTCATGAACGCGACCCACGACAGCTGCGCGCCCGCCGACGCATTTGTGCAGGGCCTCGACGCGATTGTTCTGGAGGGTATCGGCGTCGGAACGGGGCAGTCGGATGCGGCCAACACGCTCCTTCGCGGCATCTGCGTCGCCGAGGCTGAGCGGGTGCTGAAGAGCAGTGCCGACTCGCCTGAAACCGTTCCTTCGCTGAAGCCCCCACTGCCGCCGTTTTGGGAGGTCGTCAACAACATGGAGCAGCCCCGCATGCCGGAAGGAAAGGAGCACCTCTTTATCTTTGATGTTCCCGCAACTCAGCGCAACCTCTCCAAGCTGATGCGCGCCGGCGTGCTCAAGAAAGCGACGCTGCTCGAAGGGAGCCCAGGCGTGGGCAAGACGACCATCGTCGAGGCCCTCGGCTGCGCTCTCGGCCGCGAGGTGGTGCGCATTAATCTGAGTGAGCAAACCGACATCATGGACCTCTTTGGAACGTTCCTGCCGGCCCCCGACGCCGAGGCGGACGGCCCGCGCTTTGCCTGGTCCGACGGTGTGCTGCTGCGCGCGGTGAAGAGTGGGTCGTGGGTTATCCTCGATGAGCTGAACCTCGCGAGCCAGTCGGTGCTGGAGGGCCTCAACGCCCTGCTCGACCACCGCTCCACCGTCTTCATCCCGGAGCTGAACCGCGAGTTCGCCGCGCATCCCGACTTCCGCCTCTTTGCGTGCCAGAACCCTCTCATCGAAGGCGGAGGACGAAAGGGACTGCCGCGCAGCTTCCTGAACCGCTTCGTTAAGGTGCGCGTGGAGGCCTTCGAGGTGCCCGACCTGCTCCGCATCGCGCGCTCGCTCAGCTCCCTCGACGACGAGGTCACCTCCAGGATGGTGTACTTTGTGGGCGAACTACAATCGGAAACCATGGTGCGCCGCACGTTTGGGCACCGCGGCAGCCCGTGGGAGTTCAATCTGCGCGACGTGCTGCGCTGGGCTAAACTGATGCAGGCATACGGCGGGGCGCCCGCGGCAGACGGCGCAGTCCCCGACGTCTCCGCGCAGGCGGCGTTCTTCGCGGAGGTTCTCTTTTTGCAGCGCATGCGCTCCGCAGAGGACCGCGCGAGTTGCCGCGCGCTGCTGTCTCGGTACTTTTCTCTTGACATGCTCACCCCGGCGGAAAACGAAGACTTCTACATTGATGACTCGGGCGTGGTGTACCTGGGTGATCGCGCGCTGGGCCGACGGGGCGCCGCCACCGCGGCGGAGAACGAGGAAGGCGAAAACGCGACGTTGGTGGATGGCCCGCAACAGACGCCTTCACAGGTGTCACCGGTGTTGCTGATGCCATCGCAGACGGACACCGTCAAGGCGCTGCTCCTGTGCGCGCAGCAGAACCAGTTCGCGCTTTTGGTCGGCGCTGCCGGCTCGGGTAAGAGCTACGCAATCCGCGCCGCTGCTGCCCTGATGAACGCTAAGCTGGCCACCTTCTCCGTCACCGCCAGCTGCGACACGGTAGACCTGCTCGGTGGATTCGATCAGGTGGAGGGGAAACAGGGCCAGTTTGAGTGGAAGGACTCGCTGGTACTGGAGGCGATGGAGAAGGGCTACTGGCTGGTGCTCGACAACGTCAACTACTGCAGCGCGAGTGTGCTCGACCGCCTGAACCCCCTGGTGGAGCCCAACGGCTATCTCTCCGTGAACGAGCAGGGACTGGTGAACGACGCCATTCGCGTGGTGCGGCCGCACCCCCGCTTCCGCCTTTTTGCAACGCTCAACCCGCAGTTCGGCGAGATCTCACGCGCGATGCGCAACCGCGCTGTGGAGCTCTTTGTCGCCCCGGTGTCGATTCCCTCGACGGAGGCGCTCGCGCTTTCGGCAGCACAGCGTCAACCACCGCAACCGCAGGGACTTCCGATTTCAGGGTCGATGAACAGCCTAGCGACCGTGACGGAATTTCACCGCAATTTTGTGGAGGCTGCCTTTGGTGGTGCGGACCCGCAGCAGCCGGCGTCTTCTCGGATGGGCGACGCGCTGTCGTTTGGTGCCCCCAATGTCTTTACGCTGCTTCGAGCCGCAAAGATGGTCCTCGACGGCGGCGCGGACGGGGAAGCGGAGGAGGAAAATGGTGCTGCTATGACCACGTCGTGGCTGTTCAAGGC
This sequence comes from Kentomonas sorsogonicus, assembly GCA_030347455.1. Classification (NCBI taxonomy): domain Eukaryota; phylum Euglenozoa; class Kinetoplastea; order Trypanosomatida; family Trypanosomatidae; genus Kentomonas; species Kentomonas sorsogonicus. The sequence continues at coordinate 94,756 of JAQOSZ010000009.1, read as the reverse complement.
ACTGAACCACTGCTACCTTCAAAACCGCGGAGGCGCGTGGCGGACTCGTCTGGAGGAGATGCTACAGCTCCTAGAAGAGACTGTTCGGAGCAGCGCCGAGCAGAGCACGCACGCTGAGGAACTGCTTCTGCGGCACTATCCCCCGCTCGCCGACGTGATTGAGGCGTTGCGCTTCCCGACAGGGACGCTGGTGGCGGACGACATTGACATGTCGGTGACCCAGCGCTGCGCACTACTCAGCAGGAGGGCCCGCCGGACACTGTTGCCGATTCTCGCCATGACGGCTCGTGCTGCGTTTTTCATCAATCCAGCACGACCGCTCTCGTCTAGCCTTGATTTTGAACTGGCTGATGTCGTTTTTCGGTGTCTGCTCGAGCAGGCGTACGACGGACCCGCAGCAGTCGGTCTGGTGGAACCGCGTCGGCACATACTGGACGCAGCCATCACTCGCTTGCAACCCGAGAACTCCAGTCAAAGTGACACAGACGTGGATGTGCGCAACATGCTGTTGCTCCTTAGCACGACCCCTGCATGCGTGTCCCTCAGCGGTTCTTCTGGTGACAGGTACCGGCAGCTGATGTGCAACGCGCTGTCGACCGTCGGCCCTCGTCGCGACTCCCTCGCCCTCGCGGCTGCCGCAGCGGAGCGGTGTAACGTGAGTGACTCGATGGCGGTGAACGCCAAGACACAGGCGGCCCTGGCAGCGACGCTGCACTACCTGCGCCAGACGCACTACCCCTCCCATGCGCAAACGGTTATCAAATACACGAGCTACTTTGTGCAGCATGTGAGCACCAACCGTATTTCCCTGCACTCGGGCGGCTTCGTTGTCTCTGTTACCTACCTGCTGCTTCTTCGAACGGCCGTGAACGACCTCCTATCCAGTTCTGAGGGCGACTCGTTCGTGCCTAGACCTAAGCAGGAGGAGGACGAGGAGCGCCGCCTGCTGGAGAGTCTGGCGGCATCGCTGGTGGAGCTGCAGGACGCCGTCATCGCGTATGTAGGACTCTCCTTTGCGGGCTCGTCCGCTGCGGCGCTTGGGGAATCGGCGCTCAGTCCGTTTATTGCGCGGCCGCACGTTACCACCGCTGAGGAACGACAGTCGCTCCAGAAATGGATGCTGGCAGGGACCGTCGCTGCGTCGCAAGACGGCCGCACGTCCACTTTGGGCAAGCAGAAACTTCGGGCTTTTCAAGAAACAGCCGCTTTCCGCGCCGAGTTCTCCCTCTTGCAGTCGTTGCTGCAACTTCGGGCCTCTTCTTCTTCTTCCTCCGAGACATCACCAAGGGCGGTCGAATCTGTGCAGCTGCAGGCCCGCGCGTTTGTGAAGCAGTACTCTGACGTGATGCGCTTCTTCGCCCCGTTTGAGACGACACTATGGCAGGCCGTCATCGCCGTGCCCGCGAACCACCAGGACGCACTGGCCATCTTCGAGGAGTTCATTCCGGTGCTCGTGAGCCACTTTGTCAGCTACTTTGGCCTCGACGGCATCCGCCACGCCTTTCCGGGAAGCTGGGCGGCCGCGGCTACGGCGTGCTTGCGATATGCCTCTCGTGTGACGGTGTCCTCCATCGGGAGCGCGGGCAGCGACCACCTTCTGGCACTCAGCGGCTTCCAGGCGTGCTGCGCCGTGCTGCCGCAGAGTTCGACGACGCTGCTTCCCGACTGGGCGTCCGTTTCGCGGTCGGAGGTGGCGCACATGCTACTTCACTGCTTCCCTGGTCTGGCCGCTACCGCCTCGCTGGACGCTACTACTGTGCTGGGTCTTCCTGCTGCAGAGTCCACCACGTCGGAGGCCTCCGCGCCGACGCCACTGCTGGAGGCGAACCGCCATCTTATCGAGAGTATTGTCACCCTGCTGAATTGCCCCGACGGCGATGTGTTGTTGCCCATTGCGCTCATCTGGCTGCTCAAGTGCCGCCTGCTGATCCCGCAGAGCCCCATCGACCCCATGCTTGCGCTCAAGTGCAAAATCGCGACGTGCGACGACGAGACTGCCCTGCTAGACCGCCTGCAGCGCGCCTTTGAGTGGTCTGAGAGTATGATGATGCAGCGCCTCTCCACACAGTGTTTGGGTGATCTCGATGCCTTCCGGCGCCGTGAGGTGGCCACGCGGGAGGCGGCGCGGCGCTCCTTCAGCGAGCGGCCTGACCCCACGGGCGAGCGCTACGCGTCGCTGATCCGGCGTCTGCACGACATCTCCGGGAACTTTTTCACCGACGACAAGGTTTCCCTGCTGTCGGCCCCCACTCGCCACCACCGGTCAAGTGAGAAACGCACGTGGAGTGAGCTGGTGTACCAGGAAGTGAGCGAGGTGCTGGACCAGTTTGGCGGCTACGAGGATGTCACCATGAATTTCTCCGAGGCTGCCTTTTTTGCCACAATTGCCGTCCGCGCGTGCTGCTACGAGTCGAGCGCCGCGCAGAGTGCCGAAACTCTCTTTACTTTGCAGGACACTCTCTCGTTACTGCAATTTCCGACCACCAACAGCAGAATCACCAACGGTAGCTCTGACGCACTCGCCATCGCACCGGAGCTCCCTCTTCCGCGCGGGGTGCTGACTCGTTCGACGGTGCGGCACCATCTGCTGTATCTCAACGCCTGCCTCGACGTCCTCTGCGGCGACGTCGCACACAAGATTGACCGCAACTTCGCCGAGGGCGTCTTCGCGGCCTTCCGGCAAGTGTATGAGTTTGTGGTGCGCCTGGAGGAGCAGGAGCAGGAGGAGGAGAGGATGGCCGTGCTGTACAAGGAGAAGACACTCACCATCGAGGGCGACGACGAGAAGCTGCTGCGCCGCCTGAAGGAGCTCTTGCCCAACTACGAGGACGAGTTCAAGCTGCCCGACGAAGACGCCGGCGCGGGTCTCGCCGACGGCGACGATGACGACGACCAGAACCACATCAACGATAGGAAGCAGCTCGAACGCGCAGAGGCTGAAGACGAGCAGGATGCGGGGGAGCAGCGCCAGATGGCGCGTCACGCGCGCCTACTTCTCAAGGAGCGCGACGGCTTCTTCATTCACCGCCTTGTCCGCGCGCACGCCCACTTCTACGCTCGTCTTGCCTCGAATAGCAGCATTCGCGAGGCGCCTGACTGTGCCCTACTACTGAACTCGTACCGCGAGCGCTTCGACATATTGACCACGGAGCTCCACCACTTTGGCACCGAGACCGTGCTGCGGCACTTTACCGCGGCGGACGAGCAGCTGCTGTGCGGCGGCTTCCTCTGCCGCGCGTCGGTGCTGACCGCGCAGATGTCGAAGCCGAGCCACGACGCAGGCGGGAACGCCGTCATCGCCGCCGCCGCCAAGTCGGCCGCCGAGAAGAAGATGGTTGCTACCAAGAAGGTCGAGGGCTTCAACATCTTCCGGGACACAGATCCTCAGGAGCTGCTCCAGTTTAGTAAGCCACTTCAGGCGCTGCTGGCCGCGGCGGATGACCTGCTCCGCCAGTACCCCGACTCGGTCTGTCTGCAGCGCGCGCGTAAGATTGGTGCGCGTCTGGCCGACTTGCCCGCTCTCACGACGCCCCTGATGAAGGTGATGACGGGCTCGGAGATTCTGCTGCGTGAGTGCTACGAGTGGGAGCGCAACGCCTCACACGAGGTGTCGCTGATGAAGCACATGACGGAGCTCTCTTCGTTTGTGCTGCGCTGGCGCCGTCTCGAGCTCCACTGCTGGCCCTTCATTTTCAAGTCCAAGAGTGACGAGATTGAGCTGCGCGCGTCGAATGAGTGGTTCCGCTTTCATGACCTTCTGCAGAGCTACTTGTCCGTGGAGGGTGACGCGAGGCGCCGCGGTGGGGAAAACGAGGAGAGCGGTGGAGAGGAGGAGGAGAAGGGCCGGTCGGCGGTGGTGGAGGCGACTTTTCACATGTGCACCGAGTTTCTGTGGAGCGCGTGCTTTGGCGACTTTGGTGCCCGTCTGCAGCTGGTGCGATCCTTCGGGTATGAGGCGCTCGCTCGCGAGGGTTACTTCAGCCCGCTCGCTCATCTGTGTCTGCACATTGCCTCCTTCTTTGAGCAGTTCGAGGAGACGGTCGCCCGGCAGCGCGCCACCGCGGTGGGCGCCATCGAGGACGACATCAGCGAGTTCACACGCATCATGCGCTGGGAGGACGCCAACTACTACGCCGTGCGCGCCACCGCAGAGAAGTCACATCTCAAGATGGCACGTGTGCTGGGCAGCCTGGACGAAGTGCTGCGCACGCCCATCCTGGGCGTCATCAGCGCCGAAGAGCAGCGCTGCATCGACGACGCCGCCCTCGGTTTCCCTCTCCCCGCCTCGCCCGGCGGCAAGACAGCAAAGAAGAAGACTGCCGCCACCAAAGAGGGCAAGAAGCAGCTGGCGGGCACGACTGGGACCGCCAAGGGCCAGAAGCGCAGCCGCAGCGGAAAACCTCTGGAGCGCTCCTCCCCCACCGCCCCCAAGGAAGACGACAACGCTAAAGAGAATGCGTCAGCCCCTGCTCTTCGCGGGATCGCCGAGAGCCATGAGTTCTTCGCCTCCTCCGCGGACGAGATCGTGGCTCGTGTTCATCAGCTTCAGACAGGAAAGACCCCGCAGCAGGTGAAGATCCGGTCACTCAAGATGTTCTTCGACACCATCGCCGAGTCGGGTATTCCGCTGGCGCACGAGGGCGGCGTCGACGCGTGGAGTGTGCACTTTGCCACCACGGAGGCTCTCGCCGCCTGCCACGCGGTGCACGACGACAACGCGGCTGCCGTGGCTCTTTCTTTCGCTGCCTCGGCGGGCCACAGCCGCTTCGGCCGCTGGCTGCAACGAATGCGCGAGTCGCTGCGCAAACCGCACGCCGACCTCTCAGGTGCGCAGGTGCAGCGGGCCCGCAGTATCGCGGAGTTTCTCTTTGCCAAGGAGAGCGAGATGACCGAGACGGTCGGTAGCTGCAGCCGCCTCATCGACGCGCTACGTGTTCTGCACATGTCTCTGTCGGAGGAGGCGGGCGAAATCGGCGAGAAGGTCGCGGACGCCACCGACCTCTCGTGCGATGAAGCCTCTGCGCAGGGATTGTGCAGCGCGAGCACCGGTGGTGGCGACAGTGTTAGTGGCAACCGCGTGCTGGATGCGACGCTGTCGACGTGCTGTGAGCTGCAACGCTTCTGCGCGGAGGCTGACCGGCTGCGCGAATTTTCCCACCTCAGTAATAGTGACGGCGCCACACTCGACTCGCTACGCGTCGCCACGCAGAATCTATGGACGCTGTGCATCCGCTACGAGCCTCTCCGCCGCTCTGAGGGACACCACCACCGCCCGCTCGCCGCCGCCGCCCTTAGCAGCCTCCACACAGCGCTCGAGGCAACCCACGCCGCCACCCGCGGTCTCTGCGAGTCTGGACATCATATCCTTGCTGCCGCCGCGTCCTCCCGTGTTGCGCCACAGATAGCCGCTGCGCTGCGCCTGTGCCAGAACTCACGCGCGCTGAGGACTGCAACCAGCCAGAAAGAATCCACTGCGGATGCTGCGGCTGCCGCGAAAAGCGTCTCTGCCTCAGTCGACCAGCTGGTCGCGTGCGCCACGAGTTTGAGAAAGGTCATGGACACAGCGACGCGCGAGACCGCGATGCCGCATCCTGCGTCTACCGATGAGGAAGAGCGCCAGACTACGGGAAAAGCCACTGCTGAAAAGACAGACAAGAACGACAGTAGCGACGACGACGACACCGCCACTACCCCAGCTGTGTACTCTTCCTTTATGACGCAACTCGAAGAGGCTAAGCGCGCCTTGGACACGATGCTCCGCCAGTGCGGCTGCGGTGCCGACAGCAGCAATGACTCTGATTCTAATCCCGCCAACACTCGTGCTGCTGACTCCGCCAGCTCACTTACTGCGATTCCGTTTGGCATCCTTGATCAAACCACTCTCGGCACGCTGTCGGGTAAGGTGAGCGTCGTCGTGGAGCTGATGGAGCAGATTCGTGATGCCATGCTGCATGCGTTGACGGCACACTCACGCTTTGGCCTCGTACTCACTCGCCTCTTCACCGTGCTAATTTCCAAGGGTTTCTGCAAGCCAGAGGACCAGGACGAGGAGGACGGCGATGGGGAAGGCGACGGACAGCAGGAGCAGAAGCAGGGAACCGGCATGGACGACGGGGAGGGCGAGAAGGACGTCACCGACGAGATCGAAAACGAGGACCAGCTGATGAACATGAAGGACAAGGAGCAACAGGAGCAGGACGAGCGAAAGGACAAGAAAGGGGAGGAGGACGAGGACAAGGCCGCCGACGTCGAAACCGACTTTCAGGCCGAAAAGGAGAACCGCTCCGAGGACGAAGAGGACGGCGACGAGGAGGACGACGAGGAGTCGGACAAGGAAATGGGCAGCGTCGACGGCGACGAGGCGCAGGACCGTAAGCGACAGCGCACCGAGAAGGGCGACCAGCAGGAGCTAAGCGAGGACGAGGAGGGCGGCGCCGACGCCCAGGAGGTCCCCGAGGACGAGTTCAACGACGACAACGAGGCCGACGAGGAGACGGGCGGCTTCGAGGACAAGGCGGAGGAGATCCGGGACGCGGAGCAGGAGGAGGAGCAGACCAGGGCCGACAAGGACGTCATCGCCGACGACGAGCAGGAGCCCGGCATGGACGACGACGACGACGACGACGGCGACTCCGGCGCGGAGGTGTCGGACCAGAGCGGCGAGGACCGGGAGGAGTCCGCCACCGACGACGACCTCGACAAGGACGATGAGCGCTCCGACGAGGAGAAGAGCGACGGCAGCGCGTCGCACCAGGACGACGACGCCTCCACCGACGACGAGCGCAGCCTGGAGGGCGAGCAGTCCATCGAGGACGACAACGAGGAGGAGCGTGACGACGGGGAGTCCGGCGACGACGGGGCCGCCAAGGACGGGCTGGACGAGAACGTCTACGAGGGGGTCAGGAGGACGATGAGATTGGGCAAGAGGACACCAACAAGACAAATGAGCAGGAGGAAAAGGAGAAGCCATCCAAGCAGCAGCAGCAGGACGCGGCGGGCACCGAGCAGGAGCAGGCTGGCGATGAGCAGGAAGAGGACGACGCTGGTCGCAACTGGAAGAAGCAGGACACCCAGGAGCCGGAGAAGAGCTCCAAGCGCAAGGACAACACGGAGCGCAACCGCTCTCAGCACAACCCATACAAGGCGGTGAAGGAGGCGTTGCAGCGCCACAACAACAACATCCAGCAGCTGAACCTCAACAAACTCGCCGACATCAAGGACGACAAGAACGATGAGAGCGAAAAGGATAAGCGTCAGGAGAACAGGCACGACGAGAACGCGGAGGACGAGGTCGACGACTTCCAGTTTGACGAGGACGGCGAGAAGGAGGGAATGGCTGCGACGGACAACAATCAGAAACCCCAGACAAAGCCGACTTCAGCCAGTGACGAGGACACCGACGCCGACAAGGATCACGGCGACGACGACGAGGACGACGAGGCGGAGGAACACCGATTTAAACAGGAGGAGGACGCTCCGCAGGAGACACGCCGCAAGCGCCGCCGCGAGGAGGACCAGAAGGACATGATAGACGGCGAGGCGAGCAAGGACGCGCGGCCCAAGAGCAAGCGCAGCAAGAAGGAGATCAGCGTCACGGCGAAACCGGAGTCGTCGTCCGACGACGAGAACGACGATGTGAAGCGCGAGGAGGAGGACGACGACGCCGCGGCGGCGGAGGCGGATGAGAAGATGGCCCGCGGCCGGCGATTGTGGGAGGAGCAGGAGGCGGCGGTGCAGGGTCTTTCGCAGCAGCTGTGCGAGCAGCTTCGGCTCATCCTGGCGCCGACGCTCGCGGACAAGCTGCAGGGCGACTACAAGACGGGCAAGCGGCTCAACATGAAGCGCATCATTCCGTACATCGCCTCGCAGTTCAAAAAGGATCGCATCTGGCTGCGCCGCACGAAGCCCAACAAGCGGACGTACCAGATCATGGTAGCCCTGGACGACTCGCTGAGCATGGCGCGCAACAACGCGGCGGTCTTCTCGTGCCGCTCCGTCGCGCTCATCGCCAAGGCGCTGCAGCAGCTCGAGGTGGGCGAGATCGGCATCGTGCGCTTCGGCAAGGAGCCGGCGGTGGTGCACCCGCTGGAGGAGCCCTTCATCGGCGACAGCGGTCCGCGTGCGTTCAGCGAGATCACGTTTGAGCAGAAATCGACGAATATGAGGCTCTTCCTGGAGCGCACCCTCGACTACATGGACGAGGCGCGGGAGCGGCTGTACGGCCAGACGCGCTCGACCACGGAGCAGCTACAGCAGGTGCTGTTCATTATCAGCGATGGGCAGATAACGGAGGACCGCCCGCAGCTGCGCGCGCTGCTGGGCCGCGCCGAGAAGAACCACCAGATGGTCGTTTTCATTTTGCTTGACATCAGGGCCAGTGACGCGCCAGGGGAGGGGAACGGCGCTGCAGCCGCCGCCACCACCCCTGCGGCGCCGCAGCCGCTGACGACCAAGGACCTCAAGGGGCTGTCCGTCGCAGAGCGGATGCGGCGACTCAAAGCCGACCGCGAGTCGCGGCTGAAGCGGGTGCAGTCCAACTCGGTGCTGGACATGCAGCTGGTGGAGTTCTCGGGCGGTAAGGCTGTCATGAAGCTGTACATGGAGGACTTCCCCTTTCCCTTCTACCTCGTCGTGCGCGACCTCGAGAACCTGCCGTCGATCATCGCCGACGCGATGCGGCAGTGGTTCGAGATGCTCAACTCGGGATTGTAATACTGATACTGACTTTCCGTTCCTTCTTTTTTTTTTTTCTTATTCTTGTCTTGGCGCCAGCTTTGCCCATCACTTTTGCGCTGCCACTTTTATTCTCTCATGATATAATCATTTTTTTTCTCTTTACTCGGCCTACCACGTCTATCGAATATCACGCATGGTGACGTACCTCTTCTACACTATCAACAGAGTATAAGAAGGCATCAGATTATTTCAATTCAGATGCCTTTATTTCTTACAAGTAATAATTGTTTTAAAGAAATTCGATTAGAACATCCCCCCCCCCCCCCCCCCACACACACACACTGTACATTACTTCTAACCCGCGACTATAATATTTTTTTTTAAAAATTTAAATTTATCTTTTCTGTTCCTTTTTACCCTTTTAATTAGTCAATTTTTTTCTAATGCTACTCGAATAACACATTGATAACATAATTAACACAACCACCTCCAAAACTGACCCAATCAAATACTGAGAAGATGCATATTTGCGCACGATGTTGCTGTGAGGTTTCTCGACTACGCTCCCAAAATTTAACTGCTTCGTCTTTGCTTCTTCCTCCCCCATCCCCCTCGTCTGCTCGTCTCTTCCCATTTGGGAACGCTCACGATGCTTTTCAACTTTGTGGAGTCCCATCCACCTTGACTTACTGTGTCTTGCTTCCGCTTCACGTGTTCTTGTTTTACGTCACCGCCATTATTGGCGAACCCCCTCTTTCCATCCATTCTCTCCTCATTTTCCTCGATACCACAATGAATCACACACACACACACACACACACACACACACACACACACACACACACACACACACACACACACACACACACACACAAAAGGATTAAACGTATTTGTTAAAGCATTCCCCTCTTTTTACGCGCACTACTGCTCTTCTTCTCTCTGTCGTTTGAAGAAAAACTCTGTTTTCTGTCTCTCCCCCTCGCAGCCATCACTTTTTATTTTTCTTTCTCTCTCACTCCGAAGACATCATGAAGATTTTCGTTCATCACGTCGTCGGCGAGAAGAACTTCATCGTGGAGGTGGAGCCGAGCGACACGGTCAAGACCCTCAAGTCGCGCATTAAGAAGGTGACCGCCATCTCCTCTAGCGAGCAGGGCCTCGTCTACAACCGCTCGTGGCTAGAGGACAACCGCCGCATCAACGAGTACGGCATCAAGGAGCACCAGACGGTGCTGCTCGCTCCCGCCGGCTGCCTCGTCGAGGCCTCCTACCAGCGCGAGCTCGAGCGCGGCTCCACCAGCTCCGGCGCTGGCGCCGCCGCCGCCACCAAGTCGCGCGACCTCCAGATCCCGCAGCAGCGCAACTCCCAGACGCGCGCCAGCAGCTCGAAGCGCGGCTCGCCGTCGCCCAACAAGCGCAACTCTCTCACCAAGCGTGACTTCCAGGGCATGCAGGAGCTCTAACCGGCGCGCACCCGCCGCCATCATCTTCTCCATCAGTTTTCGCTGTTTGACCGCATCGGGGGAACAAAAAAGAGGGAAAGGAAAATTAAGCATTTTATCGAAGGTTACGCATACGTTCACCGATGCACGACCACGCGTGTGGGCGTGCGCGGAGAACGTAAGGTGAGGGGCGCCGCAAGTCGCACGCGCTTTCGTCTAGTTTCTTTAGGAGCATGATCGCGGAACCAGGGTTTGCCGAGGACCTCAATATCTTTAGTGTGTACAGCAGCGCATGCATTTGCGTTTTTTTCTCCGTTATATGCCACACTAATGACGCCGGACAAAAACAATAGCACTGATGTAGATGAAGGAGAAGGATTCGCGTAGTTGTAGACGGAATGAAAAGTTTAGATGCTTAAACATGAAAGGAAAAGTGAAACCGTAGGAAGTCTTTGAGCGGGCAATACCCAGTGATTTTATCATGTGACACCCCCGAAACGGTAGTGTTTCATCACGGCTATTGGAAGATCCGTAGTTCCTTTCCTTCATTTTTCCCGTTCCTGTCCTCCCTATGCTCTTTCCCTCTCTCTCTCTCGCTCCCATATGGCCGTAATGTTTCTTCCATTCAGACGGGGTTTGCTGTTATGCCTGCGATGTACTCAGAATATTCTTCCGTTGAAGGAGGAGTGTCCTCTCCTCCACTCCTTGGCTATCCCCCTCGCCTTTATTTTTCTCCAGGAAATGTGCTCCCTTTCTCCTCTTTCTTTTGTCCTCCGTTGTCTGTAATTTTGCTAAGGCTCTTGCCGGGTCCGAATATGTAGTTTGTAACCCGCGATGTATAAAGCTTTTCATTCTCAACTCATTTACATTATTTTCGTTTTTTTTTATTTTCATTTTATATAATCACTTTCCACTGTTTTCTCTCCATTGTTCTTTTCCCTTCTTCTTTCCTCCTGTCTTTCTTCCCGTTTTCATGTTTATTTTCTTCCCAAACTGGTTGTTTCTTTTTTGGGGTATTTTTTTTTTCGATGGAACGAGAATCACTAAAGAAAATAAATAAAAATCACACGCATTTTGTTTTGCTACGAAAGGCCATAGAAAAATCTAAACAAAGAATAATACAATGAAGAAAACAATGAAGAAGAAAACATAGTTTTTTTTTTGTCCTCATTCTTTCTCTGTCCCACCCCTCTTATATCACTTGCCAATTATCTTCTTTCTGCACTCTTTTTTTTTTTCCTCCTGTTCGTTTTCATTCTTTTTTTTCCCCCCCATGAATCTCAAGATCTTCGCCTCCTGTGATCTGGTATTTCTCTTTCTTGGCCCTCTTCACTTCAACCCCTTTTTTTTTCCTGCCGTCAGACTGTTCTCTTTTCTGTTTTCTTGTTTGACCGCTGGGACGCGCAGTCTTTCCCCCCTTTTTTCCAGGTACTTTCAAGACAGTCTGATGACTCTGTCCTTTAAACTGCGCGGTCTCTGAGAAGAAGCGCTAAAGGAGAGCGTCAGCCAAAAAGAAAGAGAAGTAAGTTGAAGTAAAGAGTTAGTCTCAATGGGGAAGCTCGGTATTCACATACCAAACCAGCAAGGTTTCATTAAGCCTGTGCTAGCTTGGAATGAATGAAAAATAGAAACAACAACCTGGTACGAGGTTCAAGCGGGGGAAAACGAACTAAAAAATCAAACAAACAAACAAACAAACAAAAAACAAATACACGAAACATTACCAAATTTATAAATGTCGAAATAGTAGCACGTAGGATCGAAGGGGGAAAAACGACGTTCGCAACATGGCCTTGACCGAATTTCTTTTGTATTGACGCATATTGATTTCGTACTCTCCTACTGTGTGTAAAAAAGTAATAAAAAAAGTTAAAATTATCGAAGAACACATACGCTATTGAGGGAGGCGTAGTCTTCTCAGTCGTTGTTGATGAGCTGAAGCAAAGCATTCATAGTGCTCTGCTTTGTCGCCACATAACAACTGAAACGATGTAGCGAATCGCTGTTCTGAACCTGTCCTGTTTCACCGGAGCTTTGTTTGATTTTTCTTTTTAAAAATCTCCTCTGATGTCGTTATGAAGCTCGATCGTTTCATGCAATACTCCTACTTGCGTGCGTGTCGAATTTTTATTTTCCGATGTCACGTACAGCTACCTCTCACGCAATAACATTCACCACCTCTCTCAACTACTCTTTGATGTCGCTTTTTTTTTTTTTGCCGCATCTATCTATCTATTCTTCAAGGTGTTTTTCTTCCCCCCCCCCCCGCGACGTATTACTTTTTTTCTTTTTTGTCTCTTTCTCTCCCGAGCCTGACCCACACAATGAGCACTATTGTGGGATCGCTCGACTACGACGCGATGCTGGCGCAGTCGCAGGAAGAGGCGTTGGCGTCGCTGCTGGAGGAGTACGAGCGAATGGGTCTGCAGGCGACGCAGATCGGCCGCGCGCGCCGCCTGACGCAGGACATCCTCTACCGCCGCGCCGCGGGGGACCGTGTTTTCCTCGCGTACACGTCGAACCTCATCTCGAGCGGGCTGCGGGAGATGTTTGCGGTGCTGGCGCGCGAGCGCCTCGTCGACGCCTTTATCTCGACCGCCGGCGGCGTGGAGGAGGACGTGATCAAGTGCCTCGGCAAGACGCTGCTGGCCAAGTTCAACCTCGACGGCCGCGAGCTGCGGCGGCAGGGCGTCAACCGCATCGGCAACCTCATCGTTCCCAACGACAACTACTGCGCCTTCGAGGACTTTTTCATGCAGGTGCTGCGCCGCCTGCACGAGCGCCAGACGACCAGCAACTGGTCGGAGCTGACGGCGCCGTCAGACTACATCGCGGCCATGGGCGAGGCGCTGGAGGCGGCGTGCCCCGAGACGCATCGCGCGAGCCTCGTCTTCTGGTGCCACCGCAACAGCATCCCCATCTTCTCGCCGGCGCTCACTGACGGGTCCATCGGCGACATGATTTACTTCTACAACTTCTCCAAGAAGGGCCTCGTCGTCGACCCGATCCCCGACGTGCTGAAGCTGCGCGCGCTCGGCCAGCGCGAGGGCGGCGGCCGCAACTCGTGCATCATCCTCGGCGCGGGTCTCCCCAAGCACCACCTGCTCGCCAACGTGCGCATGCAGCGCGCCGTGATTGTAACGACCGGCCTCGAGGCCGACGGCGCCGCCAGCTCCTGCACCCCGGCCGATGACGTCAGTACGGGGCAGCTGCCGCCGAGCGCGGAGGTGGTGCGGGTACAGGGCGACGCCACGCTGGTCTTTCCTATGCTCGTCGCCGCCACGCCAGCGGCCACACAAGCCTCTTAGGTGCGTCTCTGTAACTTTTTTTTTTGGCTCTCAATCCGATGCGTCCCGCTAATCAATTACTTTTTTTTATTATTAACTCTTCCCGATTAATAGCAATCGTAGCGAACACAGTTATTCCCTCATCTTTCTCTGATGGCCAGGAACAACTTTGTCTACCTGTTGTTTCCTTCTTTGCCTCTCTCTCTCTCTCTCTCTCCCTCCCTTCTTCGTCTTTCTTTTTCTGTGAGTGCCGCTGGCGGACCCTTTTCTGTTGGATAACAGAGCTCACAATGCCTCATTTCTCTAGCTGTCGCAGCTCTCTGTGGAGTGTCCCACTCGTACATTCGTCTCTCACCCGCTCCTTCTTTCTCCCCTTTCATTCACAGTATTAACTCAGGTGCTAACGCTTTTATCTGCTGAAAACAAACAAATAAACAACAACTTTTTTTTTTTTAAAATTCTACCGCCCGTCGTAGACCAGCCGAAGCCTCCATCATGGCCAGCGGTTGTCGTCGTCTGCTTCTCCTTGCCGCGTTGGCTCTGCTGCTGTTGCTGGCGCTCCCCGCGGAGGCGGCCTCGCAGCGCTACCAGTTGCAGCGCCGTCTCGGGTCCGGCGAGTGGACGCCGATGAGCGTCTTCACCATCAGCCGGCAGACGGCGCTCTCGCCGGCCAAGGTGAAGGTTCCCGCATCGGCCGCCGCCGGCACGGAGCTCAGCAAGGAGGAGAAGACGGCGTTTGTGACAGCCGACCTCATCTCCTACCGCGCCTTCCCCGAGGGCGGCGACGCCTCCGCGGCGGTGGTGGTGTCCGTGACGCCGTGCTCGATCATTCGCGGCTTCGACGCGGTCGACAGCCGGACGGTGGTGCTCAAGGAGAAAATCCGCGTGGTGCCTGGCACCGGCGCTGCGCTGCTGGGTCTGCAGGTTGAGAGCGAGACCAACACCTTCCACGCCAAGATGCTCAACGGCGACGACTGCGACCGCACCATCGTGCAGAAGCTCTTTCCTGTCGTCCGCACCCTCGCCGAGATTGACGTCGCGCGGCCGGTGCCCGTCAAGAGCGTGCGCTACTCGGACCTGAAGGTCTTTTCCGAGCCCCCTCGCGAGAAGGCCGCGCCCAAGACCACCGTCCAGCGCGTCAAGGACGAAAACGGCGAGTGGGTGGAAAAGGAGGTGCCCGTCGACGAGCGTACCTTTTTACAGAAGTACTGGATGTACCTCCTGATCCCGTTCGTCATGTCGATGGTGCAAAATCTCAAGTAGAACAGCTCGCAGCTGCATATACATAACGTGTAATGCCCCCCTTTCCTCCCTTCCCCCTTGTTTGTTGTCCTGTAGGGCCTAGTGCCTCGCCTTTTCTACACCTTTTATCTTTAATATATATATGCTGTTTGGCTCTATCTAAAAACTAAACTAAAAAAAAATAATAATTATGAAACAATGGTGCTGATCAACAGCTTCTTTTGCCGTGCTGTGGAATGAGTATGTTTTAGGCAGTAGTAGTGCACACGACTTGTGATGTGCTTACACGTACGTGCGGCGTTGCGCGCCACCAGCAACTCGCACACATTTCACATTTATTCTATTTTCTTTCCAGTTTTTCTTTTTTTTTCTCTCTCTCACAAATTGTTTTTCTGTTGCCTTCCTCTGCTCGTGCTAGTGGCGCGACTCCTTCATCTTTACGATGCGCAGCACGCATGTATCTTTCTTTCCCACCCTCTCTCCCAATACCCTCTCCTCCCACACACCACACCACTTGAAGCGATAATATCTTTTGGGCTTGAGCCACTCTCTTTCTTTCTCTCTCCTTGTGCTCAGTTCTCGTACTCCCCTCCTATCTAGCTTCTTGTAGGTCCCATAGATGAAACGCTCGGCGCTGGTATTGTGCAAAGCCGCGGCTGGGGGTGCCGCCACCGGGTCGTCGCCGGCGCTGCGCCAAAAGACGCAGAGCATTTTCAGCCTCCGCCAGTCGCCGACGTCGCTCTATGAGGAGGCGATGCACAGCAACACGCTGACGGAGCACCCCCTGACGCACCGCACCTCGCGCGACGAGCTGGCCTACCACAAGCGCAAGCTGACGGAGCGCGGGCAGTACGAGCAGGCGGCGCGCACCGAGGAGGAGGCCGATCGCCGCGACAAGAGCGGCAAGGCGGGCGCGGAGACGCGCGAGTACTACTGGGCCATCGCCTGCGCGGTGCTCGGCTACCTCGTCGCGCACGCCGTCGTCTTCAACTACTACTACCCCGACGACCTGCGGCCGCTCTACTCGCCGGACCGCGGCTACTCCGACGACGTCGCCGCGCGCCGTGAGCAGCTGGAGGCGGTCGACGAGCTTGTGGGCATCACCGTGTTGGAGAGCATATACAGCACGAAGAAGGCGAGAATCAAGCAACAGCTCCAGTAACATTGAGCCCAGGCGCGTCTTAGGCTGACGCCCTCTGCTTCCCCTTTCTCCCTCTCTCGTTCTCTCTCTCACAGTGAATACAAATGTCTCTGGCCCCCTAAAGTTGCTTCGCCCCCATTGGCCAATCTTCACCGAATAACATTTCTCTTCCGATCCGCTTTTCTTCATTCTTTTTTTTTCTTCGTTAGTTTTCACACCGTATTACTCTTATTTATCATCACCCAGCACACCGACCAACTCTTCCACAGACACATTTTTTCTTTCTGTTTATTATCTCACATTTTAGATCTGCGCACTGTTTGCTTCTCTCTGCCCCCTTTTCTGTGTTCACTTGAAGGCACTCGGAAACGAGCGAACTACAACGCAGTGCTTTCATTTTTCGAAGTTAAAACACCACACACACACACACACACACATGAAGACACGCACACCCAAATTCACAACCGCAATTGCGTGAGCTCATGTATTTGCGCCGATTAAAGTCAGAGGGCAGTCACAATAACACACCCACCAAACCAGTTGCGCACCCGACGAGAGGAATAGTCGAAGAAAAAGTCACATCTTACTTAATTTTCATGTCTACTCGTGTGAATACATTCTCTCCCATGCATCGCTAGCATAGTGGCGCACCGCTACTATACGCATAACCCTATGCGCGTACCAGTGAGGTAGAAGAGAGAGAGAGAAAAAGAAAAAAAGCAGCAAAAAGAAAGTGCGAGAAACTTTTTTGAATCGTTATGAATGCGAAACACATCACTCAAGCGCTACCGCGCACATCACCGCGTCAACTTGGCGGGCATACATTATCCCTGCCAGTTCAACAAATGAAATGTATTACTAATTATGTAAGTTTGTATGTAGTGTGCAAAAAAGGGGCCATGCTGACCTATCAAGGGTACACCTGCAGTTTTTCCGCGGCCCGCCTCCCTCTTCTTTTCCTTCAGTCTCTCTCTCTCTCTCTGTCTCTCTCATTCTTAACACGCTAAAAGTTTTGGCTCTCATTTTAGCTTCATCTTACAGTGTTGTATCACAGTACCAGGGCGGGATTGACGCACTCTTCTTGCCGAGTCTTTTCAGTATTATTATTAGCACTGCTATTGTTATCATAATCACCCCCTTCTACTTTTGCGTTCTGCGCACTCGTTTGAGTTCGTTAAGACAAAAAAAAAAAAAAGAACCAATTTATCCATTGTTAGCTTTGCTCTTCTGTCTCCTCTTCTTTCTGTTATTATTTGTCTTTTGGGTATTGATGCAACAGTATGAGACTCATCTGCAAAAGGCATGGGACATCTTGCTGAGCGCGGCCGCAGCACCTGATCAGGCGCAATCTGCCCAACTGCAATACTTCATCACGGAGGGCTTTTCTCTCTGCCTGCGGGAGCAGTGGCAACCGGGGCAACTGCCAACGGTTGCCCTCCTGCTGCGATGCTTCTCGTGCTTCCATGCACAGGGTGCCAACTCTACCGACGCAGGCCGCACCGCAGTGGTGTTGGCTGCCATCCTGAACAGACAGTTTTGCCAGCGCACACTTCCTGAGGCTCTCGCGGTTTCTGTGGAAAGACGCCCACCCCACTCATGGTGGATGCAGCTGTTGGGGCTGCATTTGCAGTGGTGTGGGGCGTCCAACCTGCTGGCGCCAGTTCGACGACTGCTGCTGTCATCCGCCGCCATGATCATTGTGCTGGGGAGCGACACACCGATGGAGGCGGCGGCGGCAGCGTTGCAGTCTGATCCGTGCCTGTGCGCCGACGCGGATGCGTGGCTGACGCTGCTGGAGGGGCTGGTCGATGCCTTGTCGGATGCGCGCTTTCGCCTCGGGCCGATCCGCCGCATCCAGAGCCGCCGCAACGTGTCTGCCAACGTCGTCTTCCTCCTCGACCTAACCTTTGACGGCACGCCAGCCGTGCTGTCCCGCATGTCCGCGTTGCTGGAGCGTTATATGAGCTTTCTGGAGGAGGGAGTGTGCAGTGAAGCCCCACACGAAGAGTTATGGGAGGCGCTTCCCCGCAGTGCGATCTGGCAACGGGCGCTCCAGTGTCTGCAACACGACGAGCTGTGCGGTGGTGGCGGCGGTACGTTAACGGCGGCCGCCAGCGTTAGGTCAGAGCCAGAGGTGCAACTTGTGTGCACAGCCTTGCGCGGCCTCAGCGCTGCCGGGGAGGAGATAACTCCCACCACCGAGCTTCTGCTCCGCTCCGCGCTCGGGGCGGCACTACAGTCGCGCCGGCAGTGTGCTGGCGCCGTGGCGTGTCTGGTCGCGACGGCGGCCTTCGAGAGCTGCGCCAGCTCTCTCTTCGCCGAGAGGGAAAGGTACCCGGAGCTGTTCGCGCTGTGCTCGCAGGGCGCGGCGCTCATGGCGAGCGTGCTCTCCTCCAGCGGCAGTGACGCGGAGACGGTGCTGCTGGCGACGGAGGGCGTGGCGGCGCTGACGCAGGCACTGCAGCCGCAGCCCGTGCCGGAGCCCGAGGAGGATGACGACCCGGACGACTTTCGCGAGTTCACCATGGAGGTGCGACACAGCAACGAGCGCAAGGTGGAGGCGCAGAGGGAGTTCGCTGGATTCCTGCTCATGTGCCAGGAGGCGCTGGGGCAGCGTCTGGCTGCCTTGCCGTCCCTCGACGATCTCGAGAGCATCTGCCACTATGGCCTGGAGTTGCTCAGCGGGGAGGTGGACGATTTTCAGATTGTCTTCGAGGAGGTCTCCGTCGCGCTTTTCTCGACCTACGAGCGGGTGTGTAAACTGCTCGAATCGCTTCCCTCGTGCGCCGTCTCCTCCGACCCTGCGCAGGCGGCGCTGGCCTCAACGCTCGTTCGCACCGAGTCTGCGTGTGCCGCCCTGGAGACGATCGCGTCGGCCGCGGCGGCCGCGACGACCTCTGCAGCAGAAACGTCTCGCCCGCTGTCGATGTGGCTGCCGCAGCTTGCGCTACTTCCACTGCTCACTCAGCGCGTGGTGGCTGGAGCGACACCGTTGCTGTGCTCCGCAGAAGTCCGCTGCAGTGCTGAAGACTGTGAAAGGATGCGAGTGAGCCTGATTGGGCTGGTTGTGGCCACTGCCGAATCTCTCATCACACCACAGGCTGGCTCCGCCGACACCGTCACCGTCGCCGTCGTCAGCGTTGTGGACGCGCTCCATCGTCTTCTAGTGCCTCAATCTCCAAGCTCCACATTTTCGTTCGTCTTCGCTGCCCCCGAACGGGCCCGCATCAGCGCGCTTCTTTTGCAGTGCCTTTCTGCGCTCCCTCCCGCTGACCGCGGCCCTCGGCAGCGCGCAGCGCGTGCGACCGTAGCAACGCACATTGGCTGCATCTTGAGCGACCACCGTGAGCTGTGTTTCCCAGCGGAGGGCCTCGCCGCGACCGTCCTGCCGGCTGAGCCCCGCGTGCGCGCCGAGGTGCTGTCGACGTGCATGCGCCCGCAGCTTGCCGACCTGCAGTACGTCCTGGAAGCTGTGGCCGGCGTGCCCGCCGACGAGGCTGACGTAGCCTTCGAGGAGCGCGTCGGCACTCGACTTGCTGAGGATATTCGGCTCTACCGTGGTGGAGACCGAAGCCTCGGTGCGGGCCGGGAGGAGGCGTGCGGGTCCGTGGAGGAGGTGAGCTCCCTCATCAGTGCATGGAACGAGTACTGCCCCCGCCTCGTCCTCGTCGCCGCACTCGCCGCGCGGGCGGCCTTCGCGGGCGAGGGGGGCGCGGCTCATCTCCGCCAACTGCTCCGCGCGGCCGCCCAGCGTTTTTTTCACGTCACCGCTTCCGTTGAGCCACGTGACGCGGTGCTGGCTGCGGCGAGGGAGTCGGCGCTGACGGACCCGCGGTGGGTGGAGCGCGTGCTGGGCGACGAACTGTGCGCCACGCTTTCGGGTGTTGCTGACTCGAGGCGCCTACTATCTGCGGCGCTGCGCGAGGCACTACACCTGGCCTCCCACCGCTGTTCCCACTCCAGTAGTCTCGTCTTTTCCCTTGTTAGCGCTGTAACTCAGTGCGCAACGCAGAGGCTCTTCGCTGGCCTTCCCGCCGAGGCAGAGTGTGCGACGGAGGTTGCCATGCTCTTTTGAGGAGTCGCTGCGCGCGCTGCAGCATTGGTGGACGGCGGAGGAGAGTCTTGAGGACGGGGACTCCCGCAGACTGCAGGAGGACGACGCGGGGGTGCTGCTTTCATTGGTGCGGATGTCCAACTTTGTGGCCGCCGCTGCTGCTGCCGCCTCTACGAGTGTTGCCGCACTTTGCACCAGTCCGGATGCGGCTGCTCTTTTACAAGCGATGACTCGCTGCGGCGATGACTACGAGCGGCGTGCGGTACTGCTGGACACCATCACGGGCCGGACGTCTGTTTGAATGGTTCCTTTTCCCGCTCAAGTTGTAAAATTTCATTCATTTCCTATAGCTCGTGATGTTTTTACGGATCGCATTCTTTGGCTACCGTCTGCGCACTGCGCCAGCAAGTTACGCTCACATGCATTCGTTCACACACAAAGAAGAAGAAAGAAAGAAAAAAAAAAAGCACCAACGACAGAAATACATTGACTCCGTACTCTGAAACAAGCACTTGAAAAAAAAATATAATTGATCTGAAAATTGTGATTCCCTGGTTTCCGCACTTGTGCTGCGGGAGCTGTGGCGGCGCCGAATAGCTGCGGGGTGTTGTGAAAACTCTCACCTCCCTCTCCAAAAGTCGCGAATTGTGTGCTGCCTGTTCTCAATGCGTATGCGCCTCTTTGACGGTTATTCTAGAATCGACTCCTTTTCCCTATACATACGTACATACAACAACTCCATTCACACGCACAAATACTCGAGACGTTGCGTAGGTAGTAGATAGACTTTCACCCCACTCACAGTTTTAGGTAGGAATTGTAAGCCCATTTTTGTACTATTAGTTAGACCTTCTTTTTTTTTTTTTTTTGTGATCCCTCACTGCTTCCTCTCACCCCTATTTAGGATTTTTTTTCTTTTTTACTTCACTTTTTTTTCGTAGCTATTGATTATTTCTCTTCTTACCTCCTCTCAGTCCTTCGCGTTATAGACTGTACACCCTCCTTGCTTGTTGCTTTTTCTTTTTTTCTGTGCTGCTCCTCGTCATTAAGATCAGCGTTTAATTTTTTTATTTTTACCAAATCCACATAGAAAATTTACGAGTCCTCTCTCTCTCTCACTCTCTCTCTCTCTCTCTCTCTCCTTTTTTTTTTTTGTAGTGTAGCAGAAGGGAATAAAAAAAGTGAAAACTGCTACTTTTCTTGTTCGTTTCCTCTTTCAAGTCCGATATATATATATATATTTACACCATTCGTCTTATCACATATACATAACCCCCCTCCCCAATTTTAGCAGTAGATATATTTTCCATCTTCACAGTATTTTTATTTTTCTTAAGCAGTCGCTTCTGCACTTTCCGATTTCACTCCTCTTAGTAGCTTAGCATTCTTCTTTTACTTAGGTAATCAGCTCCACTTGTTTATCTAGTCCTTTTTTTCTCTTGTTTAATGTAGTAATCTGCTTCCGCGAATCATTCTTCTCTCCCTTTTTTTCTCTTCCTCGAAAATTGATTTCTAATCTCTCTCTCTCTCTTCTTTTTTTTTTTTCCTTTTCTCCCATTCGCGTTAAGACTTCTCGCTACTACTCGCCCTCACACGGTTGCGTTGTACTGTACTTCACTCTCTTGTTCTTTCAACTTGTACCCCTTCCCTTTCTGTTTTTGCTCTTTGCTACTTGCATGGATAGATTCTTGACAGTGCGCTGGGTCTTCTACTTCGTACTTCTTCCCTGCTGCTCTATATCGCAACGTCGGTACTACATCTGCTCATGTCCGATCAGCAGCTTCTTCGCTGCGGCCGATGGACGCGACTGCGCGCGCGTGGCTGCGCGCTGCCCAAGGTATGCTGCGCGTCAATGGTAGTGTACAAGGAGCGCTACTTGATCGTGTTCGGCGGCGCGTCTGACACGGCGCTAAGCAACTTGTCTTTTGTCTACGACACGGTGACCAACGAGTGGGCGGAGCTGCAGACGACGGGGACGGAGCTCGTGCGACCGCGCGCCTGCCACAGCGCGGTGATACACGATGACCGCATGATCGTCTACGGCGGACAGGACTTTGTCAACCCGATGATGTTCGACGACGTCCTGGAGCTCGACCTGCGGACGCTGCAGTGGTCGGTGGTGCACGCGGCCCCCGCAGAGCCGTGCGGCCCCGGCGCGCGCATGTACCACACGGCACACGTCTTCGCGGGCGGCATGTACGTGCTGCTCGGCCGCGGCAGCGAGCGCAGCGTCGCGCAGACGACGTGGCGACTCGACCTCGAGACCTACGCGTGGACACGCGTGCAGTGGACTGCCGGCACGGACGGCTGCCCCGCCAACATACCCGCGCTCCTGGGGCACGCCGCTGTCGCTGAGGGGCACCGACTGTACGTGTTCGGCGGACAGACCCTTTCCTCCGACGGCGTCCCCGGCGACTTCTCTAACGACCTCTACGAGCTCTGCTTCCGCACGCGTACGTGGCGCAGGCTCGCAGCCGGCGTGCGCGACCTGCGGCTCCCCCGCCCCGCCCCGCGGTACGCGTGCGGGATGGCGGTGGCGCGCGGCCGCGTGCTCATCTACGGCGGTGACGCCATCACGTCTGCGCCAACCAACTACTACGGCGACTGCTGGGAGTACGAGGTCCCGCCCGCCGCGGGGGGTGCGGCCCGTGACAGCAGCGGCGGCGGATGGACCCCTACCCATCCACCCTTTTCTGCGGAGGCCCCCGGCGCGCGCAGCGGCTTCGCCTACGCGTCGCTGCGCGGGGCACTGTACGTGTTTGGAGGAGAGGTGTACGCCGACGGGGACCTACCAACGTACAGCGCGGAGCTCTTCCGCCTGGCGCTGGGCGGCTGCCTGGCCCTCTCCCTCGCTGAAAACGTTGCGCGTTGGATGGACACTGCGAACGTGCCGGGGGCAGGAAGAAGGCCGCGCGCAGATCATCAAAGCCTTTGACGTCTCCCAACACTTTCGCCTCTCCCGAGCTCTCGACTGTAGGCAATAGCGAAATAGAAACAGTGACAGACGAAAAGAAAAAGAAGAGAGAAGAGAGAGAGAGAGAGAGAGAGAGAGAGAGAGAGAGAGAGAGAGAGAGAGAGAGAGAGAGAGAGAAGTGAGATAACAGTTCGTGTTACTCTTCGCCGCACACTTCTTCCTTTTATCTCCTTGTACTTTTTTTTTCCCGAATTCACTCGCCAGAGTGCCACATTCTGGTTACCCTCTCCTCTTTTCTCTTTAAATTTCTACCCTTTTCTTCTTTTCTTCGGAATAAAGTCGCAGTTTTCCACTTCATTCACCTCGCGCCAAATTTTTCTTTACTATTCTCTCTATTTCAACTTTAACGTGCAACAACAACAGAAAAAAGTGAGTGTCAAGCGCTCCCTCACTTGAAAGACATATATATGCTTTACCAGCACTGTTTCGGTAGCTTGCTATTTTCTTCGCTCTCACCGTTAATGATACGCTTTCTCATATCTTTCACCTTTTTTTTTTTTATCACACTTGCATTTTTCTCGTCCTTTCTTTTCAGTTTCCTCACAAGGACTGTGATCAAGTCAGTTGCACATGAAACATTGTTTCGTCTTGCTACTGTCTTGCAACATCTTTCTTTTTTTTTTTGTTCCCATTCTCCTCGCGCAACGTGCGCTTTTCATCTCCTCCCTTCTTTTTTTTCAGAGCTCGCAACACAGGGGAGGACAGTGCCAGCGCTGACGTGTGCCTTCGCGTGTTCTTGGCGGTTTCGAGTTTTCAACCCGCATTTCTCATAGAAACTATTGACCTTCTTTCAGATTCTTTTTCATTTTATGGTGTTCAATCCTCACACTGCTCATGTGGTCATGACTTTATCAGTAGGGACCACCATGCACAAAAGACGTTGTTTCCTGCGCTTTTCTTCTTTTCCTCCCTGTTTTTCACATATTTCCCAGACCGCCCAGATGCTCTCCACCACGCTTGAACTCATCCCATTCTTGCTGCCATGCCGCTTCGTTGTACTGCAGTCGCCTCGCCTTCTCATCGCTTCACATGTTTTTTTTTTTTTTTTTGTGATCTTGTTCAATT
The DNA here is from genome assembly GCA_030347455.1 of Kentomonas sorsogonicus. Classification (NCBI taxonomy): domain Eukaryota; phylum Euglenozoa; class Kinetoplastea; order Trypanosomatida; family Trypanosomatidae; genus Kentomonas; species Kentomonas sorsogonicus. Next base: position 70,875 of record JAQOSZ010000009.1, on the reverse strand, counting down.
ACAGCTTCAGCGGACGAGCGCCCCGCGAGAATGCGCTGCCCTGCATATGTTAGCTGGTGACGCGCGCTACTAGGACGATTGGTTTCTTTCCAGCTCGCACCCAATGCTGCCGTCCCTCCTCCCCCAATCCTATCTTACTGGCATCACCGATTCCACACATCTTAATTTAGGAGCGTCACATGGTACAAAAATACATAAAAAAGAACAACACACATCCACATCCACATCTTCAATAACAAGAACAAGTTAAGTTACCTTATTAGAAATATCAGTATTATCATCGGAACTCGAGAAAAAAAACCGTTCATTACACTCAGTTTTTTTTTCTTGAAACTGAGAGGCTTCACTTCACTCCCTGTCTCCCTGCATGAATCGATCCAGCAACAATCTTCAGCTTCTTGCAAGACGTGCCGCGGTGGTCTTCTCCGATTTGTCACAGAGGGTCAGTGACCTCCCTCCCAACGGTGAATTGCCGCGGCTGGTGGTGGAGCGGAGCAGCTCCCTCTGCTGTTCGTTGCTCCAGTTGCTTGAGCTGGCTCATGACCGCCACGGTAACGCGTCGCTCTCTCAGGCCCTGTCCGCTACTTCCCAGTGTCTCTCCACTGCTGTGGCTGCGCTGCCGGCGCACGCGGAGGTGCCGCCCAAGTCGCTCAAGCACTTGTTCTACTTCCTTCACAAGAGCCGCCACCATTGCGACCCTGCGGCGCGCGCGGGGCTGCTGCGGGCGATGGACGGCCGGACAGGCGTCGCCACCTTTCAGCTGTGGACGCCGCGGCACCTCCTCGGCGCCCTGCACTCGGTGGCCTCGTGCAGCCCCGCGCAGTCGGGAGCGCAGATGCCGATTTGGCAACCACCGGACTTTGAGGAGGACCTCGTGATGCCTCTGCAGCAGCAGCTGACGTCGCTGAGTGCGAGTGACACGGCGCAGCTGCTCTGGTGCCTCGCCACCCTGCGCCTGTGCTCCCGCTACGCCATTCTGTGGTGCGCCACTTGCACCCGCTGCACCCAGCTCTACGCCGGCATGAACGCCGTTGCCCGGAGCGCCGTCGCGCAGGCCCTGCTGGTGTCGGGCCAAATGGGCCCGCGCGAGCAGGTGGAACTGGCCGCCCTGGTGTCGCGCGCGTCAGATGCGGGGAGCAGCTCCGGCGGCGGAGGCGGTGGTGCGCGATGGAATCGTCCTAGCGACGCGGGTACTCAGCAATCTTCTCAACCTTTGGTGGACAATGCGGCAAGGAGCCAGCGAGAGAGGCAGCAACGCCGGCTCGAGGCACAGATTACGGCCAACGCCCATACCCTCCCAACAGATTCGCTCCTTTTCCTCGCTGAACAGGCCGTTGCAGGTGCGAACAACAGCACAGAGGGAGTCAGCGCAAGTGGGCTGCCGGAGGATACCATCTTCCTTCTCGACGTGCTGTCGCATCGGCGCCTTGCGTCAGGGGAGGCGGTGCGCATCGTTCAGGCCCTTCAGCGCGTCCCGCATCTGTGGGACTCCGGGGCCGGAAACCCTGCAAGTGCGCTTCTCGAGCGTTTTTTGCGCACTGCTCTTCGCGAGACCGGCGGCGCGGGCGTGTCAGAATCCGCGCCGGAATCTTTGAAGAAAATAGCTGCTCTTCTGCCTGTTTTTGCTGCCTCGTTGGAGGCGGAGTTGTCTCGTCGGTCGACCGCAGCCGCTGCAATCACCGGGGACGACGCATGGACGGCGTTTGCGCAGTTGCAGCGGGGCACTGTCGCCGCCGTCTTGGAGCACGCGGCGCAAGGGTCGATGGACGGAGTCGACGGCGCGGCCGCTTTCTCCTTGCTTGCGTCCTCGGATGTACTGACTGCGGCCAGCAAAACGAGAGCGTGCGTCGCGGACGCGCTGCAGTCGGCCAGCACGCCGGCGGCCGAGAACGCTGACGACGAGGTGGAGACACTTCTGTATCGCACCCTTTCCCACGGCCCAGAAGCGCATAGTTTCCAGTGGTCTGTCATTACCACGACTGCCGGGTGTAGTGAGGCGGTCGGCGCCGTGTGCTTTGGGCTCTTGTCGAGGCACTCCTCGCGCGTGCTGCGTTTGGTGTCACAGGCCCAGTCCCTGCTGCTGGAGCGCTGCGCCGCGCTGGACACCCGCGCCGTCTTCTCGCTGCTCTCTATCCTGCAAAACCATCCACCGGCTCTCGAGGCGGCCCTCTCACCCCTTGCGGCGGCGCTGGTTGCGGTGCTGGAAAGTCGGGGCCCGAAGGTCACACTGCCGGATCTTCTCTTCTTTATCTCATCGGAAACTCAAAACGCTGGCAGCCAGCTCCACACCAGCCGCGGCAGCGTCACACACAACGCGGTGCTGGAACTGTTCATCCGACGCCTCGCGTTGGAGGGCCAACACGTTAACGGCAGACATCTTGAGCTGCTCTGTTCTCTTCTAGAGCAGCGACGTCAATCACCGGCGCTACTCCAAAAGGCTCTTTCGCTGCTGATCACACCCAACCAGCAGAGCGGGAAGAGCTTTATCGAGTCGACTCCACTGCCGTGCCCGGTGCTGGTGCGCCTCGTTGACCTGAGTGCCTCGTGCATTCCTGACAGCAAATTCCGTCAAAGCGTCCTCTCTCTCCTTTGCGCTCGTCTTCCGGACGCACTGGCGGGGTGTGCCAACATACAGCAGGTGTCAGCCGCCGCGTCGCTACTGCGCCACCATGCTTTCGCCGACGACAGCACGCAGAAGGCTACTTTGGTCAACAGCGTCTGCTCAACCGCCATTTCCCTCCTCCGCAGTGGTCCGAAACCCGCCAGCGCGCTGGACAGGGCGTATCTTGTCGCTCACCTTGTCAACGCAAAAGTGGATATTCCTGACGATCTGAACACGGCTCTACGCTTATGAAAACAACAACAACAATAAAAAAAAAAAAGCAAATCGAAAACAAAACAAAAGAGGTCAATTGCCTCTCCCGACTCCACGATCGTCTCCAGCGTTGTGCGCTGACCGTCCAGCGACTCAACGACTTTCTTTTCTCATCACAGATCAGCAGACTTATTGTCTGTGTTTTTTTTCCCTTCACCATAGGAATGACAATATGTTTTACAGGTCAGTCATATCCTTTAAAAAAAAAAAAAGAACCGCACGCTTTTGAAGAAAACAATCCTTTTTTTCTTCTGATCTTTCCATTGCAATCATTCAATTGACTACCAAACAGGAAAATGAAAATAAGTAAATACATAATATAAAATGATTTGTGCATGCCTACCACAGCCAAATACTCTACTTGCTGTCATAACACAACCATTCATCCCTGCACACTATACTCTTGTCATTCTATTTCTCGTTTCTCGTCGTTTTTTTTTTTTGTTCTTGGCTGACAAGTACAAGCAGGACAGTACAACGTTGAAATAGCGGAGTAAAACATTGAGACGATAACTATGATAAACCAATCGATGTCTTTGAACGCTTAACAATGACTTCACTCACTTTGATCAACTCACAGCCATTCCCGACAGAAAACGGCCGAATTGACGCCAAGGCTCTGTTTGGAAGGCAGTCGTGTCTCGTGAGCCAGAGGACGGACGGCAAGCTTCAGATCTGCGCCGTCGACAGGGACCGTCACTGCATCGTGCAGCCCGGACGCGAGTACACGGTCGGGACGTTTCACACGGGGAGCCTCGAGCTGCAGTACCTGGACAGTGTCACGAACGAGTCGATGTGCAGAAGACGCCTTCGCGAGCGCCGCGTCGAGACGTACCGCAGTTTTGTTGCTGCATTGACCGAGACGTTTGAGGACGTTTCCGTTGCCGATCACAAGACCTTGTGGGAAAGAAGAACGAGCAACAATGTCAAGAGAGAAATCGCGGAGATTAAGAAGCTTGGGATGTTTAAGCTTCGTAAGAACTGATTTTATCATTCACTTTTACTTTCTTTTCCTTATGCTATATATTTTTTTTTTCACCGTGTCTTTCTCTTATCTTCTTATTGCTATTCGAAACTTTTTTTTTTTGGTGTTAGCTATCAGTAATTGTATGATGTGCGGTGGTGTAACCATCAACGAAGCATATTTTTTTTTCTTTGACCTATGTTCTTGATATGAACTTTCTTCCTTGATGACGCCAGTATGAAGGATCGTCGTTGACAGGAGAAAAGTTCCCCTACCCCTCCTGACCTATTTCTCCATGACTCTCTCCTACCGCTTTTGCATAATGGCGAAATGATACTAGTAATAATAGTAATAATAATAAAGCAGACGGGAAATCACACAAGGAAGTGAACCTTACTTTGTCAATAGATTTTTTTTTTTTTTTTGTAAACCACTCACTCTCAGATTTTTTTTCTTTGCTTTCTCCATTAATCTTCGTTTTCTACTCAAGATTGATTACCATACACGAATCGACAAAGAAGATGAGTCAACAGATTTATCGCCGCCAAGTGGAGCACATACTCCGGGAGTGCGATCCAAACAATGTGAACCTGGCTGACCCGTTGCTAGAGCGGTACAGGGGTCGGGAGGCAGAGGTGGTTGAGGCACTGAAAAAAAAGTATAACTACACAGGTCCTCTTCCAACTTCCCCCACGTCTGGCGGGACGGCGTCGTGGGTGGAGCCGGCGACGACAGAAGCAGGAGCCGACACCACCGCCCCAACATCCGCAGGAAGTGGTTCCCCCACTGCGGTAGAGTCGACGGCAGAAGCCTCCCGCGTTCAGTCGTTGCGAGACGAGATGACTCGCATTTACCAGCAGTACGCCCCAACCAAGATGCACAAGCTGCAGGAGCATTTAGAGGTGTACAAGGGCCGTGAGGAGGAGCTACTGGAGGCTGTTCGAAAGAAGTACCTACCGGCTGCGGAGGTGTCTGCCACTGCGTCACAGCCTGAAGCGGCGTTGCGCGACAGCCGTGACGCTGTTCCGAGTGAAACTCCCGAAACGGACAATTCTGCGGCAGCTACACAAAGTCCCGCCGCTCATCCTACGGCAACTCCTGCTGTGGCCACGGCCCCCGACAGTGCAGCCTCTCCGGCTGCGGAGACGCGCAGCAGCAGTGCACCGGAGGAGGGCGAGGCGGTTGTGAAGGACTACCAGTACTACCGCGACCGCCTAGAGAACCTCTACAACCACTATTGCCCCGACCGCGTCTCCGCGATTGACCATCTGCTGGAGAAGTATCCTGGCCGCGAGGAGGAGGTCATCCGGGTTGCCGTGCGCAAGTACGGGCCGGAGCCTCCGATGCCTCCGCGACGACCGCAGGCCCAAAAAGACACGACCGACGAGGGCACCACTGGAGATGTCACCTTCGATAAACCGGAACCGAACGATACGACGCAGAGCGAGAAAGAGAGGGAGGACGCTGCCTCTGCGCAGCGGCGGCGCGCGGAGGAGGAGGAGGAGGCACAGAGACAGCGGGAGATCGAGGAGCGCAATCGTCGTGTGGCGGAGGAGCACCTGCGGCGCGAGGCAGAGGAACGGGAGCGGCAGCAGGCCCTTCTGCAAGCGCAGCGCGAGGCAATTGAGCGTCAACTCGCTGAGCACCGCGAGCAGCAAAAACTAGAGCAGGAGCGCGCGCGCCGCAAGCGTGAGGCGGAGGCGGAGGTGGAGGAAGAGCGAAGAAAAGAAGCGCAACGACTGGAGCAGGAAGCACACGAACGCTACCGTCGTCAGCAACAAGATCTGGAGGAGCGCGAGCGCGTGGAGCAGCAACGCCAAGCAGAACTGCAAAGGCGGAGAGACGAGGACGAAGAGGAGGAAAAGAGACGGGCTTTGGAAGCGGAACGCCGGCACCAGCGGGAGGCAGAGGAAACGATGCGCCAAGAGCGCGAACGGCAGGAGGAGGAGGAGCGACTGAGAAAACAGGAGGAGGAGCTCCAGATGCGCAAACAGGAGGAGATGGAGCGGAAGAGGCGCGAATTGGAGGAGCGCCAGCGCCGGGAGGCGGAGGAAGCGGAGCGATTGGCCGCGCAGAGAGCACTGGAGGAGGCGGATCAGCAACGCCACCTACAGCAGCAGCGACAGTTGCAGAAACAAAAGGAAGAGGAGGAACTTGCAACGTGTGAGCGGGCTCGTCTCGAAGCAGAACGAATTGCCGAGGAGGCCAGACGACAGCTAATGCTTGACCTGGATGCGCTTGAAAACGAGGAGCTCTCTCAGCGTTCTTCTATTGAGGCGGAGGAGGACGACGCGTGGTGCGCGCTGCTGAGCGATGAGGAGTCTTCCCGCGCGGCTACCAACAAGGAGCTGAGCGAGTGGCAGAAACTGCGGCAGGATCAGAGCTTGTATCAGCCAGAGTTTCGCGACTGCTTCGATTGCCTCGGCTCCACTGTGGTCGAGGGCGTCGAGGTGACCGACGCGGACGCAGCTCGCCTGATTATTGGGGCCATTTGCGACACGGATGGTAACGACGGCTCCACCGCCGCTGCCGCCGTCACACGCCCGTTATCGCAGTCCGGCCTTTACGACCTCATCTTCGCTACTCTTGAAGCGCAGCCAGGCTGTCCCCGCGAGGTTCTGTTGGCTGCGGTCGAGCGGGCGCGGGAATTCTTGGAGCGCTGCTATGACACATCGCGGGCTCCCAAGGGAAAGAGCCTGGTAGCCCGCGAGCTGCGCTTCGGCTTCTGGGTCCACCGCTCTGTCCGTCCCAGCGTTGATGGCAAGTGGAGGCGCAGCTGGACGGTGCTGGACGGCACGACGCTGCAGCTTTCCTACCCCAACTCGACACGCACAGAACTCTCCTTCTCCTTTTCGCAGGTGCTGCGGTGCAAGATGGAGTCGATGCTTTCTACCGCGGCCCCACGCCAGTACGCGCGCAACGGCATCATCTTCCAACTCACTCAGGGCCGAATCCGGTGGAGGTGCTGGTCTGCCCTGAGCAGGTTGCCCACGCGCAGCAGCTGGTGAAGCTGTTCCGCGCATTCGAGAAGCGTGCGAAGCGGGATGCATCGCTCAACAGCCCCAACAAACGAGATGACAGCAGTCCTCGGAGCAGGGCTAGTGGAAGCGCGACCAACAGCCCCCGCAGCAGGCGTCTCAGCGTGCGGTCTTCGCCCACTCACGTTGACGAGGTGTCGCTCGGGCTGCAGGACGTGCTGGTGTACTGTTGCCGCAGCGGGCACGACGTTTTCGCAGCGACGCTCTGGTCCTTTGCGTACGGGCATCTCGTCCACAGGCCCGTAGCGTTACCAGCAACGTCGTCATCATCGGCGGCCGACGACTCGTGCTGGTGGGACACGAGTGGCGTCGTGGACATTGTGGTGACCGACAGCCTTCCCGTCAAACCCCCTCCGCCGCTTACGGGTAAGCACAGCTTCATGGTGCGATGCCACGACGGCTCTTCTTTATTTTGTTGCTGCGAGACACTTGCGAAGCGCAAGTGCGCCATTGCCGTGCTGCGCCGCAGCGTGCTGCGAGCAAGCCTGCAGAACCGCGGCGATGGAGCTAGCCCCACCATCACTCTCGAGCTTCCCGAGGCCCTGCCTGGCACGACCAAGAAGAAGGAGAGCAAGCATACTCCCAGCAAGCACACATTTCGTGAGAGGAGCACCTCCAGCCAAGCTTAACTGATCGTTTTATTTTTGGTTGCTCTCCGATCTCCACGTTGTGAGCTTCGTGTTTCCTGTACCACTGAAATAGTGGAGAAGAAAGCTGCGCCTGCACACAACACACACACACCACACACACGCGCTAAAATCAACAACAGCTGATGCTCAGTGGTTAAATGGGGACCTGCGCTACAACTCGCTCCTTCTTCGCTCCTTTTTTTTTGTACCTTGTTTCGCCTTTGACTAAACCTTGATATCGGTTTTATACATGACACTTTTTTTTTTCATATTTGTTTTTTTTTTACTCTTCTGTTGCCAATTCGTATTGCATTCTAGCTGGTTCCTACCTTCTTGTGCACAGCGCCACTGCTCTTTGTGCCTTTTCCTGATTTTTCTCTGGAATCCATACGTCTTTTTGTAGTTGAAGCAGCTGGCTCGAGCTAACTCAACACATACCTGACTCCTGGGAAGTGACTTGTATAATGCATCCGTGGCTTTTCCATCCCTCCTCTCCGCTTCCGACCTATATTCCTCTTACTCCATGCTTCGACTACATGTTCTGTGCAACTAGCGAGAATGAACTAGCACAAAAAGAACGGCAATCGATTTACACCATTGAAATCAACCTTGTGTCGCATATCGCTGCAATGGAAACTACAGTGCCTGCATCAGTCGAGGCACAGGCGCTTACCGAGCGTACCCCGTTGGCTCTCTATCGCGCGCTCTGCTTGCAGAGACAGTACAAGCCGAACAGCGCCATGGAGAAATTTTTGTTGACTGCGGGTAATAGCGTGAACGACGTGACGTGCCTGGACGTGTCGCGCATGTACGCGGGCTCGACCGGAATGCTGGTGATCATCGAGTTGTGTCGCCATCTTCCGTGTCTGAGGGAGCTGTGTGTGGCTGACAGCTACCTTGACAACAACTTGGTTTTGAAAATAGCCGAAATGGCTGCGGCGCACGAGACGCTGGCGAGCATCGACGCGAGTAACAATCAGTTCGTGTCGTGGTTGGGCGGCATGTGCCTGTATCAATGCGTCAAATCCAACGTGCGGTTGGTATCACTGAACGTGCACCGCACCAGCATCCCGCCAGCACTAAAGGAGACGCTCTTCAAGCAGACGCGGCACAACGCGCGGGAGTTATTCGCGGCGCGCGGCGGCGGCCAGATCCGCTCCAGCCACCGTGTTACTGCACTGCTGCGTGCGCTGCGCCAGGTGTTCGACCAGCACCGCAACGAGTCCGATCTTGTTCGGCTGACGTCCTAGAGACGGCTGCCCTCGCCCTTTATCGACTGTCTAACTCTGGCCCTTTAAGCGAGGCGGTGAAGACCAAGGCGGCAGCGGTGGTGGAGCGCGCTCCATCAGCTGCGCTAACCTGGGAGGAGTTCATCGTGCTCTCCCTCATTCGCGATTCTCATGTGCATCCGCAGTTGATCACGCGGCTACATCAGGAGTTCAACACATTCAGCATGCCTGTCGGAGCATCCGAGCAGTCAGAGGAGGCGAGCCTGGTTCGCGTCCTTGACTTCAAAGGGGTCTACTGGCGCCTCTACGGCCAGAGCGCGAGCGCAGCGGACCTGGAGGTTTTGAGGTGCCGCCTGGACCTTAGCGAGACCATGTCGGTGAACTGGGACGAGTTCCTCTATGTGTGGTACACCCACGGGCCGACTGAGAGTGAGAGATTGGTTGGTGACGTGGCGACACCTTTACCTGATGTTATTCGACTAGAACACTTTTGACCGCATGTCGCGGTGCTGTTGTTATTGCTGCTGTTGTTACTCTCGTTATTCCTTTTCTCACTGTCTGATCATTATTTCCTCGCGTTTTGTTCTCTCACTTCTTTGCACGCACCTTACTGTTTCTTCTTCCTCTTCTTCTGTCTTTTTGTTGTTGGTATGCCATTATCATCATTGTACACTTTCCCATCTGCTTCTGCTCATGTAAATTAGCATTGCTGACTCGGTACCAGCTAATGTCATCCACCGAAATGGCAGCGCACGGGTCAAAAATCGAAGAACATAGTAATAACAAAAATGCGTCACATTCGATTTCTGTTCCAACAGGAATCAACCCAAGCACGGGTCCCATGTGTTCAGCTGACAGATCAACGCAGAACGAACAAAAAAATAGGCAGGAAGTGAATTTACAGTTATTGTATGTTGAATGGTTTTCCTTTTCAGCTAAATGGTTTTCCTTTTCGAATGCTGGGAGGAAGAGGGAAAGCTCATCCATGGGGGTAAACTGCATGCTCTAGTTTTCGGCTCCCGGATCTACTCCTTTGCTCCACACACTGCACGACACGAATTCTTCACATTCTTTTTTTTTTCACTGCTGCCTCACCATATTTCCCTCATTAAATTCCCTAGCTTTACTATCATCGTTCGCTGACTAGAACCTCCATTTTACGCATTCACCCAGCATGCTGGGCAGCTTCACTCGCCGACTACTGTGCGCTGCGAGCGTCACTCTTGCCAACGGGACGGTCCTGAAAGGCACGCTGCATCCCACCAAAAAGGAGCAGTTACTGGAGGGGGTCGCCGTGTTGCCGGATGGCCGCGTGTACAAGGGCAAGTTCGACCCGGAGGCCGGCTTCCCTGCGCCAGGCTCACAGCTGGAGGAAGACGGCGACCTGTACCGCGGCAGCTTCAATTCCCGCTGGCAGCGCGAGGGCCCAGGCGAGGCGTGGCTTGCCGACGGCACTCACTACGTCGGCGAGTTTGCGGGCGACGATCTGGTGAAGGGCACCGTCACGATCCCCAACGGGACCACTGAGATCATCTTTGAGGGCACGCTGCGCGACGAGTCGTTTGTGGAGGGAAAGCTGACGCAGCACGACTTCACCTACACCGGCCAGTTCTCCGACAACCAGCCCCATGGCAAAGGTAAGATCGTCTTCGCCTCTGGTGCGGAACAGGAGGGAACGTTCTTTCAGGGAAAGTTGCACGGCGACAACTGCAAAATGAAACTCGAGAGCGGATTCGTCTACGTGGGTGAGTTCGTGGACGGCGTCATGAAGCGCGGCACGCTGTACACCCCTACGTACACCTACGAGGGCGAGGTCAACGAGCACGGCCGCGCGCACGGCGAGGGCAGCCAGACGTACCTGATCAACGAGCCGCGGCTTACCTTCACCGGCGTGTGGAACAACGGGGCGATGGTGCGGGGGATGTGCGTCGACGAGTATGGCTCGCCGGTAGACTGGCAGGACAACCACCGCCTTCAAAAGTCCATCCTCGGTGACGCTGCGGCGACGGCCGCTGACGGCGAGGAGTCTGTCGCCGTCAACGGCTACTGCGGCTCCAAGCTTAAAGAGGCGGAACACCTCAACAGGGAGCTCAACGAGAGCTACGCCCAAGACGCAGAGACGGTCTCGGCCGCGTCGGGGGTTTTCCCCTCCAAGTACGACCTCGGGTATGAAGGTGGCATCCGCAGCGAGAACGCCGCGGTGGAGAGCGCGACGCGCAAGCAGATGGCCGACATGGAGACCTCGCGCCAGGTGATGCGGGAGAAGTCTCAGGACTTCCAGTCGGTGGCCTCGTCCATGAACGGCAACATTATTGGAGAAATCAATGAAAACATGGCCCAGATTCAGTTTTCGCGGCAGCTCGGCGCCGAGCAGCTATCCTCTGAGCGAGTTGACGAGCAGTTCGAGCGCTTCATGAAATCGTTTGATCGCCCTGGCAAGGAAGGGACTTCAGCTGCAACGGAGGAAAAACCTGCACTCAATATTGATGGAAATGCCTCGTGGAAGTCGTTTATTCCACCAAAGAAGTAATTGATCCCTGAATTGTTTCGTCTTTCCTTCCCCCTCTCTCCTTTCTTTCGCGTTCTCGTTCTCTCATTTTTGTTTCTATTTCACATACGCCCGTCTTCGCGCATAATTATTTATCCGCTAACAACTATTTATGATGAACGTAGCCTTTATGAAAACTACAAAGTTCGCCGTTATCTCTGCAGCGTTGCGAAGCTTTCTTTTTTTTCGCTCTCGGCGCGAACATTTATATATAACGTACATGTATGTGACGATTCTTTGACACGGCCTGTATCCAGCAGCGCTCTCTCCCAGCAGCTATGCACTGTAGTGCTGCTCTCTATTTTCGATGGTTTCTGCCTTCATACCTTCTTATTCCCGTGATTGACTTCCTTATCTATTTCTCTCTCTGTCTGTCTGTCTGTCTCTCTCACACACACACACACTCTCTCTCTCTCTATCTATCTATTTCTGTCTCTTCGTCCTCCTCTCATTCGTCATTCGTGCCCGCTCAGATTTCCAAGATTCGTAACGGTTCACTCCACAGGAATAGGTTTTCCAAATAGAAGTTATCGTCACCTTGCTCTCTCAACCTTACTCCTCCCCCCCTCCGTTTCGCAAGCATTGGCAAAGTAAAATGAAGCGTGCGTTTACGGTGGCAACACGCGCTGTGCTTTGTGGCGCCGCGCAGCGTCGCCTCTTTTCTTCGTCCTCGTCGTCGTCGTCGTCCTCTTCTTCTGCGTTTGACAGCCGTATGATCAATGACTCACAGGTGCCCACTGCTTCTCAATCGGCGCAAAGCCCTTCGAGCACCTCTCGCGAAGCCACCAACTCCTTTGCAGAACGCCCCCCAGCCGCCGCATCGGCCGCGTCTGCTGGTGGCGCCCAAGTGGAGGCGCACCCGCTGCTGTACAACGTCCCGGTCATGTCTGCCCGCACTGTTGGCCGCGACACCGAGGTAATGACTCTGTGGCAAAACTTACTTGCGGGAAAACAACTTCAGGTGCTCGCAGGCGTCGATGGCGTCGGTAAGTCGACACTTGCAGCGGAGTTTTGCGACATGGTGCGGCGCAGCGGACGCTTCACATGCATTCAGTGGTTCAACGGCCAGCACTCGGTTGCCCCGCAGCTGCGCGACTTCTTCGCGTCAATGAAGGGCCGCAACGAGAAGGAGGTGCTGCTAATCATCGATGATGTCGAAAACCCCGCCGCGGCCGCGAAGCTGCTGCCGCGCCACGAGCACGTGCATATTCTGATCACCACCAGCCGCACCGACCAGAGCGGGTGGCCAGCGGACCTGCACGTTACTTTTGTCAACCCCCTGCTTCCGGAGAGCGCCGCTTCTCTTGTGCCGGAAATATACTCTAGCGATGTGGCTGAGCTGTTTGCGGAGCTGGGACAAACACCACTGCTGCTCACGATCGCTGCGGCGCTTCTCCAACATGAGATCGGGGTCAGCGCCGCTGACCTCACGGCAGAGCTGCGGAGACGTGGGGTGATGCGTGACAACACACTTAGCGTCGCGGCGGGGGCGGAGGTGCTTCTGAAATTCGCTCTTGACGCGTTAGAATCGCGTTTTCCGTCTGCACGCGCGCACCTCGCCAGCTTGTGCTGCCTTCACCTGTCGGACTTGTCTGATCCACTGGTCGCCGCCATCGTCGGCGACGCGGAGGCGGCGGAGTTCTGCACCCTCGCCCGGGACGTGGGGATTCTGTCGATCAAGTGGGAGGATAATGGCTTCTCCATCCACCCGACAGTCGCAAAGCTACTTCGACGTGGCGCAGTCGACGCCGCCTTACTGCAGCGCACTTCAGAGGCGCTTGTTTCACTGTGGCCGCAGCGGTGGCGTGGGAGCGGGAGCCAAGCAGCTCTCGCTCTTGTCTGGCACGCCCGCGCCCTTGCCGCCATCTACGCCGCGGAAGGCGTTCCGTTGTGCGCGGCGCAAATACAGTGCATGGACCGCTCCGCGTCTTTCCTGGCGCACGTCGAGGGGCGCGAGCTGGAGTTGGCGGCAGCGCTGTGGCACCATATCCTCGAGGCGCATGTTGCCTCGGGCACGCCTGCCTCTCCTGACACGGTTCGCGTGGGGCGCGACTGCGGCCGAGTGCTTTTCCACTTGCAGGACGAGAGGGCGGAACCGGTGCTGCGCCGCGCGTGGCAGGAGAGCGGCCAGGTGTACGGCCGCAACTCCTGCGAGTCCGCGCTGATTCTCGGTTGTCTAGCTCCTTTCTTGGAGGCATCTGCGGAGAGCATCGCCGAGATTGAGGCGGCGGTAGTGGCACTGAATAACCGGCTGGAAAATAATGGTAGCGACGATGACGTAGCGCTTACACAAGCAGAGCAACGTATGCTTCGGGAGACCCTGCTCGTTCTCTGGCTGGTGAAGGGACAGATCCTGACAGAGCTCAACCAAGAGGTGCCGCAGTCTGTGCACGATGCGCTGGCTGCGCTTCGGAAAAGTTTGATGTGACGTGGTGAACTATTGGAGGGTGGACTTGTACCACATGCGCATTTTTACTCCTCTCCCCCCATAAACGGCTAGTCTTATCGTTTCGCCTATACAGTTGAATCCAATGTCTCTCTTCTCTTCTTTTTAATTTTATTTTCACGATTACCACCATGAAGGGTACGAAACATCTAACATCAAGTCTAGCCTATCCGACTACTACGAGAAGGATCGTACATGCATTATGTTTATAAAGTTTTGCCGTCGCTATTCTTCCGCGGGTTTATCGCAGATGAAGCATTTCCACCATGCTTGATAATACACACTTTTACGCATTATTGGGCTCTCGTGACCTGGTGTTGATGTGCTACTTTGAGTCACGTATGTTGCATCTTTAATGACAACTATTCACCTCTTTGCCTCTTATCATCTTCCTCTCCCTTTTTTCCCTTCTCTTTCTCCCGCGTTGCCTTCGTACTTGCTTTGTCCACCAGGTAGCGCAGCTGAACTGTTCTCTCTCTCTCTCTCTCTCCCACCCCTTTTATCCGTTCAAATCCGCCTTTTCCTTGTGATGCTTTCGCCCAACATTAGGGTTAAAAAGAGCGTCGATGACATTTGGCCGGTGGCAGGCAAGCGCTTTCTCATGCGCATCGATTTCAATGTTCCTATTCGTGACGGTGTGATTGACAACGACTACTGCATCCGCTCGGCCATCCCGACGATTCGCCGCATCATCGACCAGGGCGGCATTTGCATCTTGATGGGGCATCTCGGCAAACCTACCGGGGTTGATCGTGAGGCGGCCCAAATCGTTTCTTCAAATAAGGCGAAACCGGACGTGGCAGCGGCGCTTTCACAAGGCAAAACGGCCCTCTTCGCATCCCTCACCGGCGAGGAAAAGGCTCTGATTCTCTCGTGGTCATCCATGCGCGAGAAGGCTGCCACACTTCCAGCCGATCACTCGAGCGGCAAGACGGCCGTCTTCTTGCGGCTTAGCGACGACGAGAAGAAGATGCTTCTGGCGCGCTTCGTCAACGAACACAAAGAGCGCTTCTTCCCTCAGCTCTCCTCCAGTGCGGGCCAGCCCGTGGAGTACAGTCTTCAGGTGGTGGCTGTGCGTCTCGCGGAGCTGCTGGGCCAGAATGTCTTCTTTGTCAATGACTGCCTGCGGGCGAAGCAGGACGTCATGACGCTCCGCTGCGGTGATGTGCTATTGCTGGAGAACGTCCGTTTCTACCGCGATGAGTGCTCCGAGGACGAAACGAAGCGCATGCAGATGGCCACCATTCTCGCGTCGTACGCCGACGTGTTCATCAACGACGCATTTGGCAGCTCGCACCAGGAGAGCGCCACCGTCACCGGCGTCCCGCGTGTCATGGGCCACGGCGCCGCAGGGTACCTGGTGGAGCGCGAGATCATGTACTTCACGCGCGTGCTGAATAACCCGCCACGCCCCCTACTCGCCATCATCGGTGGGGCGCGCATCAGCGAGAAGATCCGAATTCTGGAGAACCTGCTCAACCGCATCGACTGCTTCGTGATCGGCGGCGCTCTTGCGTACACTTTCCTCAAGGCCAGCGGGGTCCCCATCGGCAGCTCGCTTTGCGAGGACCACCACCTGGCCCTCGCGCAGAGTTTTCTGAAGCGTGCGCAGGAGAGCAAGGTGGAAGTTCTACTGCCACTCGATCACATCTGCTCTCAGGACGCGCGCCGCACCAATGACTCGTACATTACAAGCAACAGCAGCATTCCCGCGGGGTACACCGCACTGGACATTGGCCCGCAGACCATCAAAAAATTTGTGGAGGCGATCGGGAACAGCAAGAGCGTCATCTGGAATGGCCCCCTCGGTGCCTTTGAAATGCCGGAGTACGCCAAAGGCACCATCGCCATCGCCTCCGCACTGGGCGACGGCACGACCGGCCGCGGACTGCTCAGCATCGTCAGCGGTGGCGACAGCGTCGGCGCGGTGGAGCGCAGCGGCGAGGCAAACCGTCTTTCGCACGTGTCTACAGGCGGAATCGCCGCACTGCAGCTGCTTGAGGGCAAGGTGCTCCCGGGCATCGATGTTCTCGACGACAAGTAGACTGAGCGTACTACTCAGCACTGCTAGGCGTCGCCCGCGCGATTCGTTCTCTCGCACCTGAGCTGTACCGCAGATGAAACGTACGCACATCCGCGATCGAGCACCCGCGAAACGCCAGCCGGCCATACACAAGGCAAACAATGACAATTGCAACACGTACATCATATATACACAGTCTTTTGTTTGTCGAACCTACAGCGAACGTACACATCTTCTCTTGTTTCTATCATCTTTCTTTTCTTCCTCTCTCTCTCTCTCTCTCCCTCTCTTCCTCTTTTTTCTTGTTATATCCATATCTGTATCCTTGCTCCTTGTCTTCCGCTTTCCAACTATTGTTTCTTCTCCTTCCCCTCTCCGTCCCACTCTGCAATCTTCTGTTCAGTTTTTATCGGTTTTCTTATGATTATTGCAAACCACGAAGATGATAGTGACGACGCCGAGCAAAAAAAAAAAAAGTTGATACACAATGCACACAAGAAGCAGAAGGAAACGGGAGTATGTCAAAGCTTTGCTCAACCAGAAACTGCGGAGAATTCGGCTTAGCGCCGGTAGCTTCGATTTCTTTCCTGTCACGGACGACGCGGGCATTGGTGGACTTGGCGTCGCTGCATTACTGCTTCCGCCCCCCCCCCCCCCCCGTCTAGTCATGTTTGCTGCGAAGATGGAGAATGTTACATTTTTTTATGCGTATTCATCTACTGCACTTTTATTCATAAAATCTTATGCATCCGCGCTCCTCTGCATAAAGGAAGAAAGGAAAAAAAAAACGTAGACCCACTTCTCTGTTTTTTTTTTTTCTCCAGCTGTCCTTCTACGTCGTTGGTGTAAGAACAATAATAATAATAAAAGAAGAACAATCATTGTACTTTTATTCGAAAACTTTAAAAGGAGGTGAAGGTGAACGTGAAGATGTCTGTATTCAGCTCTACGAGGCACGACAACTTGCCATGCCCATTTATCGAGCACATGGACGACTCACGGCCTCGCGCGGAGGAAATGAGGTTCCCTGACCCGTACTATGACGACAACGAGCGTGCCGCAGACTTCATGACGAGCTTGCTGGGTAATACAGCGTCCTCATATCAACAACAACAGCAGCAGCGCGGGGCACCACCGCAGGGCACGGAGCTCTCCAGCACTGGCGGAGATCGGGTGGCTGCCGGATCGATTGACCCCCGCCGCCGCGACACCGAGAAACTGCGGCTTGAAGAGGAGGAGCTCGCGCGCTTGCGCGGCCGGCACGAGGAGCGGCGTCTCGCCATGAAGCAGCGCAAGGCGGAGCGAGTGCAGCGGCAGATTGCGTCTGGCCAGGCCGTCCTCGACGCGGACGCGGACGCGGCGGCGGCGGGGGCCGCCGGATCGGCTGTGGGCGTCGCGCCGCTGTTTGCCGACAAGCCGACAGCGGAGCGCCGCCGCCGCGACGAGGTGCGCGACTACCCCCACGCGTGCTGGTCGCGCGCGGAGGCGGGCGCGCTGCAGCAGCGTGCGATGCGCCGCGCGGAGCATCTTCAGAGCACCCGCAGCCGCCACCTTGAGAACATGGAGATGGAAAACTACTGTGGCATGACCGCGGCGCGTAAGAGGGCAGGGGCCTCTCAGAAACGCTCCACTGTTAGACAAGACAGCCGTCGGCAACGTGACACAGAAAGCGACAGTGCATCGCTACAGATGGATGCAGTGGTTCTCAACGATGAGGCCTCATCATCGGAGAGCGACGAAAGGTGAGAGATTATTATTATTGTTATTATTTTTGAGAAGATATGTAAATTATTATTACGCCATGATTCACCGCTCATGGCTAACGACATGTAGCTGCTTTTCACGATGTACTTACCTCCCCTCTTCTCCTTTGTAGCATAAAATCAATTCCCCCCTCCTCAATATGCCGTTTTCTGATGTCAAAAGACCTTTTCTCAGTTGCTCACATGAGCAAAACTGGCCCAGCTAGTGCAATTCCATTCGAGTCTTCGAGGAAATAAGTCCGGTTTTATTTCTTCACTCATGATTCGTTATTGCACATTTCCCCCTCTTTTTGCCTATCTCTTCCGCGTACGGCGCACTGCTGTCTATTTTTTTTTTGCGTTTTCACCATGTTTTCTTTCTTTTCACACGTCCTCCTCGTATCCTTCCCTTTGTTTTCCCTATCTTATTTCCCACACAGCTTTTCTAACGTTAGAACTAACTAGAAAAGCAATCTCGCTTCACAGTTTACGTACCTCATATTATTTCTTCTCTTATTACGGCTTAAAAAAAATACCCCGCTCCGTATAGCTGACGCTGCTACTTCCTTTTGTTTTTGTATTTGATTGTATCCATTATTTTTTCTCCTTTTTGCTTTACACAAGGCTATTTCGATATTTGACTATTCCGCTCCGCAAGACACACCAGGTGCCGTACCTTCTCTCTTTTTTTTTTTTTTTTAATAATTCTCCCTAGCACGCTTCCCGCTTTTCAGCGTGGTCTGAGTATCCAGAGGGACAGAATTACAAGAGACCTTAAAGGGGCAGATCGTTGCACAAGTCACTTCATTACTGTCTATCAAAATATTCTTCCAGCCCAAGGTACCCACTTAGAGGATGAGCGCCACCGACGGACAGCTGCCGCGGCAGGCGACGTACGACGTGGTGGACCTCACCGTCTCTCACGGGATGCCACAGCAGAAGCTGCCAAAAGCCAAGCGCTACTGGCGGACCCGAAACGTCCGCCGCACGAAGCCGAAGCCGATCGAATCGGAGGTGTTGCCAACGCGCTCGACTTTTGGGGACTCCTCGAGTGTGGCGGAGCGCGAGGTGGGCTTCACGTACATCTCGGGTCCAAAGTATTTTTTCCAGCGCTTCGTTCGACAGTACCCCGTTGCCGCGCTGACCGTCTGGATTGCTCTCTTCCTTGTGGAGTTCGCCATGGTGGTGCTGTATATTGTTCAATCGACACGCGCGCACCCGTCGTGGACGGGATATGACCATACCAACCACAGTGGATGGTTTTACGCGCGCTTTGTGCTGTCCGTCGTTTCCCTGTCGCAGCTATTCTTTGCGTACTCTCTAAGCGTGATGACTATCACGGTGGTGGTAAGCACCTCCATCTACCAGATTGTGCTCTTTTTCGTCTCACTGGATCCCGCGCTAGCGTGGGTGAGCCAGATCTACGTGCCCTTTTTTATGCGGTGCTGGCCCATGAGGCAGTACTTTCTGTTCATCCTCGACTCTGTCGCTCTCATGACCACACGCAATCGCAAGCTGGACTTGCTGCGGCTGGCTATGGGACCACTGACGCTGTTCATCTGCATGGTGGTCACGGCCACAGGCATCTTTCAAATTGATCAGACCCTCCGTGGTTTCCCCGTCAACTTTGGTGTTTCAGTGTACTTTGTCATTGTTACTGTGTCGACCGTCGGCTTTGGCGATGTGACACCGAAAACGCCGGAGGGGATGGCCTTCACGATTGTCATGATCTTTATCTTTATCGCGAAGATGCCCACCTTCATTCAGGTGATCCGCTCGTCGATGAAAATCCTCAAGGCGTACCGCTCCTACTCGGGCCGCACCAACCACTTCATTGTCTACGGGCTGGTGACGCGCGAGGAGGCCATCTCGATCCTCGATGAGGTCTTCTGCTTGTACCCGATGAAGTCCGTCTGCTTCTGTAACAAGACCTTCGAGGACGACGTCAAGTCGATCGGCCGCCACCCAACGTATCGGCTGCGGTGCACCTTCCTGCTGGTCGACACTGTTGACAGTTTCTCGCTGAACCGCATGCGGGCCGACCAGGCGGCGGCGGTGATTATCGTGCCACTACGCGAAGGCTTCTCCTCCCGCGTCGACGACGACGTCATGCTCTCCTCGCTGATTTTCGAACGCCTGCTGCCGGAGCTGCCCCAGTATGTGTGGCTTCGCTACGGGCTACACATCAAGCTTCTGAAAGGACAACGCGCCTCCGTCATCGACGAGCACACCAAGAAGAACATCATGGCGACCGCGCTGCTGCTGCCGGGCATCATCCCCTTCCTCGTCAACATTGCACGTACTGCGTGGGCGAGCGGCACCGAGCCCCCGAACCTGTGGAGCGAGGAGTCGGTTGACAACTGGAAGGACTTGTATGAGTACAGTCGCCGAAACGTCATCGGCAGCTGCCCTGTGCCGACCCGCTTCGTGGGACGCCCGCTGCGAGAGGTCATCGAGGAGTTCAAGTACTGTGACGTGCTGATCGTCGGTGTGGAGGAGAGCGCACGTGGCGTGCTGCTGCTACAGACCAACTACCTCGTCGAGAAGGACGATGTGCTCCTCGCCATCTACGAGCGACACCGCAACAGCCTCGCCAAGGCGTTGGAGATCTTCTCACGCGACGGCCCCTTCACCCACCAGACCGGCTACGGTGCCAACTACCGCCACGACATCAACGAGGAGGACCTCTTGCGCCAAAATATGAACGCCTCGTTTGTCTTCTACCCGTACGCACAGGATGATCGACCTCCGCCGCATAGCCACACGCAGCGTCATCAGCAGTATCAGCAGCGTCCTAGAAACGCAGAGGATCTGGGCGACGCTCTCAACCGCGAGAGCACTGCGGACCGCACCACTGACAGGGCAGACGCGAGCGCCGCGGTGGAGAACGGTAGTGACCTGCAGCCGCAGGACGAGCGTGAGCAGGCCGCCGCTCTTGCGATGGAGGAGGAACTGAAAAATACGCTGCTCTCCTTCGACTTCACTGTCAAAAATCCTCGAAACATTCCCTTACGCAGCCTCGACTTTGGCGTGAAGAACACTCAGCGCCTGGGCCAGATGGTTGGACGTCTCAACGAGGCGTTGATAAATCCCCACTCGACTGATGACGAAAAGGCGGAACTGGTCACGTACCTCGAGAACCAAATCAACCTGATGATCCTCAAGATTGCCGAAGAAGGCGCAATGCTGCAGGTCCGGGAGGCGGCGAGCGCCGAGACGAGCGCACTTCAGGAGGAGGTCTTCCTTTTTATTGATCAGACCACCTCGATTTTGCGGAAAACGAGCACTTCCATTTACGAGGATGTTATTTCGCAAACCATCGCCCAGTACGAACTGTACGTCATGATGTACTGCCTCAACTGCATTCGCGCGCAGTCTCGGCTGTCGCTCCTCACTCTGCGGAAATACCCAACAGAGTTTTTCCGGACGTGGGAGCACATCTTCGGCGCCCCACTGCAGTGCATTCGGGGGCAGGGCTCGCTTGATTCTCATTTGAACTACGCCCTCAACGCGGGAGGCGGGATAGCGAAGGTCCGTGGCATCCTTCTCTACTGCTCGCAGATGGGCCCCCGCGACTTTGGCGACGTCCCGATTCTCTCCGTCGAGAACAGCGTGCGTGAGCTGCTGGAGTGGAACGAGAAGGCGCGGCAGGAGGCGGGGGACTTTACCGAGCAGAACATCGTCATCGAGCTTCAGTCGCTGTCCTCCTCCATCAAGATTGCGCCGTTTCACACCGACCCTGTGTGGCGCGGGCGCGGCGAGAGCAACTTCCAGGACACCCTTGCTTTCATGATGGGCCGCTGCTTCTCGTCGAACATGCTGCTGACCCTGATGATCCACGGACACCGCGACTATCGCATCGTCAGCTTTTTCGAGATGGTGCTGAACCTGTCGTCGACCGCTGAGATGTTCGACATGGCCGCGTGGGGCAAGCGCGCGAGCGAGTCCCAGACCATGTTTCGGCTTTGTGGCAACCAGGTGCTGCAGTTCGAGAAATTTGGCGACGCCTTTGAGTTTCTGTTGCAGAAGCGTAGCTGCATCGCCCTTGGTGTCTTCCGCCTGTTCCCCGAAACGGAACTGCTCCCTGGCAGTCCCCGCTACTTCATCACCAACCCACCTCTGATGACGCCGCTGCTAGTGGATGACATCATCTACTGCCTGGACGGCAGTCTCAGCATGGCACGATAATACTTTTTTTCTTTTTCCTTTTTTCTTTTTTGCTGTTTCGCTGTCATCGTCATCATCATAATCATCATAATCATCATAATCATCAGAATCATTCTACCTAAATTATTGCTGTGCCCGGATGAATTTTTGTTTCCAATATGCCGCTTGATAACTTTTCTGTTATCTGGTCTACGTCCTACGCTCTCGCGCTTCCATTCCTTTTTTTCTTCTCTTGCTTCACCATTACAATTACATAAGAGTTTTTTTCTTTTCTTATTTATACGAGCTCCTCCTTTTCTTATTATTATTTACTCATCTGCTGGAACTCAGTGCGTCCCGTGACCCTTTGACGCGATTAAACATTATCCGTAAATATATACTATGCCAAAAAAAATATAATGTATTGCTTAGGTACACATATATTAATACTTTTCTCAAAGACACGTGTTTTTAGCTGTTACAGCTGATTGAGCCGGCTATTCAGTAGCTGGAGTAGCATAGTATAAGGAAAGTAGTTCAGAGAATGCACATGTTTGCATGAAAATGATACACATCCACACACACGACACACACACAGACCCGTAAAAGCAGCGTACATGAACCTAGTGAATTGGATCCTACAAATTCTTCTGACGTCCTAACTTTTATCTCTCTCTATCTCTCTCTCTCTCTCTCTCTCTCTCACTCGCTCTCTAAACAAATCCTGGGTGCTATCTCTTTCGCAGTGTACGTAGATCCGCTTTTTTTTTTTTCAAGGAGGAAGAAACATAATACTTACGCGTAGACTTTCTTTTGCTTTTACGAAAAGACAGTAAATACACTGTGCAGAATCCTACGTGCCAGCCCAACTCTTACCTAATAAAACAGTGTGTACTTTGAAGATATTAGAATACAAGACTAAAAATAAGAAAAAAACATAATATAAAGAGTCACACTGCTGCTGCCATCATGAGCGGTAACCCAGCACCTAAATTGAAACAGTATGAGGCTTCCAAAGGATGGGTTGAGCGCCCTGCTGACCCTAAGATTCCGTCACAGGCTCAGGCTGCGACAGTCGCGAGCATGGACTTTGCGGATCTGGACTTTTCCGATGTGCAAAAGTTCGAGGCTCTTCTGGAGACCAACAAGCCAAACTTGGTGGTGATGCACGCGCTCGCGCCTTTGCACGCCAAGTACATCAAAGACTCTGTGGAGATCCAACGCCAGTACTACATGCTGGAGTGTCCGGAGCCGGAGCGTAAGGGTCATTTGAATCACACCACCATGATTGTAGTTCGCCACGGTACGCCCTACGACATTTCGCAGATCCGCGAGCCCAGCGAATCGCTGCGGTTTCGCGCCCAGCTCCATCTCGGCGTCACGCACGGGCCACTGCTGCCAGTGAACATTCTGTCCTTTGAGGCTTCTTCGCCCAAGACGCGTCTGACGCTGATGCAGTCCATCATGAAACCGCTCACCCCCGGCGTGGTGCCTGAGACGCTGCTCATCACCAACATTGCGGACGGCATCGTCAACGAGGTGGACGTGGTGCGCAGTTTGCGCTCGCAGGCTGGCTTCGCCGACGCGTTTGACACTCCCACCGCGTCGTGGTCGCTGTGGCTGCGGAGCGCCGAGCTCAAGTTCACGAACCCCGTCAGCGATATCCGCCGCAGTCAGCAGCAGCCGCGCTACATCGCCGCGACGATTGTCCCCAACGGCGGCGTCCCGATTCCGGTCCCGCGCAGCGCCGGCTACACTCCCGTCGGCAAGGGGACGCCGCCGGGGCACAGCGCCGCCATGCAGGACCCGGGTGTGGTAAACCCTGAGGCGGCCATCGCGATGAAGCTGAAGGCGAACATGCGGAGCTGGAAGCTCAACAAGATGTTCGAGGACAAGTCGGGGCTGATTCAGCAGGAGTGCTGCTTCGACCTCACCAAGTACTTCCGCAATGAGAGCGAGCTGCACCGCGAGCTGGACTCGGGTCACCTGCCGTGGCCGGCCGACTACGCGTTCATCAACAACAAGATTCTGTGCAGCGACGCCGTGCAGGTGGTCAACCGCCAGGCGTTCCGCAAGTACGCACGTGATGTCAAGGACAACGCGGAGCTGCTGCAGTTGATGCAACATGCCCTCGACCGCTACCATGCCAGCCTCCGCTCTCGTGAGTGGAGTGAGCACTGCTGCACCATAGTGTACCAGATTACGCCCAAGGAGATGCGCTACAACATCACTCGCGAGGTGGGTTTCACCCCCGACAGTCTCAAGCGCGCCATCCAGATGCTCAATTGCGACATGCCGCCGGATAAGCATAACCCCCTCAAGAACTACCAATACAACTACGCTCTGCTGTACTCTATTGAGCGCCAGGGCTTTTGGCTGATCGCCGAGAAACACGTTCCCTGCGATATTGTGGCATGCCGGCAGACTCAAGATGTGTAGTCACGACTATGCGCGGTGCTCCTGCGTCACATGATTTGTTTCCTCTTTACATTGATTATTTTTCACCTTGTCTTTGCATGACGCACGTCACTTCTTATTTGCTTCAGTCTTTTTCTTTCTTTCCATCTCCATCTGCTTCGCGTCTTTATTTGATGATGTTCTCGTTTTTCTCACGGCCCCAGCCTTTTTTTGTATTTCGCCAAACTCATCTCCCTTTTTACGGTTTGCTCTTTCCCCCCTTTTTCTGTTCTTCTTGTACCTTACCTCGTTGGTGCAAGGCCTCTCTCTAAGTCACACCCCCGTTTCTACTTCTCACTTGCCAAGTACCTTTTACTCTCTCACTCGCTCCTGTTTTTTTTTTCTCCTCTCTCTCTCCGGTTCTTCCTTGTTCGCTTTTCTGTTTCTATGTGACTGACAGTTTCTATCTCTCAACATTAGTTGTCGTTATTATGTACTTACACTCTCTTCTTGCTGTACTTCTGGCAGTCCCGTCAGTTACTCTCAGGCAGCGAAAGTCACCCCAAAACAAGAGCGTACACGGGAATGAGTAGAAGAGAAAGAGCGAGAGTGATTGAGGAAAGGAAAGATTCAACTTGAGCGGGGAAAAATAAAAGAACAAAAAGGGAAACGCTTGCGCAAACGACAAATCACCACAATCGATAAGAAAAAACTAACCCGCATGAGATTGATGTGAATATATGGCTGGCTACTCCTCTTTTTTTTTTTTTTTTTTGCAGAAACAGCTTGGACAATGCCACATCGTGATATGAGCATGAAAGTGAAAAAAAGAACCACAACGACAGCGTCATATGCTTTCTTCATTCCGAGTACAAGATAAAACAGGACCTCAAAAAGGGAGGAGATGCTCTAGAGCAGCAGATGATGCGAAGAAGTTGAGGATGAAAAGCGACATTGAAGTGAACATCCTCTCCATTAAAAAAAAACAAAAAAAAACGCAAAAATCAAACAAACATCCACATTCCGTGCAAAAGATGTAGTTCTGCTTCTCTTTTGGACTTTGTGTTCACCCCTTACTCTTTTCATTCTCAATCGCTCTTTTATTTTTATTTGCTCTCTTTATAATGCTGTACACGTATATTTAACACCAACAAATTGAAGAAAAAAATAATAACAACAATACAACGTGCTTTATGCTTTGCGAAGTGCTCTGCTTTGTGTAAACAATGATGGGATGCCACGAAATAACAGTGACTGCGTGCTTGAACGCCAAAGGACAGAACAATTGTGTTATCCTTCACTCGTCTCCCTTCACTGTCTATTAGTAGTTTTTTTTTTTTTTTAAATGTCTCTCTCAACTGATGAGTTGAAAAAAAAAAAAGTGAGACTAACGCGATGATGCATCTTCTGACGAAACAGCGTTCCAGCAATGTTAGCCAGTTCTGCGTTACATGAGCTTCACTCTTCGTCTTTTTTTTTTTCCTGCACTCCTGCTACGTTTCTTCTTCTTTAATTCTTCAGATCATTTACCCTACTAGGATCTTTCGTCACGGAATCTCCCAAGCTCTTCGCGACATGTGTGAAGCTGCCACCCCAGTGAGATGGCCGCGTGAGCTGCAGCTCGTGCTGAAGGCTCACATGGAGTGTGTCGAAGACTCGAGCAATCCATCGTGTCCGGTAGTGAAGAATAACGGCTCGTGGTGCATCTACGACTTTTTCGAGAAAGAGGGCACTTATCTGACGTCGTGCCTTGAATCTAAGGGTATGTCTCCTGATCTTGTGAGACTCTGCATGCAGTTTGTCTTGGAAACCATAGAGTCGCTGTGCACCAAGTCGTTTTTACTTCCCCGTGAGAGACGCTACTATTCCTCCCAAGTCACGCTGAAAAGAATAAGAGTTAATGCAAATAAGAGGCATACAGAGGATCTACTGTTTGTGAAGACCCTTCCGTTAGAATATCTACTACGCGCCTTTGTCGCACTTCCTCTTATTTTGCTTCACTACGACAAG
Source organism: Kentomonas sorsogonicus (assembly GCA_030347455.1). Lineage (NCBI taxonomy): Eukaryota > Euglenozoa > Kinetoplastea > Trypanosomatida > Trypanosomatidae > Kentomonas > Kentomonas sorsogonicus. Next base: position 44,828 of record JAQOSZ010000009.1, on the reverse strand, counting down.
ATGGGCGGGTCCGCTATACCGCCGTACGCAAAGGAGGGGCTGTGGATGTTTGTGGAGGAGTGTCTGACATTGTTGGTTCGTCACCGTCAGCAATTCTCCGATACGTCCTCTTACTTTAGTTTAAACTACTAGCATGCTTTTCCCAGAGCAGTTTTTTTTTTTTGTTTTGCGTCGACAGCGCTACTTGTCTTGCCATTTCTCTTGTGCAGATACAGGTTCTTTCTAAACTTCGCATTATTTTCCTGACTTGCTCCATGTTTCTAAAGCATCGGCATCTGACAGTCATCATTGATTCCTCTGCATCACTATACTTCCATCTTGATTATACTCTTATTTTTCTACCTGCCTCTTGGACTATTACCGTTAACCTGATACGATGTTCCGAAGCTGTATCTCTTTCTTTCTCTTCCTTTTTTTCCTTCCCAATTTCAGCTCACGCTCCGTCTCCAAGTGCTCTTTTTGCTTTTATAGACTATCTACAGTACTCTTCCCCCCCCCCCCCCCACACTCCTCTAAGCTCACACATCGAATCCCCCTATTATATTTGTTTATAGACGTCTGGAGAATATACTTATTCTCTCCTTCCTTTCGCTCCTAGATATCCTGAAAGCTTTAAAAAAAAAAAAACAACTAGTGTACAACGACCTAAAGTGGGGAACGCAAAACCAATAATGAATCATCTTTGACTCCGTTCGCCCACCATTCCTCTTCGTTTTGTTTCCGGGTTTTTCCTCATCATTTGGAAAGAGTGAGTGGAAGAAAAAAGTACTTGGGAATATATTGTAGAGTGCTCTTCAGCATTACTTCAGTGTATTCCATCTTTCTTTTCTTACTTTTACCTGAATAGCTGCTGAAGGAGGAGCGATAGTAATCACTTTTGTCCTCCTCGTTAGCCGTGTCTCAAGTTATCCCACAACGGTATCTCACAGACAGACGCACACACACACACACGAAAAAAAAAAAGGACAAAAAAAAACACACTGATCAACAATGAGCGGCGGATGCGAAAAGAAATGCTGCCCTCACTGCACGTATTTGAACGATGCGTCTCGGTCCCGCTGCTCCATGTGCCAGAGGTCACTGAAGAAGGTGCAAATTCAATCCGTAGCAGAGGCCTCTGCTGCCGCCACTAAACGATCAGTGGCATCTTCACAGACGAAGGAGGAGTCCGAAACGACGGCGTCACCGAGCACTACTCCATCTGTCGCTACTCATTTTCCTTCCTCGTCTGCAGAGGCTATAGATGACGCTAATAGGTCACCAGGTCAAGTGGTTCTGGGACTGTTTCAAACGGCCGCGGGTAAACCAGTATCTGTGTCTGAGAAATCGTACGCAAAGGCCAAGAGTATTCTGATGGGCAGTACTGGCTCTTCCGGGCGCAGCGGCCCAGAAGAAACGACCAAACCGCGAGTGAGACCCTCATTCAAGAGCCCTGCTGTACGAGAAGCCGCCACAACGAAATCTTCGCCAACAAAGAGCGCTTGTGTTGAAACTGTACATCCTGCAAAGGACTCTGTGGCCGCCACCGACGCACTTTCGCAGCCTTTGGATGGTGGTACCGTCTCTCTTTTTCAAACCGCGTCAGGAAAGGCTATCCATGTGTCGGAAGAGGCGCTCCAGAAGGCGCGAATGCGTATGAAAGACATCCTCTCAGCGCCACCGCGGCGGGAAAACGAAAATGGGGAGGTGGAGGAGGGGGGAGCATTGCACAAAGGAAGTGAAAGGAGTCAGAGTGAAAGCTCCCACGACGGCAAAGATCGCTGTGCTCGCACTCCGATCTCCGCTGAGAGCGGGCTATCGGAGGCCAAGGCTACTTCACGTAGTGGCGACCCTGCTTTAGTGGCTCGCACGCATGCGCCGCCGTCGTCCTCGTTGCCCGCCAGCACCCCGGGGTGGTTTGTATCGCACAAGGCGCGCCGCTCCATCGCGGTTTCAAGACTCCTCGCACGGTCGCGGCGGCTTCTTCGACAACCTCACTGGCAGCACCAACAGCACCGTCCAGCGCAACGCCCTCACGGAACCAAAGTTCTCAGTCGCTTCGTCTGCAGGAGCAGGAAAGTCGCTCTGTCCGTCCGAGACTGGAGGGCCCGTCGCGCCACAGCGTACCTTTCCTCACGGTGGACCCACTTCTCTTCCAGATTTCTCAGCTGCGCGCGCCTGCCCAGCTGCCTAGTTTTAACGACCTCTGCACTTTCCATTTCCGGCACGCTGATTGCGGGCTCCTCTTCTCCAGCTGATGAGCATTGTGCCCAACGCCCACGCCAGCAGCGGCAGTGGCCACGGTGACGCCTCTTGCGTTGTGTCGGCCGACGCGTGGTGCGCGGCATTACGAAATCTCGGCGCGGACAGCAAGTTCTGCTCGCCTGCGTGGTGCAGCACAATGGTTTTTTCCTCCATGTTTAAGCTACTGCGGCTGCAGCATCTGCGCCCTGACAAGCCGCTGTTTTGTCCTGAGATGGTGCTGTTGAGCGTGGTGCAAAAGTATAACAAGGAGTTCGCCGGGGGTGAGCGCTCGGCGTTTCGCAAAATTTGTGAAGGAGACGTGGCCGTCTCTTCTTTTCTGATCTGTTACTTGAGCTCCGTCACGACCGAGGCCGCCACGCCGCACTCGCGCGTTGTCACACTTTCCGACGGCTTTTACCACATCAAAGTCGCGCTCGATGTCCCTCTTAGCGCGCTGCTGCGGTCTGGCGCACTGCGAGTCGGCCAGAAGCTCTCCCTGTGCGGTGCGCGTCTCAAGCTGTCGGGTAGCAGTAGCCCCTTGGAGTGCGGTGACGCAGTGGTGCTGGGCATCAACTACAACTGTGTGTCAGCAGTCAAACCGGAGACGCCACTGGGTCTTATGTTTTGTGAGCCTCCCTGCTGCCCTGTTAGTGCTGTGCACACCGAGGGCGGACTCGTACCGGCCCTGCGTGGTGTCGTCGCTCGCGCCTTGCCGCACTTTTTCATTGTCTTCTCGCAGGCACCGTCGGGCCGCCGGACCAAGATCGTGTACAACAGGTCCGCGTTCTTCTCCCAGTTTGCTGACCCACGTGAGCGCGATTACCACGACGCCGTCGCCGACGCTGAGGCGACCATGACGTCCAATGGTAGCGCCATGACAGATGCGTGGGCCTCACCTCCTTCTTCTTCTTCGCGCCCTTCCATCCAAGGACGGCTCCCAGGGGAGAATCAGAGCGACATTCGTCGTGTGACGGCTGTTCTGCTATCGTCAGCAGACGGTGACGCTCTGATCCAGTTTTGGGAGAGTGTCTCGATAGAGTCGCTGACGGAAGGCGGTGAGAGCGCGCTCCCTGATGAGGGCGAGGAGGTAATGATTTTTGCGGTGAATCCGTCCAAGTACGGGGTCTCTACCGCACCGTTTCCAGACACAAAGCTCTTCTACGCAGGAAAGGCGCTTCGCTTTGTTGCGTCGGGGAGACGCAGCACCCGACGCAGCAGCAGCGGGCCTGGGCGCGTGAATGCAGCGCAACGATGATGTGACCATTCCGCACTGCGAAGCGAGTCTGTCAAGATATGCTGGCGTGCGCGCTGGCTTCGTCGCGGATATTCGTGGGATTCTTCTGGGGATGACGTCGTCCGACATTGGCGATCTCTACGTGGTGATGCTGGAGGACGATCACTACTGCTTGGTGCAAAACCCGAAAACTCCAGCACGTGACCGTATCTTTCACTTCCCTGCCTCACGAATAGAGCATCCCGCGATTTTTATCCGCCATGCCACCCTCATCTGCGTGGAAGACCAGGCCATTGCCGATGACTGCGGCCGGGTTGCCACGAACGAGTACACCGAAATTGTACAAAAGCGCGTGACACCGGACGACGGCGTTTCGTCCCGCCTGCAGGAAAAGCTCCTCTCGAGCACGAAGAAGTATGAGGCGCGGTGCGCAGAAATTTTACGTTGCGCCACGACCATCTGCTCGAGCGATGCGCTGCCCGGAACCGCTGAATTGGAACGCTCACCTGCTGCGTGCATCGCCACCCCGCAGTCCAGCGCGGCGCCGTTCCGCTCAGCGCAGCCATCGCAGTACTGGGGCCCGTTTGACTCCACTCCAGGGTCCCGCACCGCCACCACTCCGGCTGCCAACTCCAGCAGTCACACCGGCAAAGCCAGCTTGCCCTACTACCTGCGCACCTCGCCAGGAGAGCAGGGCTTCTCGACCAGCAGAAGCGGCGTCAAGCTGCTCCCAAATCCCTCTGACAGGTCTCCCAGCCTCGTCGGCGCACAGGGCCAAGGCGCACCACACTTGGTCTATCACTCCTACGGCAATATAACGTGGATCAGCTGCGCAGAGAGGGTCATCTACGCGGAGGGGGACTCCGCGGTGACGCCTGCCTCCGCGCACCGCTCACCCACACTCGTGACGCCATCGATTTCTGTTCACTGGCGCTACGACAACACAGTGGACGCGCGCATGAAGGCTACCGTGCTGGACCCTGCCCTGGTGCAAAAGCTGTTCAGCGCTGTGCTTGACAGTGGCGACGAAGCGCTGCAGCTTTCAGCTGCGGATGAGGACAACCACCCTAGCTTTGCATCGCAACGCGCGTCGTTTGCAGCACGGCGCCGCGAAGAGGACGCGGACTGGCCGCTCTGGTGGCACGTGCTGACGCGTTCGAGCGTGGTGGGTGAGTCTGACGCTGCTGACTCCACGTCCCACGCGGATTGCTTCGTGTGGTCCCGCGGCGAGTGGAGGCTGTTGCAAGACACCGTAACCAAGGCTTTCTCGAAATTTCCTCTTTTTAAGTTTTGTACTTCCAATGGTGTAGTCACCGCTATTCATGTTGTCACAGAAAGCTGTGACGTTCGGCGGCTTTTTTGATTGCACTGCTCATTCTGTTTTTCCACCTTATGGGGTGGGACTGGTGGTGGGGGTGGCGCGAAAAAGGGTATGCATTTCTGAAACACTCCTGGCAGTGGAGTTGACCTTCACAGAATTATACATAGATGGAAATAATAAAAAAAAAGATATTTTAAAAGAGTAGGCTTTTGCGTTTTATTATTATTATTGTTATTATTCTGCAAGTGACGGATCGCTACGTGGTATGCTTAGTTTATTGGTGACCAATCCTCTCTTATATATGCTTTTGCTCTTTGCTCTGCTTCACTGTTGATTTGATTCCAAACTAGTGTGTGCGATTTTCACGTTGCTGCGTCACATGAGGTGTTTACACACACACGCACAGACACACACACACTTTCTCTATGTGAATGGCGTCGTTACTCTATTTCAAGTTGCTAATTTGTTTTTTAGTATTGCCACTACTACCACTGCTTCTGTCTTCTTCGCATGCCTTCTCTTCTAGCTACTTCAGGTCGTTATTGCTGCTATTAGTATTAATTAACCGTTTTTTTTTTTTTGAATTGTAGAAAACGTTATTAAAACATAATCCCACATCCTCTTTCTCTATTATAGTGTGAAGGCACTAGGTCCGTGCTTCAACAAGGAGGCACTCGATTCTTTTTTGTTTCTCTGCTTCCTCTTCCTTCACTCAGCCAAGACGGAATTCTTATCACGAGAGCAGGCGTGAAAAAAGGGTGAAGCTTTTCAAACAGAAACACAGAGACGCAACCACAATAAAATACTCTCGCAAAGCAATTGCCAGCACTTTACTCCTTCTCTCTCTCAATCTCACAGAACAGTAAATACCGTAGTCATGGCTGAGCCACTGGTGCAGCTGCGAGAGTTAGAACTCTTGAGCCCAAACCCGGACAAATACGAAAGCCAATTCTTTTGGCGCGTTAGACTGGAATGCCAGCAACCCCTTCCTGCCCCCATAAATATCTCCTTTGTGTGGGTGGGGAGCGCCTCCTCGAGCGAGCATGATCAGAAGCTAGATGACTTTGATGTAGGGCCGTTGAACTCGGGTGTCACGGAGTTCGACCTGGAGTGCGACGCGCCGGTGCTGGAACTGGTGCCACCGAGCGATGTGCTGGGGGTCACCATTTTATTTCTTTCCTTCCAGTACAACTCACAGGAATTCTTGCGCGTTGGCTATTACACCCAGGTCGCGTACTTTGACGGGGAACTGAACGATTATCCCCCTCCGCAACCGGTGAAGGATCTTCTGGGTCGATTTGTTGCGATGGCACAACCTGCCGTTACCTCGACTCCTATCCAGTGGTGATAGGATATGCTCTTCACCAAATGCAGTGAGAGAGTTAGGCATGGTGAGGGAGACAAGGAAAAAAAAGAGGAGAGAACGGAGACACCACATCACATAGGAGAGTTTTCTATTTGAAAGAGTGGGAAAAGAATATAATCAGTTGCTTTTAGCGAGAAGCGCAATAAGTTGCCGTTAGGAAGCGCGAAGTGCTTCTTTTCTTTCGTATTCATTGCCACCTGACTCATTGCTTCAAGGTTTTGCACAGTTGTCATCTGCTTTTTTCATTTTTTTTTTTTTGCCTCTCGTACTGGGGAGCTCAACCATTAATTAGTGTTTTCTCTGAATATTGTGCCTTACAGCTCCGTTCCTTTTGTTTTATCTTCAGTAGGTGCGAACATAAACTAATTCATAGATTGTAAGAAATCGAGGCTGCCTCATATTAGGAAAATCCCAAACAAGTGTTTTTCACTATCAGCTTATTCTGCAAGTGCGATTCTATTGTGAGTGCCACGCTTTGCTTTTCCTTCATAGATTTCAAACTACATTTTCCCGTTCTTTCATTTTCAAAAAAAACATACTTACACTTTGCTCCTCATAATTTCGTTTGTTTACCACTGTTTCGCGCTAGCTTTTCTCCCCTTTCCCCCGTGCGGTAGTACTTCAGGAATAACAGAGGCTAGGAAGGAAAGAGCAAGAGTGAGAGAGAGAGAGTACGAGAGAGAGAGAGAGAGAGAGAGAGAGTAAGAGAGAGAGAGAGGGGTGACATCAAGATGAACACAGACGCATAGAGTAGTAATTTAACTCTGCTGTAAGCCGCTCGAGAAAACCTTGGCTTTGCTTCTTTCCTCACTTGTATTTTTCTCTTCTATTTTCATGACGTTGTAAGATGTGCTCACTCTCGCCGAGCCTGCTAGCTCTAATTCAGCACAATTCACTTCAATTCAAAGTGCTATCTCTCATATCTCGAAACGCTTTCCCCCCACCCTTTTGCATCACACAATCCTCACTCATTCAACAGAATGAATTGATTGACCGTCATGCCACTCTTAAGCTTTTTCCGAACCCCTGTTCCTGTTTGTTGCATTCCGTTTTGCTGACTTTAAATTTCAGCGGTATAAACAACAAAAAACATCACACTCGCCAGCATCACAAATCACTTGTTGCTTTGCAGTGCATTACCCCACCTGTTTCTCATCGATACTACACTGTGACCGGCAAATTGGAGTGAAACTAACGAGAGCGAGAGAAAGCGGCCCTGTGTTTCTGACGCATGCCCCTCTTTCTCTCCTGGGTGCTTCGTCTTCCCGGCTTCCATCGGAGTATACATCCGCGCTGTATAGTGTCGTGCCGATCTCTCATGACTTTCACACAGATTTTGTTCTTCTAGCGGAAGCAGCTCTTGACTCTACCATGATTCGAATTATTCCTCTGTTATTTTTTTTTGGTGAAAAATCTTCACTACTTATGCCTTTCATTGTGTAGCGTCTTCTCGATGAAAGTTTTTTAAAGGCTAGAAAACTCATCACCTCCTTGTTTTCTAGTTATAGTTTTCAATCAAAAAGACAAAGCACGCAATAATAGAATGGATCCCGACACGATCTTTGTTCACAATTTCATTAATCAACACGTTCGGGAGCGAGAGGCATGGAGGAGGGCCTTTTTGCAGGACGACCCGATCGATGATCCCAATGTGTACCACGTCCTGCCCCAGCTCCGCTTTGGTGGAGCGGAAAACGCGATCACCGCGCGCTTCGTGCGCGCGCTGCGGGAGCCTAATGGAGGAAGTGCCGCCTCTGCGATGGACACCACTCCGTGGGATCCCAGTGTGAGGCTGCCTCCCGCGTCGGCAGAGGAGGACATGCTTGTCCGCGCGTTGCAGAGAGCGATAGCTGGCGAGGACACCCACATGACGATACCTTTTACCAAGCAGAACGGCCAGTCATCGTCTTCCTTGGCCCCAAGAGACTTGCATTCTGGGGAAAGCGGCGACCGAGATCGGCATTCCCCTGAGGAAGAGGCGCGAGAGAGGACGTCGTGCATCTTCTACCTCCGTCTCTGCTCGCTGCAGCGCAAAGAAAAGGAGGACCGCCACAGCGTGAGTGTAGTCGAGCGCGCGGAGCGACGTCGGCTAGTGCAACTGCTCCTCTCCCGTGCTTTGGAGCAGCTTCTGATAGAGGAGTTTGAGTCCCGCCGCTCCCTATTTCGCACTTTTATGCAAGAACGTCAGCAACTCAAAACGAGCGAAACTAGCGAGGTGGTGTCAATTACTGGATTTCACCCGCGCGCTCTTTCGACACTGATCTCTTTTCAGCGTCGAGAGCACGCGTATCGCGCTTCTCTCATGCGTGAGGAACAGAAGATGAGAGATTTGATAAAGAAGCAGCAGACACTTTTTGAACTCGAGCTGATCGACCGTCATCTTCGGCGATGCTCCCGAAAGGAACGGGTGTTGCGAAAAAATTTAGAGCAATCTCTGCACGGAAGCTTAAACCAAACGACACGAACTCACCTAAACTGACTTTGGCAGCGATAACAATGCATATATTACACTCTCGTGTTTCAAGTTAAAAGACATTTGATAGATTACACGGTTTTTTTTTAAAAATATATATTCATAGATTCAAAAAAGAAAAGAAAACAGAAAACAACAAAAGATGTCAAAACATCTGCTCACTGTGATGCGAGTGGAGGTCTTCAAGCTTTTAGGTAAGATATAGAATTTCTGAAGTGCCACCGGACAAGCGTCTGACAACCGATGATGTGGCAATGATACACGCTCTTCTTCCTTTCTACATTACCACCACTTTTGCGTAGTTACAAATACTTTTATTTTTCTTTTCCTACTTTCTGTTTTCTGTTTTTTTTTTTAAACCGCTATGGTCCGATCGTAGAGATTTGTCTATGCGCACCTTCGAAAGCAAGTTTAAAAAAAAATGCATCTAAAATCAGCGATACTTAGCCTGATCTGTTTTCATCGGCGTCACACCCCGGAGTATTCGTACTCTCTGTATGCTAAAACTGGCACCGTTGTCTTTGCCACACTCTCCCCCTCCCCCTCCCTTACTCACCGCGTCCCACCCTGCACCCTTTCTTTACTCTTATTTTTTTTTCATTCTACTATCCTGAGCCGGATAAAAAGAAATAAAGGTGCATACAGATTAAAAGACCTCGTCTCACAATTGTATTTCTTCTCTTGTCGTATGCTCTTCATTGCAGAGGAAGACGGGAAGGCTCGTCTGATCGACATCGTCAAAAAAGACTGTGGAACGAACGTACAATCTGGGAAGTATTTCTCAAAATGCGTTGTGCTACTCGCCTCGCAACAACTGCATGCTGGCTTCCGACAGTCGGAAGTGCACGTACTTTTTTTCAGCCAATTCGCAGCAACCGGTAATGCGGTGCTTCACGACAGAGGTGGTGACCTGTTGCGCGGTAAGCTCCTGCGGCACTCTTCTCGTGTGCGGTTGCTCCAACGGTGTCGTTCTGTTGTGGTCGCTCGTGACTGGACAGCTCTTTCGCAACGTGAAGGCGCACCTGCGACGCATCAATTGCGTTGCTTTCAGCGGCCCCGACAGCTCCAACTCTATGTTTTGTACGGCATCCGATGATTCCACCTGCAAGGTGTGGAGCACATCACTGTTTCTGACACCCGCTGCCCAACGCACCGCTCCCCTCTGCACCTTCACTAACCACTCGTTGGAAGTAAACTGCTGCACTTTCAAGCCTGGCGATGAAACGGTTATTGCGACGGGCTCCGCCGACAAGTCGGTGCGCCTCTTCGATGCGCTCAGCGGACAGGAGCTCAAGAGCTTTATTGTCGGCGATGTTGTCACGTGCGTCGCCTTCTCCGACGCCGGTGCGATGCTCGCTGCCGGAACCGCATTAGGGACGCTCTGCTTCTGGTCCCTCACACGCCCACTTCAGCGCTTACCGATCATGACTACGCTCACAGACTCTGGCGCGGAGGCTGATCGGGAAATGGTGGTGGTGCGTCCGTCCAGCGAGGGACATTCCTCCCCCATTCGATTTCTTATATTTTCTTCGAGTGGTAGCGGGGATGGTGCTGCCGGCACAGTTCTGTCTGTTAGCGAGAGCTGGAGAATACTGGAATACGATTATTTTACAGGGCGCGTCGTCTCGGAGGTGGTGGAGCGGCAGAAAGGCAAGATTGTCAGCTGCCGGTGGTTTCCGTCTCGCCGACCTGGCCTTCCTATTCTGCCCAAGAGCGGGTTTTCTCTCAGCAAAAACCCGTTGGAGAGTGGCTCTCAATCGTGCCTTCTGGTGTCGACCCCGATCCGCATCGCACCTAGCTTCTGCGAGAAGAGAAGACGCACGGAGACCTCCGCCGTAGTGCGTGATGGGTCGAGCTCAGACAAACGCCACAGGCTGGAATGGCTCACGGAGCAGCTCAAGGAGATTCATACTGTCGAGAAGAAACTTCAAAAGCGGCTTGGCAAACTCCAGGCGTCTAGGACCACGCCCGAGTAGCAGATATAATAGATTTGTTTAGCCATGATCAAACGTTTTCCACCGTGTTTCGCACCTTTCTTGTCTAATTCTTTTTTTTTTTTTTTACTAAATCTCGTTTAAATAATAACAGCAACAAATGCCCTTTCTTGCTCTCTCTCTCTCTCTCTCTCTCTCAGATTCTTCTCTTTTTGTATTTGTACGATATTAATATTATTATTATTAGTTGTAGTAGTATTAATCGTAGTTGTAGCAATATGAGTATTGCCACTAGCTCAACGGCTGCCTCTCACATACTCTTCCTGATCCACATGTTGATCTCCGACGCTGTTTGCACAGTCTTCAATTATCAGAGCATCGCATGTACATGCACATACACAATCGATCAGATAATACTCATGGTCTACTTCTTTCGTTATTCCACCTTGCTCCGGTTTTATTCTACTCTTTGCTTTATTAAAGGTATCACCCGAGAAGAGAGAACAAAATATTATCATTAGTACGCACCACTAATTTCAAGGTTTCATAGCAGTAATACTGTTGCTAACACAGCTAGTATAACCAGCAATACTCTGTCCCCCTCCCTTTTTCTTACCCCACACAGACAGTCGCGTTTGTGGCAGCACATCATGACGGCCAAGGACGATGGGAAAGCATTGACCGATGAGTTCGGCGATGAGTACACCAGAAAGAAGCTAGACATTTTACCGGAGCTGATGAAAATGCGCGGTATCCTCAATCACCACATCGCCTCCTTTGATCATCTCATCGACGTCGAGCTGGAGAAGATTCTGCTGAACGACTCGAATGTGGAAATCAAGAGCGCCATCGATCCAGACTTTTCCATTCGTTACACCAATATCCGCGTGTGCCAGCCGCAGGAAATTATGGGCAAAGGCCAGGCTCCGAAGCCGGTGACGCCGCAAGAGTGCCGCACCCGGGACCTCACCTACCGCGGCGACATGGTCGTCGATGTCGAGTACACGTCACGCGACCGCTCTCGCACCCCATGCGTGGAGCGCGACATCAAGATTGGGAGCATCCCGGTGATGCTGCGATCGAAGCTGTGTAACCTGTACGGCCGTACCCGCGAGGAGCTGATCAGCATGCGCGAGTGCCCCCTGGATCCTGGGGGCTACTTTATTGTCAAGGGCGTCGAGAAGGTGTGCCTGGTGCAGGAGCAGCAAAGCAAGAACCGTATTATCATCGAGTGCGACGACCACGGCAACATCCACTCACACGTTCAGAGCAAGACGCACTACTCCATCTCCAAGTGCTCCGTGCTATTCAAGAAGGGTCGGATCGTCATGTCACACCGCTCCTTCACCGAGGACATCCCGATAGTCATTCTGCTCAAGGCCCTGGGTCTCGAGAGCGACCAGCTCATTGCGCAAAACATCGGCTCCTCCGCAGAGACGGAGAAGGTGCTGTTCGCGTGCTTCCAGCAGGCGGCGGCGCTGGAGGTGCACACGCAGAACGACGCTCTCGCCTACATTGGGGAGCGCCGCAAGGAGAACTCGTGGGAGGTGGATGAGGTGCAGCAGCGACAGATGCTGCGCTCGAAGGCTGACAAGGCAGCGGATTTTCTCGCGAACGTGCTGCTTTGCCACATCCGTGAGGGCGCGACGAACCGGGACTGGAACTTTTTCCACAAGGCGCTCTACGTCTGCTACATGGTGCGCCGCATGATTGAGGCCTCCGCCGACCCCTCGCTGCTGGATGATCGTGACTTCTACGGCAACAAGCGACTCGAGACGACGGGAACGTTGATGGGACTTCTGTTTGAGGATTTGCTGAAGCAGTACAACCGCATCGTGCGCACCTCGATGGATCAGCAACTCTCCAAGCGAGACTCCACCAAACCGTTCAATGTGAAGCAGCTGATGGAGAGCAAAATGGAGGTGATCCAAAATGGCATGCGCATCGCCATTAGCAGCGGCCGCTGGGAGCTGAAGCGGTTCAACATGCACCGTCAGGGCATCACGCAGGTGCTCTCGCGTCTCTCCTACATCTCGGCCATGGGTATGATGACGCGCTTGGCGTCGTCGTTCGAGAAGACGCGCAAGATCAGCGGACCCCGCTCACTGCAACCCAGCCAATGGGGCATGGTGTGCCCATGCGACACCCCCGAAGGTGAAAGCTGCGGCCTCGTCAAGAATTTCGCCAATCTTAGCCAAGTGACCCTCGACCTCGATGACCACTATCTCCGCGCGGCGGCGCACAGCCTGGGCGTGGAGGAGATCGACATCGTCTCTCCACAGGACTTTCTGCACTGCTATTCGGTGTTCCTCAACGGCGCTCTCATCGGCATTCACCGGTACCCGAATCGGCTCTGCATGGGCGTCCGCGCGCTGCGCCGTTCCGGGCGCCTGCATCCCCACGTCTCCATCTCGATTCAGGAGAAGCAGAAGAGCGTACAGCTCAGCAGCGATGGAGGCCGCGTGGTGCGACTGCTCATCACCGTCATGGACGGGAAACCGCGCCTGACGGAGGCACATCTGGACCAGCTTCGCGCGGGGCTACGCACCCTGGACGACTTCCTGGCGGAGGGTTTGATCGAGTATGTAGACGTTAACGAGAGTAATGACTGCCTCATCGCGCTCTACCCCAAGGACTGCGGAAAGCACACCACACACCTGGAAGTGGAACCGCTCTCGCTTCTCGGCGTTGTTGCCGGGATCATTCCGTACCCCCACCACAACCAATCCGCGCGAAACACTTTCCAGTCCGCCATGGGCAAGCAAGCCCTAGGCAGCATTGCGCTGAATCAGTACATTCGGTCGGACACGCTGCTTCTGCTTGGCGCGTACCCGCAACGCCCTCTGTGCCGTTCCAAGGCAATGAGCCTCACAAACTATGAGAAGCTGGGCGCGGGCATCAACGCGATGGTTTGCGTCATGAGCTACAGTGGCTACGACATCGAGGACGCGCAGGTGTACAACCGCTCCGCGCTGGACCGCGGCTACGGCCGCTGCGTGGTTCTGCGCAAGCACGAGATTGATTTGAGCAAGACGCCGGGAGGACTGTTTGAGTTTCTTGCCCCGGCGGAGAAAAATGCCGCCGCCAAGTATCACGCGCTCAACGCTGACGGCGTCGTGAGCAAAGGCGCCCACGTGCGCCAGGACGACGTGCTGGTCAACAAATACACCCCCATCGCCGGTGGCGACCCGCGCCCGACACCGCTGGTGTACAAGTACCCCCAGCCGGCCGTCATCGACCACGTCATCATTACCCCTCCCGGGGAGAGCGACCGTTCGATGGAGGTGGAGCAGAAGATAAAGGTCATCACTCGCGAGGTGCGTCCGCCGGAGCCTGGCGACAAGTTTTCCTCTCGTCACGGCCAAAAGGGTGTCGTCGGCCTTATTGCCGACGGCGTCGACATGCCCTTCAACGAGCGAGGCATCAGCCCCGACATGATCATGAACCCGCACGGCTTTCCTAGTCGTATGACGGTAGGCAAACTCCTCGAACTCGTGAGCTCCAAAGCTGGCGCACTGCACGGGCGCTTTGGCGACGGCACGGCGTTCGCGGGGGACTCAGCCGAAGCGATCGGCAAAAGCTTGCTGGCCAAGGGCTATAACTACCAAGGCAAGGATGTCTTCTACTCTGGGATCACGGGCGAGATGATGCAAGGCTTCGTCTTTTTCGGACCGATCTACTACCAGCGTCTCAAGCACATGGTGACAGACAAGATGCACGCACGCTCGCGTGGCCCTCGCTCAATTGTGACGCGCCAGCCGACAGAGGGCCGCTCACGCAGCGGCGGCCTGCGCATCGGGGAGATGGAGCGTGATTGCATGGTCGGCTACGGAGCTGCCTTTCTCCTCAATGAGCGTCTCTTGGTAAGCTCGGACTTGTTTGTGGCTGACATCTGCAACCTGTGCGGCAATCTTGGCTATAACAGCACATGTCCATTCTGCAAAACCCGCGGCACCACCTCCAAGGTTAATCTCCCTTACGCCTTCAAGTTGCTCATCCAGGAGCTGCAGGGGATGAGCATCAGCCTTCGTCTCTCTGTGGACGGCTGAACCCCTCGCTAGTAATTCGGCCCCTTTTCTTCTCATCATCTTCAACCCCTGTCTGTCTGCCCCACCACACCAAGTACTGAACCCCTTTATTCAGGTTCCTTCTTCGATTAATAATCTCTGTTACGTTATCACTGATACATACACAATCATGCTTATTTTACATTTTTTTCTTCTGTTCTCTCTCTCTCTCTCTCTCACACACTCTCTATCTCACTGTGTGCGTCTGTGTTTGTGGTTTCTTTTCTTCTTTTACGAGGCACGAATGATTCGAATCTTAGGACGCGATGTGGTCTCGCCCAAATGACATGTCTTTTTTTTTTTTTGTTTTGAATCTTTACGAGACCTTCTGTTCTAACATGTCGTCGCTCCACAACAAATTACAGCAAGTGCTTCCTTTATGCCACAGCAAATTATGTTGATAGTAGTTGAATGCCTTATCAGGAGTGTCAGAATTCCCCTCGTACTCCCTCCCCCCTTCCCTGAAGTTGCCTCTCTCCCTAAAACCTCCACAAGTTTCATTTCTATCGTTCTTCTTTTTTTTCTTTTCTTCTTCTTTTCCTTCTTCTTTTTATTTATTGTCTATCAGGCTCAAAAATTCCGTCTATCTCTTCTTGTACAGCGAATAGTAGACACATTGAAAAAATAAATAAATACAAGCGCAAACACATACGTATATACATATCTATCTATATATCCAGAACGAATGGATCTCAAAAAGGCTTGCGCAGTAAAGGCGCTGGAGTACGTGAAGGCCGGTCAAACTGTTGGGCTTGGTGGCGGACAGAGTGTCGCACACCTTGCCCGTTTTATTGCCAACGACGAAAGTCTCAAAACCTCTGTGACCGTGGTGACCCCGTCGACGTCCACCCGGCAGCTGTGCATGGAGTTGGGGCTTCGCGTAGCTGAGACGAGCACTGTGAGCAAAGTCGATGTCGCGTTCGACGGCTGCGACCGCGTGGACAAGGACCTGAATGCTCTCAAAAGCGCCGGCGCCATTCACACGCGCGAGAAGATCATTGCGGCGATGGCCACAGAGTACATCCTGCTCGTCGACAACTCCAAAGTGGAGGACATCCTCACGTTTTCCGTCTCGGTGACGCTGGAGGTCATCCCAGCGGCGCTGAGTTACGTCCTTGACCGTGTGACGAAGTTGGGCTACAGCCCAGCACCGCGCAAGAGTGCCGCCAAGGACGGACACACCATCAGCGACGACGGAAACGTCATCGTCGACGTTGTGATTCCAGAGGAGTCCAAGGTTGCCGACTCGTCGTCGGAGCCGTTTGCTGTGAAACTCAACAAGCAGCTGCGCGACATCTGCGGTGTCGTCGAGACGTCTCTATTTACTAACGAGGTGACTGCTGCTTTGGTCGCCACGGTATCTGGCACTGAACTTCTTGAAAACCGCAAACAGAAGTGAAGTAAATTCACATCTTTTTTTTTCCTCTTTTTTTTCCTATGTGTGGGTGCGGTGCTTTCACGTCTATAAACGTCAAAGCAAGCCTGTTTCGCGAATACCGTAGCTCCGTTGTGCCTCCGCCATAATGATTGTCTGCTGTTTCTTGTTAGTTTTCAGTGACTCTATGATGACAGCTGTACTCATGACGCATCCCCCACTATCAGCTGGTAGTTTTGTGGTTGTAAATCCACGTTTCCCTTGCCGTTTATAGACGTCACCCAAATTATTCATGCCCCCATATATGAGTCTACTTTACGACCGCTCGCTAACTCACAGCTACTCTATTATCCATCAACAGTACTTGTTTTTTTTTTTTTACAACATTCGAGTCTACGTCACATATATACTTACATACATCTTTTTTTTATATAATTATTGTTGTCCTCATCTTTCTGTACACACTCCATGTTCTTGGTTGGCCGTTGTGCGGGAGTCCGCTCTGCACAGGTGGTACGTCAGAGCCCATTGCTGTCTGCCTTTCGCGCTGCTTCTTCGCGGAAGGCACCTCCCAAGTACTGGCCCCGCTCCCGCGCGGAGCTACTTGGACTCATTTGTGGTGCCGCTGTGTTTCCCATTACCGCGTCTATAATGGTGTGGTACGACAATCGAAAGGTAGCGCAGGCGGAGCCCCCGACGCTGGACGGAGTTGGCCCCGCGTTCGACTCCATGAAGGATGTCAGCATGTCGCCGAAACAGCAGCTGGGTGGGCCGTTTCGTCTCCGCGACAGCAAAACGGGAAAGTACGTGACGGACAAGGATGTCTTCCTGGACCACTGGACGCTGCTCTATTTTGGCTTCTCCAAGTGCGCCGAGGTGTGTCCTTCGACGCTCAAGTTCATTTCAGAAGTGATGAAGCGCTGCGACAGCGAGTATGCGGGTCCTAAGCATCCTGAAACTCAAGACGCTGCTAAGCAGCTGCAAGCGGCTTTTCTCAGCATCGACTTTATTCGCGATTCTCCGGAGGTGCTGCAAAAGTTTGTCAAAAAATACGACCCACGTGTGCGGGGACTGTGTGGCACCCGCGAGGAGGTGGAGGCGGCGGCGCGCGTATGGCGTGTGTACTACTCATCAGTGGATGAGACAGATGAGGAGCGCGAGGCGAGGGAGGCGAAGGGGGTCGCGGCACCCACCATCGATGACACCTATCAGTTTGACCACAGCAGCGCCATCTATCTCGTCGGCCCCGATGGAAAAATGAAGGACTTTTTCTTCAAAGAGATGGGTGTAGAGGATGCGGTCGACCGCATTGGAGTTCATATTCAAAACGTGTATGGCTTCAGTGACACCCGTCAAAAGCCTTCGACCTGAGGAAACCGTCGCTCACGCCGTATCCTGTCTCCCATGTGTGCATTTATTGCAAAGTAGTCACTTTTTCTCCCCTATTTTTGCTTTTTCGCCATGATTCTTGCGCCACTTTCAAATAATAAAAATAAAACAGGAATCACAAGCATACAACTTTTCGGAAAACATAACTTGAGGAATGTACTACCACTTTTTGTGTTTGCCCACTCTTGAATTGCCTCACTTTCTTTTTATTTATTATCCAAGTTAACAATACTACCGGTTGTTTTCTCGTTTGTTGCCGGTATCTGTATTGAAGCTTTTATAGTACTGCACCTTTTTATCCCTTTTTGTTTGGAGGTGAACTGTCAGAGTTTGACCCACTTCTCTAAGCGACAGCTGTTGCCACACGATCTACTTCATTCCTGCGTGTGTTGTTATCTTATTATTATGCTCCAATATTTCGAGACGCAATTTATCGTTATTTTCACACATTTTTTTTTTCACATTTTTTTTTATTCTGTGCAGTACGGGTGGCACTAGAGGTGCCATGCTTTCATGTGGTAGCTCTCCACCTTCCTTGTCTATCTAACGAGGCAACCCCTCTTTCGAGCTCTTCCTTGTTATCTATCTCTTCCATACCGGTACCACTCCTTTCTTCCTTCCCTCCTTCCACCCCCACTTTGCCTTTTTCCCTTTTGCTTTTGTTGAGCCGTCCGTATCAGAGGTGCGTCCACCCATGGAAAGAGTTCGTGGAATAGGTTCCCACACACGCATCTCTAAACGGCACCAAAATGATGAAGAGACGGTGAGTTCGAGTGTTCCACCAGACGTACGACACAAGCGGAGGGATTTCGAGTCAAGTAGAAGAACCTTCCGCATGGGGCTCCTCATTTCGCTACTCTTTATGGCGACGTACCTGGTATTTTTCCTTATCAGCACCACTTCGCCACAGTCAAACTCGAGCAGCCCTGCACGGGAAACTCTCGCATCCCTACATAATGCATTCCGCCATAATGCGTCAGAAGAGTTTCTTTTTGGTGTTCCGGTGCAGCAGCTGGCGTCAAACATCCACCGCTCGTTTGAGCGCTTCACTTCTATAGATGTTGACCAGGCACTGCGCCGCGAACGAGGCCCACCCTCCTACATCTACAGTGAGAACGCGACCACAAAACCAAAGCACCGTGAAGACCAGGTGCAAACAGTCAAGGCGAGGTTTTTCGTCTACTGCTCCCGATTCGATGATTACACCCGTCTTGCCGCTGTAACAGCTGCGCTGACGGGTATCCGTTTGGAGTGCATCGGTTACGGTTGGAAACGCTTCTCTATCATAAATCGCTGGGCCCCAGTTTTGGGCTTGCTGATGGCAAGCGAGAACAGCAGCTATTTTAAGAACCCCATCGATCAGTTGAATGACGAGGACGTGGTGACGTTTGCCGACTCCGATGTTGTGTACTCGGGAGATGCAGACGTGCGCAGCATCGTGCGCGCCTTTGCGAGCGTAACGGCACACAGCGCGGCGGAGCACCAGCGGATGACAACGCCAGATCGTCGGGAGCCAAGGGGCAGCCTGAGGTGGAAGCGTTACGCGCGGGACGTGCGCACGGGTGGCGCCCTCGCTCCGTTCGTTATTCAGGGCGACACTTACTGCTACCTCCAGGGCCTCGGTAGCCCTGGAGACTGCAACAAGCATTTCAAACTTATAGAAGATCTTCATGCATGCTTTCTGAAACAGCAGAAACATTTCCTCAAACGAAACATCTCCGAGGATGCTAGTGGGGAAAGCACACGGCACAACGAGGAACCCGTCCCTGGTTATGGAAAACACTCCTTGTTGTCTGAAGAAAAAACGGAAATGCTCCGAGTGAGCAGCGGTTTCTTCCTGGCGCGTGTTTGGGCTCTTCGACGCGTTCTACTGGCTGCCCAAAATCTAGCTCACACCTTGCCCAACTGTCTACAGGGACGATGCAGGTACCCCATTCCACGAAGTCCGCGACACAAAATGGGAGCACATCGCATGGACGGCAATGATCAGAGCTTTCTGGGCATCGCGTATCTGCTAAACCGTCTGCACGAGTACCAGACGGGCGGACCTCTCGCTGTGGAGTACGAGGCTACATCTGGAAAGGCAGGTGCCGTAGCGGTTCTGTCCGTGAAAGAACGGGAAAAGGCGCGGTGGGCGAACACGATGTACGATTTGCTCAATTACACGTCCTACATTCCTTCGGGGGCGCCAGACACGGACGGCGCGTCGCTTCGGATGCCGCACGCAATAATGATGGTGGACGCGCACAACTTGCTCGTGCAGGTATTGCACGAGTGGAACGCGTGGTCTGACGACCATGATACGTACATTATCAATGCTTCTTGGCCCCCGGAACTACATCATGCTCGTCTGCGGCAGAACGCTTTTGACTCCCATGACTCTGCCATGGCAGAAAGATTTGAACATCGGCGCCAACTCACGCTGAACAGTGCTTCTTCTGTTGGGCCGGGGATGCCCTTTGACGTCTCTCCATTGCTCCGCTCCCCACTTGGCAATGTGCTAAATGAGAAGGTTGTTGTGCTTAATCCAAAAAAGCATACCTTTGCCTGCCGCGCGGAAGAGGCTCGTACCACAGGAAGATGCTCTGGCCTCACCTTTCTTCGCTCTCTTTCGTTGATCACCGCCGATTCCCCAACTTATTTCCCACCAGAAAATGATGCAGTAGGCACTCGGCCTCTGGCATGGCACTTTGCCGGCCTAGAGAAACGCTCCATCACTTTTCACTACCTCTATCTGTTGCCTCAACTCTATCCTTTGCTGCATCCACGCGCTAACCGCAAACAAGCAGAGCACGAACTGTCACAATTGACAGAGCTTCTTCCGCCGATGCGGCTGTGGCGTGTCGGCGGCGAATGCGGCGATGTGGACGCCTATCGCGGCGGGGAGGGCACCGGGCGCGCCAGTCACGGAGAACCTCATACGCAAATCAACCCGCGAGCTCGGCTGCTTGCCCGCCGCCGACCCCGTTCTGATGCCACTACGCGACTCTGGCAAAGAGATAGTATGGTATTGGGCGGCACCGGAACGCAGATGACCGTTTGTTTTTCAATTTCAAGGCTTTTTTTTTTGCTTCACTCGGCGGCGAGACCAGACGTGGAAGTAATATCCATCGTTTGCCCCGCCCTCTCTGTCTTTTTCACTTCTTCTCTTGTTAGTGATTCTCCCTCCGTTGGTCAGCACTCTACGATCTGCCCAATGTTTCTTTCTTTGCATTCTTGCTCTCTCAGGAAGAGCGACGAAGTGGATTACTGCCTTTTATTACTTGTGCCACCGTCTTCTCTGGATTGGCGACTGCCGCTGTCTCTGTGATGAGATGTGCGATCTGCGTGTCCCGTCCGCATGAGTCTTGCATTCGCTACTGCTTGTTATAGCTCCACCTTGTTGCTCTGCTCACATGCAGGTACTTTTTGTTTCTGATTGTTGCAAATTCTGCTCATGATGCGGAAAATAAATGAAAATAGATAAAGTATCTACATAGTTATGAATGGTAATGAAGAGGATATCGTAGTGTCGGTTAAGATAATAAATGAGTGTAGTACACTCAGCTCCTCCGCTTACTGACTTACAAGAGTTCGAATAACTTTTGTTCGATCAATGAGACTGGAATAGTAATAGTAGTTTTAATAATGCTAAGCGCCTCTCTTAACGTTCTTACCACTAACTCCCCGTGCTCTTCAGAAAACTACTCTAGAACTTTTTACCATTTTCAATCAGCTCTCAATCCTCCAGCATCAACAGTATTGTCATCATCTTCGTCGCTCCCTGCTTTCTTTAGTGTTTATTTTCCCACCTTTTTTTTCTACCGCTTTTTCTTCCATCCAATATATCCTTTTATTCCCCCTCTTTTTTAGTATTCCCATATCAGAGAAAGGAAAAGGAAGAAATAAAAAAAAGATATATTTACAGTTTTCTTTTTTGTGTCAGACTAATCCCAGTATTTTTCGTCACGTACTTTTTTTTTCTTCTTCGCCATCTTTTCGCGCTTTAATTTAGTTGAAAGCCGACCCCCCCCCCAAACAGTGACACCACATTCGTCGTCACTCACCTAACCGTCTTTTTTTTTCCATTTTGGGTACACACATCTGCATTGTCCAAGTATCAATAATAGCGACATGTTTTCTTTTTGCCGCCTCTTCGTCTCCCGCGCTGTCACCCGTCTGCTAGCGTGGGCTCCGCTGCGCGCTGGGTTTCGGTGGAAGTCGACCACCCCCACCGCCACAGGGTCGCAGGGCCTTCCTGTCGTTCCGCGTCTGGACGCGAAGGATTTCGCGTTCCACAAGGAGCATGTAGACAAAATCGTTATCCGGAATCCCACGGTGGAGGAGGAGGAGACGCTGGCGGCGTTACTCGTCAGTGTCGGAGATGACCTAAAAGATTTCTGCAAGAGGGTGGAACACGCAAAACCTGCGACGCTACTGCGGATGTGGCAAGTGGCTGTGGATGGGCACTCCGACCTAGAGGAGGCGCTACGCAAGTTTTTTACCCACGTGAACGTTGTGCTGGATACAGGACTGTCAAAAAAAGATCTCAACGACGTCTCCCTCCTCGAGTGGGGCCGCGCGTTTGTGGAAGTCCGATTCAAAAACACAGCTCTTCTCCCGTACGATGAACTCATTCCGGTGCTTCGAGAAAGAATGCTCGATATGCGAACGTCCAAGAGGTGCGCGGCCCTATCGTGGGATTATTCCCAGTTGGCAGGTGTGCTACCCAACAACAGAGCTGCCGATGAAGAACGCTACATGGAGTTCAGCCAACTGCTGGACCGCACCGATCACACCGCAGGGAACATTCACTTTATATGCGGGGACAGCGGCTCAGGCAAAACTCATTTTGCCATCAACGCTGTCAGCGACACTGCTCTTCGTCGACTCGACGCAGTGGAGGGGCGATGCAGCAACGGCACATCACGGAGGGACGACACGACCATAGAAAAAAGAGAGAAAATATTGAGTGACCTGCCGATTGTGTTCTACATCAATACTAAATATATCGGTTACCATTATAATTACAGCAACCTGTGCTCCCGACACGCGGAATTGGAGAAACTGCGCAACGCAAGTGACGACGCCGAGAAGCAGAACGCCCGGACTGCTCGAAACAAGACAGCTTCAGCGATACTCGCTGATTTGATGTGGCGTGCTATGTATCCGTACCGTCTGAAGGGGGCAGGTCAGGCTAAACAGATGCTGAACCCACCGTCTGCATTCGTTATTGTGGATGAGGCGGTCAAGTCCATGCCGATGCTGTGCGCCTTGACGTCGGAGGGGAGCGACACAGCTGGGGTGCATCTGAATCAGACGTTCTCCAATTTCTTTTCTAGCGTCCGGGTAGTGGCAGCCTCCACCGCCTCTCGCGAATACCTCCAGCTGCTTGCCAGTTCCAGATCCAAAATGCGGGTGTTCAACATGACGCCTGATCGCAAGTTGGTTGAAGCGGAGCTAAAGAGGCTGGATATAGAGTTGCTTTCGAAGTTGTGGGAGCGAGACGCCTTCTTTTATATGCTGACACATAACAAGCGATGCGCAGCGGAGGTTTCACGCCTCGTTGAGTATAATCAGAGAACGCTTCTTGCGTTGAATGAGGCCGCTGGGAAATTGTTTGAATTAAAAGAAAACAACCCACACAGTCAGTTGGAAAACAGTACTACCGATACAGTTAACCTTGAAGAGGTAAAGCTAAATGAGAATGCGCATCTGGAGATACAATGTCATGATGATCCCATCAACATTTTTGATAAAGCTGCAGAGGAGTTGGCTCGCCGTAGAAGGGGTGAACAATTTACATTGACATCGGTTGGCCGTCATGAGTTTTCAGACATTATGAATACAGTGACCGGGTGGCTCAACAAGCATGCGGTCTTGTATTACAAGAGTCAAAACAGCTTGACGGGTAGGAGCGCAGCCCAGTGCCGAGATATAGTCATGCGTGGCGTCTTTTTGTGTGCGATGGGAAAGCCGGCAAAGCTGCATAAGTTCAAGGAGGATGGCGTGGCGACGTCTGGCAAGCACTTTCGGAGCACTCTGCTAAGTAAAGAGGAGATTGAGGAAGCCACAGCCGACGATCCCATCAGCACGGGCGTCGTTGCAGTTCTTCACAGTGGGAAGGAAGACGATGTCTGTAGTGTAACGTACAGCATCGGCCTGCATCATCTGGCCATGGCCATGCTGAACTACTTTCAGCGTCCCCCAAAACGTGATTCCAGTGAGCTTACTGCGCCTGGTAGCGGTACAGCCGGTGATAAGCAGCAACAGCAGCCTCGGCAGCCCTTGACGTTTTCCGGGAAAGATGGGGAGGGCTTCTTTGGCTCCCTGTTTACGTTTCTGTGCCAGAGCGTGCTTGAGGCGAGAGTGCGCGGAGATGTGCTATCTCTCCAGGACGTGCTCGGCCAATTCCGGTGGTCCCCAGCAGAGGCTTCTGCCCCGATGACTGCTGAAGACAAAGAAGTGTGGGATGCGCTGAACACTGCATCGGAGGGCATGACCAGTGTGATATACGAGAAGTGCGCGCTGCCGTGCCCATATGTAACTCGCGGGCGGATCGCAAAAACTGCGTTTCGGGTTTTCAGTCAGAGGGCTTTCAATCAACTTAATAATAAATTAAAACAGAAGAAAGATGTCGTCTCCGTTGTGATGAACGGTGAGAACGCCCCGTACGCGGACGTTGTCATTCGCTGCGGAAAGGTACTCCTTCTCGTGTCAGTGAAGCAGCAGTGCAATTATGGTTATGAAGAGGAAAAGAGGGAAACCGGCGAGATGAGTACCGTCGAGAAAGACACCGCTAAGTTGGGCTTCCCGTTCGATGGTGAAGACACTGCATACGAATATAAAAGGCAACGAAACACTACAAGGGGGTTGGCTAATTCTCTCGGCTGCGACTACGTCGTACCCGTTTTTGCGCTTTTCAAAGAGCCACACACGGACCTATTCGAGTCGCTCCCTATTGTCAACGTAAAGAGTCCGTTCAGAAGGAAGAAGAAGACGGAACCCATCAAAGACGACGAGTTGAGGATGAAGCCCATCGTGCTCTACATCAGGCCGTATATGGAGTGTCGGGTAAATGTGACCGACGAGTCCACGGTGATCAAAGCGCCAAAGACCCAACGCGCAAGGAAAACACGTCGAAGGAGTAAAAAGAAATGCTGAACTCGACACGCTCGCTTCATTTTGTTTGCTTCTCTACTTTTGGTCCCTCACACACCCACTGAAAGCAGCACGCGGAGGGCACCAGTCTTGCAGTAAATGTTCCCCCTCCTCCTTTGGTTTGCGATGAGAAATACAGAACGGTCTGCTCGTGTGCCTCTGCTGTAGTGCTTATTATCAACAAACTATTGATTCCGCTAGCGTAGCTCAATCTTCACCAGACACGCTGCTCCAGAATGTGCAACTTCTTTAAAAGTGTGGCTTGTGCATATATCAGGCCCCACATTCAGCACGTCGAGGTGACGTGAAAGTGACTTGAGCCTCCCGATTTCACGTAAGCAAGCAAAAAGGCTCTTACTTCTACACTTGGACTTGTGGGTTCATACTGCTCTCCCGCTTGGTTTTATCATTCTTGTTTTCTCCTTCCCCAATCTACCTTTGACTATGTCTTCTGTCAATGACGAGTAACCATTATTTCATTGTTTTTCCCACAAATTTTCGTTATAGTGAGGAGACAAGAAACTGAAGAAGAAAGTGGTATATATACGACGTAGCGTGTGCCATATTTGATTTCGGATTCCCGCTCTTTTTCTTCCGCTCCACCTCCCCAACTTCACTTCTCTGTTTCTCTCTTTCCGCGCTTTGTGCGTGTGTGGGACAGTATTTTTCAACACAACAGTATACCCTACTTTTGTGGTTTTCAATTTCGTTGATACCACCTAATGTGTGGGATACGGATATTATGAATAGACAACTACGCTATCATCACTAGTGAATCTCTGCGACACTTTCTTTTATGTTTCTACTCATATCCAGAAACTCATGACCTCAACACTTTTTTTGCATCGCGTTAAAACTAGTAAACTCACTTCTTTGCGTCTCCATGCCCCCTCTTTTGACTTTATTCAGTGGTTCATGACTCATACTCTTATCATTGTCGACACTCCGTACCATACTTATTCTGTGCTGAGCCGAAGGCAGAGATGACGGAGCACTTCACAGTATGTTTTCCATTTGTGCCCCAATGATTTGACCGCATCGTGTGCTTTCTCTCTATATATAGGTATTCGTCCTTCAGAAACCTTATTTGCACTCTGACTTTCTCCTGCCCCTTCTTCACTCAGTCACTCACAGGTCTGCTTCTTGTATTCTTTATTTATTTTCTTCTTCTATTTGTTTCTTCAAACAATCTTTCTCCGTATCATCTTCATTTAGAAACGGTAGATTCAAAGCAGGATACCCAATTTTCTTAATATCACGAGTAAAAGGAGTGTAACACCTCATTCGCACATCCCCGCAGCAAACATTTTCGAAGAGTTGCAGAGGATTGAGAAACACAATTTAAAAAGTGCAGTTAAAACATCTTGGACGTGCCACCAGGTACTTGAGCACTGCACAGCGGAGACTGCCGAGTTCATAAAGAAGTCTCATATACACCGCCTGTGAGCCTGTCTCTCTCTCTGTGTGTGTAACCCGGACCGCTTGCTGCATCTCCGTTGGTAAGATGTGTTTTCATCTTTTCTCATGATTTCTCCGCTGCGCTTCTTTGTTCCCCAACGCTGCCCCTTTACGTACATAAAGCACTCTTCCTTTCCCAACCACTCCCTCGCTCTCTTCCCAGTCTTCTGTGGGACGTACATCATATAAATAGTAGCACATAACAAAGAAGTAGCATCTTTTAGTTTTCTAGGTATATACACACATACGTATATAGTAGTACTAGGGTAACTCATCACACAGCTTCTCTTTTTTTTTCCCCTTAGAGTACTGCGCGCCGTATTACAGCGACTCTTTCTTTCCATCACAAGAGGAAAACAACGAAATAATAATACGAACATTAATAGTGAGTTCGAATTTCGTGGCCAACGCAGTCAGCGTTGCTAGCACGGAGACGCCGAAAACACTGGAGCAAACACTGAACGAAAACGAGGAGTTGCACTCAGACAATCAGAAGTTGAGAGAGGCAGCTCATCGAATGAACGCTCGGTTGTCGGCGCTGACGGAGGAGAACGAAGAACTCCGAAAAGAGCGGGATAGCTATAAAGAACAGCTAGTGGAAGCCAAGGAACAACACGAGACAGAGCTCCGTGAGCTGACGGAGGAGATGGCGGCGGCGGCGCGTTTCACAGATAAAGAATGGCGGGAGCACTGCAATCGGGTGGAGGCGGAGGGGCGGCGGTTGCAGAAGACTGTGGATGCTTGCATGCCCGCAATATTGGAGTACCTCCCCCATGCAGAGGCGGCGGCGCGGCGGGAACTGCTGGACGAGGAGGGGAAGCAACGCCGTGACTTGCAGGGTCGGCAGTGGGAAGCCTCATCGGCAGAAGTTGCCGCACGCGAGGCCGCCCGTATAGAGGCTGTCTTCGCCGCCCGCGGGTTGTCTATGAGTGAGCTGCGACGCAAGCACCTGGGCAAGGGGCCTGCCACCGGCGGTGACTCCTACGCTGTCGGGGAGGGTCTGCACAATCTGTTTCTGGCGCTGCGCCCCGGCGGCCCCATCGACAGGTTCGCCGTGCGGGTGCTGCTCAAGGGCGAGACCAACGTAACACACATATACTACAATACGCAGGGAGAGAGGGATATATGGCCCGGCAGCGACTTCACCATCCCGGCCGCCGACGCCTACGAGCTTGCGGCGTGCGTGCTGTGCCACCTGCCGGCGCTGCACAGGTTGGCCTTCCGCTACCTCCCCCCGCTGTCGACCGACAGCCTCGAGTGGTTGTCGCACCTCCCGCAGTGTATGGAGAGGTTGTCCTTTTGGTACACCGGCTACACCGTCGCCGACCTCCGCGAGATGCACCGCCGCTGGGGGAGCCGCACATTCCGTGTTGATGTTCATTCCAAAAACTGCAGCGACTGGGGAGAGTTCGCGGCTGTCGGTGATGACGATACCAAGAAGGCTCTTGTGGATGAGGAATTGGACGGAATGGTTGACTGTTACTAATTGTCGCAAGAGCACTTCACTACGTGTGTCGTGCCGCGGGAGGCGCATACACCAACACACACACACACACACACACACACACACGGCGATTGCTGTTTGTGGGTGTGAGTACGCGGATATGTATATTCGCTTCTGTCACTGTTGGGAGAGGTGGTAATCACTATGATTACCTGAAACTCTTCTCTGTATCTGTTATAATACCTCCCTCTTTATATTCACTTTATCCCGCGCAGTCATCTTTGTTGTTCTCCGTTTGTTGCCGTCACAATTCATGCAGTTTATTTGTGCCTCTCTGCTATTCTTCTAGCTGAAGTCAAAGTTCCTTTTCTTATTCGTTTCTTTTATTGTAATGAAAGGATCTTATATTCTCTTCTCTGAATGGCATCAGTAAGGCCAATACTTTCTACTACAAACTTCTGTTTGTTCCGTAGTTGTTGCGATCACGATCAGTAACGCCAAAATAATAATAATAAAAGTACTGCTTTTTTGAAATAGTAAATAATTTATTTTGATCTTCATTCTTAGAGCAAACATATGAATCACTGATTTCAGAAAGAGTAATGACGTCTACTCACTTCGGGATGGGACACGCCGAGTGAATCACTAGGGAATACTCTTAGTGATTTTACTTTTTCTTCCATCCGTTCTTTCGTGTGCTTTTTTTCTTTCAAGTGATGTGACATACTCTTGAGACCTTGTCATCTGCTAACAACTTACATGGGTGCAAATGCTTTTATTTCCCCTTTCTCCTCATATCGATACTTAATGATTCAATTCATATAAAAATGTTTACTGGGAAACTCATTTATTGTCACCTCCCTCGCCCACGCGTCTGCCCAGTGGCGTCAGCACTTGAGTGGGATAACGGTGTGCCTAATACCGCATTATCTTAGTACGTGTGCTACGAAGAACATACACAATGCAACAAATCTTCCACCCTATCGCTACCAGGTAACAAGTGTGCTCACCCCATCACCTTAATGCAACGATGAAGCTGGCCGGTGTATATTTACCCTCAGGATTCCCTACGTGGACGGCTCGCACCATTCCCTGGGAGTGACTAGTGCTCATCATCTCAACCGATACATTCATTACTCTCCGACACCACATAGGCCGCAACGCACCGCGGCACTCCTCCATCCGGACGCAGCGTGAGCAGCTATAGGGTACATTGTTTCTACGACAATTCGGAGCTGAGAAGAATCGAAATATCAAAGGAATTGCACTTTTTCTATACTATCGTTGTAATCATCTATCTATTGAATGCCGCGCCCTCTCTCCTTTTCTGTACACCATTACAATCTTGTGTAGCTGTAGACTAGAACACAGGAAAGTCTCTCTCATTTGCTGCAAGCAGGAAGTGGTCTGATGACAACTCCCCCAAAACCCCAACACATATTTATAGGCTAGTGGTTGCTCGTGCAGTCACCTCGCCATCTGCGGACTAAGGACGCAGGTTCGACTCCGACTGCCGCGCATGTTTAGCCAAAAAAAAGGGGGGGGTAATACAACAGAGTCCTAATAGCTGTGTGGGGCCATGGCCTACATGGCCTTCGACCGTTACTTAACAACGGTCATGAGGGCGATTCCATGCTTTGCTGACACAGGAGGACCACGAGATCGTCCTCTACTTCGGGGCGGAAACCAAGACGAGCAGGTCAACGCCGTTCCGCCCGGAGCTGTTCTGCGTGATTCGCGGGGAGTGGACCCCGGAATTGGCGCGCTTCCTGCGCCGCCGCATACGGGCGGTGGGCCGCGAGGCTCAGCTCGTCCCGATCTCGTCGGAGGCGATGCGGTCCAAGTTGCGGCCGTGGGGCTACACGCTACACAGCATCAAGCGGGGCGCGCTGTCCCATGTGCTTGCTCGCCTTCCAGAGGGGAGCCCCCTCTTTCCCCGCATCGCCCTGCTAGCGAAGCATGCGGGCTCAGCACCGGGGATCTCAGCGACGACGATTCGCTACGGCGAACAACGGGTCGTCACGGCGCGGCACCTCGGAACGGGCCGTCTGACGTCGCTGCTCTAACGGCGGGAGACTGGGCCCCGACGCTGATGGAGGCCAAGGTTGGGCGTATAAGGCACTCCATCGTGACCCGTAACCCTCCGGCGCAGATCCCGCGTACACCCGAGGAGAAGGCGGCGCCGATCCATGTGACCAAGGTCGGGACCATGGACTTCGACGGTCTGTGCGCGGAGATGACCCCGCCCGTTCGCGACAGAGTGCGCGACGTTTTAGCGCTTGTCGAGCGCGTCCCGGTTGCAGCTCTGAAGGAGCTCCCGGTGCCCCGTCCATCCATATCCCCGGAGGACGCGCGGGCCTTGGCGAATGCTGACGTGATTGAGCAGTCGAACGCAGGTTCAGGCGCTCTCCTCGGCTCCGCCTTCACTGTCGTCGAGGAAAAACATGGCCGCCTCCGACGCCGTTTTATTTTATGGCCGCGCGCGATCAACGACTGGATTGAGAAACAGGGATACCGGTCGGACGTCGACCTTGACCCTTCGCCGTTCCGATACGTCACGTACGAATACGGAGGCATCACGGATCTCACAACGTCTTTCTTTCAGGTCGCGCTTCCGGAGCATCTTCGCCCTCTGTTCACGTTCGCCACGACGACAGGGGAGCTCTTCCAAATGAAGGTGCTGCCGATGGGGCTCAGCATTAGCCCAGAAATAATGCAGAAGCTAACTTCGACGCTGGCAGGGCACCCCAAGTATGCCCGCCGGCCTGTCTCCGACGTTCAAGTGAACGTTTGGATTGACAACATCCAGTTCTCCGGCTCCAAGGCGGCCGTCGAGACCGCGCTACAGCGCGTAAAGGGGTTAGCAGCCAAGTACCGTGTCGCCCTCAACAAGGACGAGACGCTGGTGGCACGCAAGTACACGTTCGCGGGCATCTGTTTTGACCACGAGGAGCAGATGGTGTCGATCGGCGACAAGACCATACGCAAGCTGAAGCAGGACGACATCCATGCGATGACGATGGAGGACCTCGAGCGTCTTCTGGGACGTCTTTGGTTCGCCGCCAGAATCCTGGACATCCCGCTCCGCAAGTGCTGGTGGTTCCTGAAGTCGGTCCGGCGGCTCTTCTCCAAGTGGTCCAAAGGGTGGCTCAAGGGGACCGACCCCGTCGAGTTGGGACCGGCGGCCGCGCGCGAGCTGGCCTACTGGTACGGAATCGCCACCGCGAACGAGCCACGGCGCGTTGCGCGCCTCCCGATACACCAGAGCGCCGTCGACCTCTACACGGATGCCACACTCAAGGGATGGGGCGCTGTGTGCATTGACCGCGAAACGAAGCGCACGACTGTCGTGGGCAGCGCGTGGGGTACGCCTGCGGCAAACATCAACGCAGCGGAGACGCGCGCTGTCGCCTGTGCTTTGGCGGCGCTGCGAGATACCATACCGCGGCGATCGAGGGTTTTTCTTCACATAGATAACACCTCTGCGCTTTCCGGCGTCGTCAAGGGTTACGCTCGCAGCCACGCAGTCAACAGCGAGCTCGACGCGCTCTTCGAGCAATTCCATTACGACATTTCTGCGTCGTACGTCAAGTCGGCACTTAACCCTGCCGACTTTCCCAGCCGGTCAGCCCAGTACCAAGCGAAAAGGGTAACTAAACGACATGGGTTCGGGGCCGTTACCGATCGGTTGGGGTAACGGGGTGCGGGCAACCGCATTACCGTACGTACTTCATAGGAAAAAATAAATATATAATAAATGTCGTAACTTATGAGTATAAGCTCACCAGGCGGCACCGCCTACTTGGTTATAATATAACGATGGAGGAGAGTAGTATATATATAATAATCTGAGTGCCAATGGAAATTACCTTTACCCATGATTGACCTCTCTCATGTACATCATTGGACACCCCCCTTCCCTCCGACATCGCACGTAGGTCGTAACAACTAGGTAGGACTTATTCAATAGTGTGCTGTTCTCTCTATTGATGGTTTCAGATGTCAATAAAAAAAGGATTAGTAGGTACATCTTCTGTGTAACGCTTGCAATGCTGCAGATGAGTGTACAATGGAGCTATGTGAGCCTGCAAGGTTACAACCGGATCAGGATAACGGAAAAACTGCTTCGTTCGTCGACCCCGAAGCTATCATACCAAGGATTTCAAGGCGTATCAAATTCTTTGCAGTTCTCTTCCACACCTTACTTGACCACTGCATGTAGCGCCGGCATGGATAGGACAGGAAAATGCTCCCTGGAAAGACCTTCATACAGTGGTGACATTTGCCCGGAACGTCAAGTTGTTCGGTGACAACTCCCCCAACACCCCAACAAACATTTATAGTCTAGTAGTTGCCCGTGCAGTCACCTCGCTCTCTGTCAATTAACGACGCAGGCTCGACTCTGACTGCCGCGCATGTTTAGCCTAACGAGGCGAAAAACCCATAACGGTTTGAAAAATATACAGGGCCTCCCTGAGGGGGGTATGTTGTGAGGAGAAGTATGAGTGCCTCTTCATCGTGGTTGTCAACCAACGATGCCCTAATTGCTCCGAGCACTGCCGGTGTTTGGTGATCTGCAGGAGACGCTGCTCAAGTTCACCAAGGGCTTTGCCAAGAAGGCCCACATTATCTGCTGCACCGCCGGCAGCCAATCCTTCATTGTCCAAAGCGGCACCCACTCCGATCAGTACAGGGCCTACGTGATGACGCCGTCGCCGGTTCTCTTTGAAGAGCTTGTGGAAAAGGACGGCGCCACGGCCGATGACGTCGCCGCTCTCCAGAACGACGATGTGATTTGGGCCGGAGTGCAGAACCGCCGCGTTGGCGCATTCATGGCCAGGAAGATGCAGACGTACAACGAGACAAATCACAGGAGTAGCCGTCTAATTGAAGTGAATCGTGTCAGTAAAAGACTGATCGATGCGTCGCGTGCGGAGTTGTATCTTCTTCTACTGGCTGCCATGGATTCTTACCGCGAGAAAATTGGTCTGAGCCCCCACACTCCGCGCGCCGCTACGGCTGTCATTGCCGAGGGGCTGCGCCACTTCATACTCTGGAGTGGCAGAACCCGCGGCGAAGCTGAACGGCTCCTCAGCACGATGGGCGAAACAAACCCTCTGAAGCTTGGCATCTTCACCGTTGACGTCAAGGACTGCGATATAATAAATGGGGAACCCACGAAACAGGAGGTCAAGGCGTCGGTTACCGCAACGCATCTGCTCATCGCCGCCGTCCGCTACGGGGCGACGGAGAGCGCATTCACCGGCGGCCCAGCGCCGTCATGTTCAATCTGTTCCTCGAAGCGACGCGGGTGGTGGACACGTTTACACAAGATGTGAGCACTCGAGAAGGCTGCATCCGTGCTGGTCGGGAATGTGAGAGCGAGGAAGCCGTCGACACTTTTGTCAGCGCGCTGCGCGCCACGACAGTACCGAGTGCGTTTCGCTGCAAGCACTCCTTGGGGCGCCCGACCCGGTGTGGGGGTGGGTGTGGAAGCGCGCGGAAACGAGTCGAGTGGAGGGTGTCGCCTCACATAATCTCTCAACAACGATCCTAAAGCACAAGCACAGCGCCGAAAAGCTTCAAGCCGTGGGCATCGTTGATCTTGATAATGCGGGAACGACTGCTTCTGAAACTGAAAGAATGCGCTCTGCCTCAGCAGGTGAGACCGCTTTCACGATGGTGAACGCGCCGCGTGCGTCGTACGCAGACTTCATTGGTGTGTCTGGCGAAGTCCTTTTCTTGGCTCAGTGCAAGCGGTGCGGCACCGACTTCGGGACGGACGCTGAGGTCAGGGAGGAGTTGGTGAAGTTGGGGTTTTACTGCGATGGTAGCAAGAAGCCTACGCCGATCTACGATTTTACCGAAACATTGATGACGAATCAGGGATGCACGTTGGCCGTTCCGCTCTTTTTTGTGTCGAAGCCCGTCCGCAACGATGCCAAAGGAAGAGCCGCGATAGCGCACGGACACGGCTGGAGCGGCCCGGTGCCTTTTGTGTGCCTCGCGGAGGGCATGTCGAAGACGTACAAGCGCAAAAAGCAGTGAGGGCGTATATATCCCCGTGTTGCGAGAGAGGGAAGCGGAGCGGTGATCGTTGCACTGGTCCCTTGCGAAATGGGAGCTGCTTGGAGTGCCGAAACCGGACAAGAGTCCTCTGACCTCTGCCATCCTCGCTTTTGCGTCGTGCTTCCCTTTCTGTGATTTTTTCTAACTCTCTGCTCGGCTGCTGTTTTGTAGTGGCCACCGTCCTCTTCGTCGCGCCTTCGTAGCTCTATATATGTTTCCCTGCTCCTGGACTTGCTCACACCTCTCCAAAGTGTCCCGTCTTTTTGCTTCTTTTTCACGATGACGACGGAGACGACACCGGGACCCCTACGACGGCGACGACAATGACCACGGTGGTGGAAGTGGTGGCGTCGCAGGAGCTGTGGGGAAGAGCTTGGAGACGGCGGCCAACATTGTGCGCGCCATCGACGAGTGTGACAAGAAAGGGGCCCAATTCATTCAACACTACACGGGGCTCTACATCCGCCCGCAACCGTTCCGGAGTTCGCGGTTACGTTTACGGGACGCCCTGTCCACCGCTCTTGGTGACACCAGCCAATATCGTGACGCGGGTGCTAACCAGCGCACTGCTGCGTCGAGTCGCGCAGAAGGTTCGGCTGGCGGGGGTGGCGGCAGTGACACACCCTATGTGTACGCCACCTACGTTAGTGCTGGCGCCAGAAACCAGCAAAACAGACACCAGGGCGAAAGCCGTAGCGTGCGTTACGAAGGCGGGGACAGTACCGAAGACCGCGGTGAGAGTGTTGCACGGGGATCTGGTCTTGACGCCGTCCGCACGCAGGCAGTTCAGCTCCGCGTCGGGGCTCAGTGGGGAGTGGGGACACCCACAGTGGGCACCGCCGCGCGGAGAGCACCCACAGCAGGGGAGGGAAACGGAACCGTCCAGACCACGCAGTGGCCAGCGGCGCGCGAGGGTCTATCCCTCTTTTACGTCGCCTACTACTTGGCCAACCTCGTGAACGCGTCGAGCGCGGAGAGCGTGTACGCGCTAGACGTTGCGTCTCTCCGCTCACTGCGCGATCGTCTCGCCGTTTTCGCCGACCCCTCGTCCCCTGCGGGGTGTTGGGAGGGTGCGTGATTTGGTTTTGGCCAGCGCTTCAGGCCCCGGGGGACCTTGCCCTCCCGCGGCAGGCAGGGGATGGCGGGCCGCCCAACCGACCACCCGGCCCCAACACCCCCCCCCGGCGAACTAGGCCCGCGACAAGGCACTGGCGGGGAGGCAACCACCACCCACACGCGCAGAAAAGAAAGGCGAGGCGCCCCATGCCGCCGCGGGAGGCGGGATAGGCAGGGACGAAGAGCGCGGAGGTCTGCATCAGCGCCGAGTGGGGGGTCGGGAACCGTGGGGGCGAGAACCCTTTCGAAAGGAGTCTGGGTCTCTCTCTCTCTCTCTCTCTCTCCTCCTCTTTCTTTTCCCGTAGTCCACACACATTTTTCTGGAGAGGTGCCGAGTACTTCATCGGGATACTTGCTCCATGAGTGAGTGCTCACAACAAGTGGAAGAAAAACGAGAAACCGTAACTGGACTGTTAGTGTTGAGTTGCTGTGCGTGATGTTGAATCTTTTTTTTTCCTTTTCTTTTGTCGCCTCATGATTCACCGAACAAAACTGCTTCTATCGCTTTCTTTCAGGGAAGATATGCTGTAAACGAAGTGGGATTGGTCGAGGCTTTTGTGAATCACGCTTGAGAAGCAGCACTATTCGTGAGTAGGTTCTGTTGCGTTTGCGACATCAGAACTATTGCTTCCACGACTTCAACGATGTTCGTCCGTGATGTCATCTGTGATGTTGACAATATCGTCTCTCGTGACCAAGCACGCTCTCTAGCGTGGAAAGAATAACAACAACATCATCAGGATGCGACAGGGGGAGCAGGATGCGCACACACACATGCACACATGACTCCACCCTTGTTATTCACTACGAGCAGTGACACCCAGTGTCATTTGCCAGAGGGGCCACAGCATTTTGCCTTTTGTTCTTTATTCGACGGAGACTACACCCCCTTTTTGCTCGCTGATATTGGCTTCGCACGATTCTCAACGGACGGTATGCTTCAATAGTTGCGACTTTTCCTCTCACGCTTTCTCACGTTTGCACTGTCTTAGAATCTCCTACAACGAAAGAAGGTGGATGGATATTCTGACATGGTTGATTGTTACCCCACTCTGCACAATACTGCTCAATCGTTGGCTTGATTCTCTATATTGGTGAAGAGATTTACATCTATGCTGGAGATGGCTATGACGTGTTCACCACATCCTGACACACTGCAACCAGTATTACAACATCAGTTCCGCTTCTACCACTTCTATTTAGTATCGGATTATCATCAAGAAGAGTTATATAGAAATCGTTGCAAATTACTTTACTGTTCACATCTTCTCTTCGATATTTATTTTTCTTTTCTCCCAAGGACACTTCGGCATCTCTGCTCCTCCAACAGTATCGTATTGAATCTGTCTATTTAATATTTCAGGAGTTTCTCTTTCCATCGCTCAACGAGCCTTTTCGTTTTCTCTTTTGTTGCCTAGTGTATTTTCTGTCATTATATTTTGAAAGTATCATTATTAGTTAAAAAAGTAATTGTAAGAGAGTACTTCGGAATTACGGCATGTTTTCTTTCCGTCGTCTCCTGCCTTCCCACGCCGCCGCACGTTTCGCTGTGCAGATCCCGCTATGGACTACTCCTCGATGGAAGTACACAGCCACGACGGGAACCCAAGGCGCTCGAGTTGTCCCGCAACTCTGGACAATGGATTTTGCACACTACAAGAAGCACGTAGACAAAATCGTCTGGAAAGTGCCCACCACGGAGGAGAAGGAGGCGCTGGCCCAGTTTCGCGCCAATGTTAGGAAAGACCTACAACACTTTTGCGCGAAGGTGGAAGCTGTGGACCCTGCTATTTTGCGAAATCAGTGGGATACGGCTGTGCGAGGCGCCTCCGACTTAGAGGGGGCATTACTCGAATTTCTCGACTCGATGAACCATAAGCTGAAAACAAAATTACGAGAAGAAGATCTGGAAGATCCTTCCTTCTTCCAGTGGGGCCGCGCATTTGTGGAAGCTCATTTTGAAAGTGGTGTATTCCTCGAGTACGCCCCTTTCATAGAAAAACTGAAGAGCACAATGACGCAGAATGAAACTGATTATAATTCCGCTGTGCTTGCGACGGATACCACTCAGCTACAGGGACTTTCGCCAGACGACAGGAACGTCAATCAGGAAGTGTACAGACTGTTCTCTGATGCTGCTAATCCACGACGGCGCTCGTTTGAAAAGCTGCACTTCATTTGCGGAGACAGCGGGTCTGGCAAAACGCACTTTGCCATCAACGCCCCCTCGCGGCTGCCACAGGAGGAAACTTCGACTGATATTGTGTTTTACTTGAATGCGGGGGAAATACCTGACAGTGGCGCGTATGCAACTGTGGTTGAACAAAACGAGGTGGTAAAGAAGGAAGGTGCTGACGCCGATAGTGCGCGGGCTAAAAGGAACGAAGCAGCCTGCAAGATTCTTTCCGACTGGATGATCGGTGCCATGAACCCGTATAGACTGAAGGCACTGCCCGATAGCCAAGAAAAAAGGCACATATCTCGGGCGTTTCTTATTTTCGACGAGGCCATCACAAAAGTCCCGATGATTCGAGCCTTGACATCGAAAAAGGATGATTCCGCCTTGAAGAGGCTCAACAGCGAGTTCAAAGGAATTTTTCGGTGTGTCTACGTTTTCGCTGCGTCGACCGCGTCTAGCGAGTATGTGCGACTGCTTGACAGCTCGGAATCTGAGATGGTTGTATTCGACATGATTCCGAATCGCTCGCTTATTGAGTCGGGACTCAGTACTTTGAAGGAGTTGAACGCACTTTGGGCGAAAGACATTTTCTTTTTCTTTCTCACCCACAATATGCGGTGCTCCGCTGAGGTGCTGCACGTCATCGAGGTGAACAGAAGCCCTTTTAACACCTTGCACAACGTCGCCGAAAAGTTTGAAGCTTCTAAAAAATATGAGACCGAAGACGGAAAAACTGAAGTGGTGTATCCGCCAATCGATGTAGAGGAGTTTAACTTGTCAACGTTGATGCTGCGTGTGCCTCGAACGACACGTGGCATCGTTCCTTTTGCGGTCTTAAAAGGACGGAAGATGATTAAGCGTGATCAGTTTAATGATATTATGTTCGAAGTATCGTCCTGGCTGAGTATGCAGGCTATCATCTATTATAAGGCGCAGGGTGCGTTGCACCGAAAATCTGTCGAACATTGTAGAGATATCGTCATGAGGGCTGTTTTCCTCTGCATTACGGGGAAGACTGCACAGCTGAAGAAAGCTCTGCCTAAGAACGACAAGACTGGTGCCGATCACGGGGAGCAGGAAGATGCTGAAGCAACTTCGGAAGATCCCATTACGAAGGGAGTCGTCGCAGTGAGGTACCGTCGACTCAGCGACAGCAAAAAGGTCATATCCTACACCTTAGGCGTGCATCACATTGTCATGGCTATGCTGAACTATGGTGAGGGCGTGCAACTTGACAGAGTTGAAAGCAATGACACGAAAAGCGCAATGAACGACGAGCAAGTTGCAGCGCCGCAGCCAGCGTCGGCAACTGACGGTCAGCGTACCGCAGCAACTGCTTCCGGGGGCGTCCAACGGACTATTGATGATACGGCACTGAAAAAGCGACAGGAGCTTCAGGATCTTGTAACAGCCGACGACACTACAGCCCAACACTTCCTTGTGTCCTTTCTGCACTTTCTTTGCGAGTGTGTGCTTGCTGCAAAGGGCCGTGGAGACGAGCTCTCATTCAAGGAGATTCTCTGCCATTTCAGGTATCCAGAGCCTTCTGTGCAGGAGTGCCCCACGGAAAAGGAGGTCTGGGACGCGATACACGATGGGGGACGCGAAATGACTGTCGTTGACAACGGTAAGCTCGAGAGTCAGTACCCTTTTTATCTTCAGAAGCCTTCTAAACCGGCCATTGAAGTAGACAGCAACGAAGATAATCATAGGAGGGCTTTGCACGAAAAAAGTCTCGATGCGCTCTGCGGTGATTGCTCGAAATTCCCAAATGAGGAGAAGCCTGTGCGCATTATTCAAAATGCCCCAAACGCACATTACGCGGATATTATTGTTATTTGTGGCAAGGTGCTTCTGCTTGTGTCTGTTAAGAAGAGAAATAGGCACGGCTTGAACGCGGAAGAGGTGCGGGAAGATACAGCTACATTGGGATTTTCTATACATAACGAGCAAACATTCAATGACCCTCAGCAAAGTGCCGTCGCAGAGTCACAGAGCGTTGACGGCAGTCAGCAAACGACTAAAACCTTGTCTCTTGTCGATTATCACGTTGAAAGCACGAAAAATCTGGCACGGAGGTTTGGATGTAACTTTGCCGTGCCTGTGTTCGCCCTTTTTGAAGAGCCAGCAGACAACTTCACTGACGCTCTTCCCTTTGTTGACGTCAGCGTCTCGCGTGACAGTTCAACGTCCGAGCCCAAGTTGATGAAACCCATCACTCTGTATGTTAAACCATACTTGCAGAAGGACGTCACTGACTAGACGGTTCGATGTTTCAGGGTGTTCACGCCCGGCAACGCGAAGAGGAGTTATAACCTAGGCGTTATTAATACCGATGCTGTGTGCTTTTATGTTAACCTCATTAGAACACCTCTCCACTGTCCTTCTTTTTTACGAGTTTTTTCTTTTTGTGATTTTGCGAACCTTCAAGATCACCTGTATTGCTATTGCTTTCCCCCTCCGCTCTACCGTACCATAGAGATTCTTGGACAGTATATTTTGTCTTCTTTCTAGGCAGTGCATTGACTGCACACGTTTGCTCTTTCATTGGCCGAAAGGGAGCAGCTTGATTCCGGTATGCTTTCCTCATCCCCCTGTCACCTTCACTGCTCAGACAGCGATGCGGATGTCTATCGCGTCAGGGAGGGCACCGGCTGTGTGCAGCTCCCCTAGTCGTGTGCTAAGGTGACTCTATCGCGTTATGTATCTTCGGCCCTCGTTATTGTACTGACCTGCCAATCTTTTTGAGTGCTCTAAATTCTACGCAAGTTCAAAAAAAAAATAGAGAGCGTATTACATATCTACATTGTACTGACACTAATCAAGACGGTATCGTAGTGCTGGTCGAGGCAAAGAGCCAGTGTAACACTCTCAGCTTCTGCGCTTACTGGTTTGCAAGTGTTCAAATAACTTTTGTTGGATAAATGAGACTGGAATAATAATAGTAGTTATAATAATGCTAAGCGTCTGTTTTAATGCTCTTACCACTAACTCCCCGTGCTCTTCAGAAAACCACTCTAAAACTCTTAACTCCTTTCTAACAGTTTTCAACCCTCCAGCATCAACAGTATCATTCTCATCCTTTTCTTTGCTCCCTGCTTTCTTTAGTTTTATTTTCCCACTTTTTATTTTCTACCGCTTTTTCTTCCATCCAATATATCCTTTTATTCCCTCTCTTATTTAGTATTCCCATATCAGAGAAAGAAAAAGGAATACATAAAAAATCTAAAAAAAAATATATCTTTACAGTTTTCCTTATTGTGCCAGACTAACCCCAGTATTTTTCGCCCCGTACTGCTTTTTTTTTCTTTGCCATCTTTTCGCGCTTCATTTTAGTTGAAAGCCGAACCAGAACCCCACCCCCATCCACACACCATTAACACAGAATTCGTCTTGACGCAGCTAATCATCTTGTTTTTTTTTTTTGCCCCTTTTGCGTACACACATTTGTTTCCGTCCAACTATCCAGAATACTAACGACATGTTTTCTTTTCGCCGCCTCTTCGTCCCCCGCGCTGCCAGCCGTCTGCCGGCGTGGGCTCCGCTGCGCGCTGGGTTTCGGTGGAAGTCGACCACCACCCCCACCGCCACAGGGTCGCAGGGCCTTCCGGTCGTTCCGCGTCTGGATGCGAAGAATTTCGCGTTGTACAAGGAGCGCGTGGACGATGTCACCCTCAGGACTCCCACGGTGGAGGAGGAGGAGACGCTGGAGAAGTTACGCACCAGTGCCAGAAAGGACCTACAACACTTTTGCGAGAAGGTGGAGGCTGCGGACCCTGCCATTTTGCGAGCTGCGTGGGAAATGGCCGTGCGGGGCGCCTCCAAACTGGAGGAGGCGCTTCTGCGTTTCTTTCGTATGATGAATATCAACCTGGAGACTCACTTATCAGCAGAGGAGCTGGAAGATCCCTCCCTCCGCCAGTGGGGTCTTGTGCTTGTGGGGACGCGTTTCATGCCCCGCCCGCTGCTTCCGTCGACACTGCCCAACGGAATAGACATTGGCTGCCCGTTTTTCAGCTACATCCAGAGTTTTCCTCTCGTCTCAATCAGCAATAACATTCAGGGCGCGGACAAGGATGTATTCGACGCCGTGCTCAAGGACAGTAAGGCCCGCACCACGTATGAAAATATCCTCTTCTTTGGTGGAGACTCTGGGTCGGGAAAGACGCATGCCGCGCTCTTCCTGGCGTCGTACCTGCGCAAGTACAATGCTGACTTGCGGAGCCACCCACCCGTCGTTGTGTATGCTGCGGCACAAGCTCTTCTTTCCCGGGAACTGTACCACTTGATGGAACGTTGTGACGCCATCGCGCTTGCCGATGAGAGCAGTGAAGAACAGAAGTGGAGTGCGTGCGCCGATCGCAACAAGCATGCCTTGGAGCTTCTCGAACGTGTTATTTACGTCTCGATCGGGAAGCACTTGGACAAATGGTTGGAGTACTTCGCACCCGACAGGCTCCCATCATGCTTCCTGGTGGTGGATGAGCTCATGGCTTCTCCAGCCCTCATGCACGCCCTGACGTCGTGGCAGTCAGTGAGCGGCACGGGAACTCCTGTCCTTGTCGCGCTAAACAACCATTTCGAGAAACTTTTTTATAACGTGCAGGTGGTCGGCGCATCAACGGTGACAGCCGCTAGTGTTGTGATTGCCTGCAGCTTGCCCTGCGTGATGCGGACGTATCAGCTGCTTCCCAGCTCCGTCCTGTTTGAGAAACAAATGACGGAGCTCAAACCCCTGTATAACACGCTCTCCGATAATACACCGTACATGTACGTGATGCATAACTGCCGCTGCGCAACGGAGGCATTCAAAATCATCTGGGAGAAGGAGAAGAGCTTCTACAGGGTGCTGTCGGACGCTTTGGGTGCTCTCCAGCCTTGGAGAGCTCTGTATAAAACGCTGCGTAAATGGTGTAACATGGGTAGCACGTCACCTAATCCAACCCAAATATCCTCCGCCAGAAAAAAACTCGCTGCACTGTGCGACAACCTGGAGGGGGCGCTGGAAAAAATAAATAACGATCGCACAAGCAAATGCTATAACGTGGGAGAAGAGAAGCAGAGTACTTACACAACCGTTCCCAAAGGCACCCTGCAGTTGGGAGAAGAGAGGAAGAATTCTTGCAGGGCAAATCCCCAGAAGACTTTGGCGATGCTCAAAGAACTATCTTCAAATTTCCGGCAAGGACTGGCGCTGTGGAATCCAGAAGCTACTACTAGTAATAAAAAGACCAAGAAGAGTAAAAAGACGGATAAGAGTAAGAATACAACTACCGGTAATAAACGTAGTAACAGTGACAAAGCTGGTACTGCAAAAAATACCTTTAATAACAATAGCTGCACGAAGCGTAGCAATGGTACTAGTGCTACTAGTATTTCTGATAATAACAGCTTATTTGACAAGGACGCATTGAAGACATGGCTTGACAGCCAGTGTAGCCTTGACCAATCGGTTGTCCGAGTGAAAGAGGCAGTTTTCAGTCACGCGGCCGATATCGCGTCTGATGTAATTAAACTGTACAGAGATTCCGATGATCTGACACAATACGATGCGATGGCAATTCATCGAATAGTAGAGCATGGCGCCGTCTTATGCTTAAATGGAAACCAAACGTGGCAGAATGGTGTTGGTAGCAGTAATAATAATACCGGCGCAAAGGCCACCAGTAATGATACCGCCAGTGAGGGCAATAAAGCGAATGCGGATAGTGCGCTATCAGACCCTGTCGGCGCCGGACTAGTTTACGTTGCATCTACTACTGAGCACAACATGAACCATAAGTATGCTACACTTACTACCACTTACCGGATGGGCATTCATCAACTCATTCTTGGCATGACGGCGACAGCTGGCAGCAACGCTGCGTCTGAAGGAAATCGCATCCCTAC
The DNA here is from genome assembly GCA_030347455.1 of Kentomonas sorsogonicus. Classification (NCBI taxonomy): domain Eukaryota; phylum Euglenozoa; class Kinetoplastea; order Trypanosomatida; family Trypanosomatidae; genus Kentomonas; species Kentomonas sorsogonicus. The sequence goes on along the minus strand of JAQOSZ010000009.1, from coordinate 2,151 downwards.
GCCTCCCACTATGCGGGAGCTCTGCAGCTTTCACCCTCGCGCGCTTCAATTGTTCTGGCTCCATCTCTTTGCCTTTCTCAGCGAGGCCCTTCGGAGGCATGCCGGGGGTGACGTCCCTACACGTGTGTTCACCACTGTGGTGGAGCAGTTTCTGTTCAGCAAAAAGACTCATCCGGTGACGAAAGTGCAAAAGGAGGTCCTCGCACTCATGGACGCCGGCATGACGGACGCGACAGCTTTGCTGAAGGCGCCTGTGCCCTTTCCTGGGAACTGGAGGACGTTGCAACACGTAGATGATTGGACCCAAGATGACCATCGAAGCCAAATGACTGAGAGCTTCTGCCACGGCGTTGATAGGGATCCCGCCAAGCGTACTGGTCTTTCTCTCATTCTCAACGGAGACAGCGCGACTTACGCTGATGTTGCTGTCATTGGCCGTAGTGCCTTTGCGCTTGTCTCTGTGAAGCGCCGAGTGGATTACGGACGCAACAGTAAGGAGTTACTGGATGACGTCGCCAAGCTTGGGTTCCGAGTGTCCGAATTAGAGGAGGAACATCAAAAGTGTCTCTTCGAACCGCAGATAGCTGGGACAGCACAGCTGAAGGCACATCTCCAGTTCCGTGTGGCCGTTCCTGTCTTCGTCCTCTTTCACGAGCCACATCCCGACATTCTGAGAAACATGCCCGAGGTGGAGGTGCGCGCGGCAGAAGAAGGCGGGACGCCGGCGCTGAGGATGAAGCCGATTGTGCTGTGCGTTCGACCGTATCTGGAATATTCCGAGCCGACCAAAGTAGTCTCATTACCCAAGCCTTCTATATCGCCCCCTGATGGATCCTCGGATTCGCAATAATGCAAGCTAGTAGTGCCGGTGCTCCGGCGAAATTGCTCTACATTTTCCGAGAATAAGTGGAGGACACCAACAGAGTTCGGGGGTGCGCACGGTTAAGAGACCAGCAAATGGAAAAGGAAGTGACGATCGCTCCACTGAATACCCCACTTCTTCACCTGACGCTGTTATGACAAGGTTACGATCACACAAGCACACTTCTCGAATTTGTATGCCAGCACACATCTGCAATGTTGCCACTGTGCACTTCCTACCCCTTTTCAGATCTTACTAATCCCACAGCGATGCCGAGAAGCCGCTTTTACTTGCACTTGCTGCCCCAGTGCACGCACGCCACTTTGGCTGTCTTCCTCAACCGTCGTGAAGAAGGAGTCCCTGATCATCTCGCTCGCAAAGTAAACATTTGTTGCCACACATTTTTACTCCTCTTGTTTCCCCTATTTCTCTTTTTCCAGTTACTCATACTTGCTTTCCGTCTTCGTCATCTCAACTGTGCCTTATCTCATCTTCTCTTTTCTTCCTCCGCTCTTTTTTTTTTAAAATCTGTACTGCGTTGCCTTTTTTCATATTTTTCTACACACACGGTGGACTGATAATAACTTATCGCTTTGAAAATGCAGCACCTCAACCAACTTAACATTTCTATTTTTTCTTCTTCGATTTATTGTCCGATAATCTCCCCCAGACACGAATGCTTCTTTCGTCTCGCCTCCTCTCGTCGGTAAGAGAACATCACTATCAGGAACAACAGCAAAAGCAATTGCTGCGGTCATGCGCTAGACGTAAAATGGGAAGGGGAGTGGAAAGCAATTGAGGACACTCATTCCATTGACTCTTGAAGACTCGCTCTGTCCCATTCTTGACAAAGGTGGTGAACTGCGTCGCGGGCACTGAAATGCTGCCTGCAACACAACTCTCTCTCTCCACGCAGCCTGACGAGAGTTCCTTCTTGTGAGAGGAACAATGAAAAAGAACAGTGAAGCAAGATAGGTTGTGCCAGTGCCTGATACGTTTGGGTGTGCTCATCTGTTGGTTAATCTCGTGCCTCTCATACTCAATGTACCTCTGATCCCCATCACTCGCGTTACCCTCCCCTCCTCTTCCCCATTCTGTTCTTACATGTATACTAGATTTGAGTGTGTATCTCCCCTTTTCAATTCTTTTTTCACTTCCCTTTTTCAAAGTTTTCTGCGTTTTTTTCTTTTAAACTAAGTGATTGAGCCTGCGATGCTGCGTGTCGCGTCCTCTAAAACGTGTGGTCGCCCTCTCCCTGTCTCGTGCCGTCGTCCTGCGCGACAAGAAGG
>JAQOSZ010000008.1:0-29157 GCA_030347455.1 Kentomonas sorsogonicus | reverse complement strand
TCATTCGATGCTCACTTTACTGTATTTCAAAAACAAGGGAAAATCAACTTGTCTTGACACAGTGAAAAAAATAGATTTTCGAAAAGAAGAAGACGCGCTTATCATGTACATACAACATGTTTCTTTTTCTTTTTCTTTTTCTTTTTGACTTTTTCTTTATTCTACAACCTTCATATCTTTTTTGAAAAATAGTATGAAAACAAACACATATTATTATTATTATTATTATTGGTACTGGTTTCTTTTCTTTTTTTTTTTACATATATGCATTGCTCTTTCGTGTCTTTCAAATGGTCAAAAAAGTACCGAGGGGAAAAAACTCAGCCTGTATTTGGGATTGTGCTCCTCAATAGGACACAATGAAAAAGAAAAAAAATGTAAAAAAAAACTGTCTTCCTTTAAAATTGAAAAACATCTAATCTGTTACTGTAAAAAATGATCACGTTAGTTTTACTATAGTGTAATGTGTTGTGGGGCGACGTGTGCCATGTCGTGATATGGATTTGTGACTTCTATTAGCTGCTCGCGACGTGGTCAACGTATCTTGCAATGCAAAGGATGTGATATTTTCGTCCTAGGTCATTTTTGCTTTCGTTAGAGATCTCACTTCATTGCTACAAATCATGTGGCACCAGTTCTTCTCCTGTCTTCCACCGCATCTCATTTTCCCGCTCCTTCCCTCATAAAGAAGTTTTGAATCTAGTATATTATATATTGTCTTCCCAGTTTTTTGTTTTGCGTTTTCTCCCTCCTTTTATGCAAGCGTGTGTAGTTTAATAAAAAGTAAACCGATACAATTTTTACGCGCGCCCTCCCCTCCCTCTCCGACGTACACACACACAGACACATACACTCCCCTTTTTCTTTTGCTGCGGTTAGTTGTTTATTTTTTTTACCGTATTTTTTTTTTTTTTTAAATCCCATATAGCTCTTGATTCACTCGTCTGTCCCAATATCCTATACAGTGTCAGACGAATCCGTATCTCTCCCTTTCATTTGTCTCTCCTTTTTCCCTGCTCACTATCTCTTCTTGTTACTGTCTCATTTTGCTCAACTTGTACCGGGCCAAGCTCAATTTTCCTTCTAGCCGACAATAGAACAAACGATAGGCCTGCGCAGCAATGGATCAATACGGCCGCAACTCTGGCCTGGAGTCGACCAATCTTAGCGGTCGCGACAGCTCTGGCGCTGGCCTTGTGCTGCGCACGCTGTCTGCTAGCGGCCAGGACGATGCCGTGAGCAACATGGCCGACGGACAGGCAAGCCCCACCATCGCCGACGTCAGGCACCCCGACGCACGCGTCAGCTCGCGCGTGGCCGGCGGGCGGCCCACCGACGACGAGGAGGACGTGGACGACGATGGTGTGGTGGGCACCCGGACGAACGACGGGAGCCTCAACGACGGCGACGACGACTTTGACCAAAGCCGCGACAACTCCAAGTGCATCATGACCGACCGCAGCGACGACTCCGCCGGGCGCGACGTGGACCCGTGCCCCGGCGGCCGCGCCGGTGCGGAGCGGGAGCTTGTCGCCGAGCCGCCCCGCCAGCTCGCCCTCAACAGTGACAACCTCAACACCTTCTCCAAGTCTATCGAGAACGGCAGCGTCCCGCTGCGCGTCGACACCATCAACGACGGGCGGCAGGTGTACCGCTCAAAGAACCTCGACCCCTCCGCGAGCGTCGTCACCAACTTCCGGCAGCCCTCCAGCGTCGGAGACTTGGCGAGCCAACCGAGCAACTTTCTGGTGCCGCCCTCGCAGACACCCGGGGATCCAAAGAACCTTTCCATTGGGAGTCTCGAGCCCTTCCTCGCCGGCTCTGCGCGTGCCCGCGGCCCTAACAGCAAGAGCCGTGGTGCCTACAGCAACAACAATACCAACAACAATAACAACAATTCCATGGTCGCGGGTGGGCGCAGCAACGACACAAGCAGCCTCAACGGGAACCGCAGGAGCAACAACACCAACAACAACAATAGTGTTCAAAGCGGCAAGTACTACACAGGGGCGCACAGCATCGCCACGGCCGCCAGCAACACCGGCGACGCTGCGGTGAATCCCCTCACCGACCCGCTCAACTCGGAGAACCTGCTGCTGCATATGCAGGAGCTTCGCAGCGGTCACCCGGCACCGCTGCAGCCCGAGAACCTCTCGACCCAGGTCCCGGCGCGCCAAGGCCTCGCGCGCGCCGCCAGCATGGACGTGGAGGCCAGCGAGACGATGGGCTCCGTCTCCTTCGCGCCGACCTCCCGCCGCACGCTGCGCGAGGGCGAGAGCGGCCAGCAGCCGTCGGCGTCGTCGTCGGTGCGGCACGACGGCGGCGACCCCTACGGGCTGGCGGAGGAGCGCTGGAGCGTCGCGTCGACCGGCCTCGACCGCGACCTCTCGATGCTGCGCGACGACGACATCCAGCAGATCGGCCTCAGCAAGGCGAGCCTGCAGCAGCTGCGGCACCAGCTCGAGTCGGGCTCGACGCCGCTGCGCCCGGAGCTGCTCGCGGGCCTCGGCGACGTGATGCGCGCCATCGCCCGCCCCGCCGGGCCGCACTCGGACAAGTCGCTGAGCATGGCGGTCGAGGTGCCCGCGGAGGAGCTGCCGGCGGGCCGCGCCGACGGCAGCGGTGGCCTCAACGACTTTGGCGGCTCCGTCAGCAACGCCGACCCGCACAGCCCTCTCCCGCGGCGCGCGGACAGCAGCCCGCCAGGGGCCTCTGGGACTATCGGCGCCGGAACGCTAAGCGGCGACGCGAGCGCCGGCAGCCCGGTCGCGGTCGACCCCCTTCTGAGCGGCGCTCACGATGACGTGACGGAGGCGCTCTCGCAGGGCAGCACGCAGGCGGAGAACACCGTCAGTCTCTCCCCAACCGCGCGGGCCACCAAAGGAGGCCGGTCAAACACCATCCCCGGCGTCTCCAGCGGGGCCATACCCGGCAACGGCAACAGCGCCGATCTCCTGCGTCGCCACCGGCAGGCACACCTCGGCGGCGGCAGCGCCCCCGACGACCGCGACGACGACCGCGACGACGACGACGATGATGTGGACGTGGATGACGACGTTGACGCCGTCGCCGGCGGCCGCGACGACGACGACGTGGACGTGTACGACGACGACGACCCCAACGCCGCCTCCGGGATGTTCCCCAAGCACGACCAGGACTCGCGCGACGGCGACCACGCGGAGAGCACCTACATGACGGAGGACATGAACGACGACGACGAGCGCGTCGATCCGACGATACGCAAGCGGCTGCTGGAGCTTGTGCGGCTCTTCACCGACAACCAGCGGGAGCAGTCGCGGGTGCGCCACCAGCTCAGCGCCGCGCAGATGGCGGCGGAGGTGCGCAACATGGAGGTGCTGGCCGAGATCAAGGCCTTCCAGTGCGAGATGCTGGAGCAGATGAGCGCGCTGCTGCGGGAGGTGCGGGAGGACCGGCGCCGCGCGCAGAACGGACCCGCCACTCCAGGGGGCAGCGCCATCAGCGGCAGTGGTAACAACGCTGCTGCGGTGTTTGGCGGCAGTGGCAGCGCGGCGCCAGCGTCGACTGCCTGCGCCGTCTCTCAGCGGTCGTCCTCTGCGGTGCAGCAGCAACAGCAGCCGGTGGTAGGGCCCGGCACCAATCCCCCCGTGGTTCGTCTCTCCGTCAAGTACGAGCGGCCCCCTGTCGCACCGGCGGCGACCTCAGACAATACCGCCACCAGCTCTTCTCCCGATGCGACGGCCAGCGACAACTTATCGTTTGTGCTGCCCATCAGCCCTCACGTGACTGTCGGGGAAGCCAAGTGGCGCTTGATGGAGCGCCTGGCGCAGCTCCGCGTGCTTCCGCGCTCGGAGACAGAGCTGAGCGACCAGTACCTCCTCTTGCACAACACAGAGGTGCTCTTCGACGATGACGTGCTGGGGGAGGCCCTCGGCTTCGGATTTCACAGTGTTGGCGTCGGCGGCGCGATGGACGGCGCTGGAGACCACACCGCCTCTGACGGATATCGTCGCCCGATGCTGTCGGCCACCTACGCTCTTATTCTCCGCAAAACTGTTGCTCCTTCCGCTTCTTCATAGTCTTCCTTCCTCTCTTCACACACACCCACACACACACTCTCTCTCACCCATCCAAAACACGCATCATGGGGTCTATGTCTTTTCCTCCCCCTGCACTACTGAGTAACACTGCTGCTCCTACTGCACTTTCTGCTCATTTCTTCCCCCTATTTTCAATTTATGCACCCTTTTTTTTTTCTTCACTGTAGGCCTTTTCTCTACTTGCTGTTCCTGCTCTGTTGCTTTTCCGTTACGAAGTTCATTTTGTTCTCTTTCTCAGTTTTGCGCTGTGTGTGCGATGCATTCATTATCACTCGCTCTTTTTTTATATTATTCAAACACAATTTGATACACAGCAGAGTCATTCACGAACGGCATTCTTATGTATCGAAACAATTTTTCTACGAGCACGTATATATTTGTCCCGGTTAAGCGGTTGCATTCAATCAAATACATCGATACGTTGACAGCAACACAAGGTGAGAAGAAAACACGAAAGTGCTGTATGCCTCCCCTCTCTTTTTTAAACTTACTCAATCAGTGTTAGTAGCCAGTGATGCTCTTTTTCAATTCATTTCGAGACCCGTCTTTCATATCCATATCACTCATTTTTGCGTCTTATAGTGCTTACGTATTTCGTTTGATTCTCAGATATATCTATCACTTATTGAATATAACACGAGCTGATCAGAAATGCAGACTCGTAATGTGTCGGGGGAAGATAACTTTTTGTGAGCTTCAGCAACTATCCCACCACAAACTGTTTGAATGTGCCGAGTATTGCCAAACGCTGATGATGTACTCTCTAATGGAAATCTGCGACCTTTTTCGTATGACGCCTCCTCTGCCCTGTGTTTTCTTTATCGCCACCCTTTCCTTTCTTCTCTCTTCATCCTCTTCTTCAAACCCACAATGACCTAAGCGAACACACAAGTGAAATGCCGAGGTGCCTATAATTATTTTTTGTTTGTTTTGCTACCTTCTTTTCTTTTCTTTTATTTTATTTTTCTCTTTGTCATTCAGCTATATTGCAATCCACCCCTACCACTATCCACGTCTTTTGCGTCGACGAAAATACAAACTCAACATGAGTGGGAAACACACTTCCTCTCCTACTCCTCCAGTGGACGCGTCACAGCAGAAAAAAGCGGACGTTGAAAGCGAGCCCAACGCTTCCCCTCAAGATGTTCAGGACGACCTGGAGAATTTCGTTCCGCAGAACGCAAAGAAGCTGACGAGCGAGGAAGTCGAAAAAATTCGCGCAACCCCACTGGCGTCGATACACAAGACGGACGTCATCCTGGTCACTGCCCTCGATGCCTTCTTTGAGAACCGCATCGACGACTTTGAAAAGATCGTCAACGATAACCTGTACGCCGATCCCTTCATCCCGTGCGGCGGCGCCATGATAGCGCTGATGCGCGGCATCATGTCAATGGAGTCGGCGCAGAAAAAGGCGGCGTTTGAGCGGGTGATGGTGAGCTCCCACTACGCCTCGCAAATTGCCCCGCAGCCCTCCAACGCCATCTCGCGCGGCTTCTCCCGCCTGGGTGGCCTCTTCAGCCGCTCGTCCCGCAAGGACCGCCCGGCAGACCCACGCGACAAGTGGCTGCGCCCGATGGAGTTCCGCGCCAAGGTCGTCTACGCCCTCTCGCAGCTGTTTCTGTGCTTCGTCATGTTTATTGAGCAGTCGGTGACGAGCATCATCAAAGGCGGGTTCGCCCTCAAGCGCGCCTACGTGGCGCTGGAGGGACTGCAGAAGGACTACGAGGAGCGGCAGACGTACCTCAGAGAGACCCTGGGAATGCACACCCTCACCGAGGACGACCTGCGGCTCGACTGGAATACGGTGCAGTCGGTGGGGATGGGCCTCGGCTCGCTCAAGATCATGCTCTCGCTCATGCCGCAGAGCTCGACCCCGATGCTGAGCTTCCTCGGCTTCGAGGGCAACCGCCGTCAGGGCGAGCGGCTGCTGATGGAGTGCTTCGAGAGCCGCACGCTGCTGTCACCGATGGCCAGTCTGGTGCTCATGTCGGTGCACGCGATGCTGCCGTCCAACTGCGCGGTGCTGGTCGAGAGCAGTGTCCCTGTTGCGCGCCACATCGCCGCCGAGTCGATGGCGCGGCCGCCGATGGACCAGTCCGTCTTCCACCTCTGGCAGACGGCGCGCGTGGACCGCCTGGAGGGCAAGCTGTCAGACGCCACCGACAAGGTGAAGCGCTGCATCGAGGCGGGCGCCCACGGACAGATCAAGTCGTCCTTTCCGCAGCTCACGAACTTTGCCCTGTACGACTTTGTCTTTGGGTCTCTGCTGGAGCGCGACTGGGCGACGGCGGCACATAGCCTCTTTCGACTCCGCACCGAGACCAAGTGGTCGACCCTCTTCTACACCTACGCGGAGGCCTGCTGCTACGAGATGATGGGCCGCGGCCTCGCCTGCGGCGCCCACTCGGTTGTGGAGGACCCCGAAGGCAGGGAGCGGCACCTGCGCAAGGCGGGGGAGCTCTACTGGAACGCCATCCACCTCAAGCGGACCAACAACGGCGGCAACGTCGCTCTAATCGATGCCTTCATCATTCAGCGCTTGTGTGAGATGCTGACACACCACGGCAACATCCCACACCCGAACCCACAGCAGAAGGTGCACGTCACCCCAACCACGAGTGTGCCACCGGCGGATCAACTGGTTGGGGGGCACTTCCTCAACGTTGTGCCGCTGCCCAGCTTTGAGTTGCTGATTCTCTTCTCCGCCTGTCACCTGCTACCGGCTGAGCACCTGGATGTGTTTCTCGACTGTCTCTGGAAGCAGCTGGACCTCACCATCGCGAACACCAAAGAGTCGCTCCCCCGCATGAGCGCCGCAGAGCAGGAGGCGTTCTACTCCATCATTCAGCTTTTTAGCGAGTTGCACAAGGCGGTGAAGGGCGTCGAGCTGTCCAGCAGCAAGTCGATCAACACGGTTGCCCTTTCGTCAACGGCGTCATCTTCCGCTGCGACGAAGGCTTCCTCGAGCAAGTCCAAAAAGGCCACCCAGCTACCTCCTCTTTTTGAGCTCATGTACGTGTGTAACCTCATTTGCACGCTGCTGGCCAACAGCATCCGGGAGGACGACCGCGTGCGCGCCATTCCACTGATCGACGCCTTCACCGCCGCCGCGCCACCAATCAAGGAGTTTAGCCAAACCCTGTCGTACGTGCACCCCTCGCTCAAGTACGAGAAGATGAGCGCCACCTACCGCAACGGCCGCGCGGCTCTGCGGCGGCGACAGCAGGAGCAACACGCCGAGCAGCAGCAACAGCGCGATGTGCGCTCTCCACAAAGCACGACTGAGTCCACGCAATCTCCGGCCTGGACGTCTCCTACTACTGAGTTTCCAGCGGCGGAAAAGAAACATCACTCCAAAAAGGCGACGAAGTCAAAAGACCACGGATCTGATGCCTCCCCCGACGGCACTAGTATCAGCGCCCACTCCGTTCGAGTCGAGTGTGAGGAAATGATGAAGGATTTCCACAAGCAATACGGCTCCTCTAAGTTTTTCCAGCGGCAGTCGCTCGAGTTCAAGTGGAATCTGGCGGCCATTCTGTTCAGGTATCAAGCAGAGGACGAGGCAGCTGAGGCCGCGGCGACGTCTTCCAAGGCAAGCCACAGCTCATTCAAGTCTCCTACTGCTCAGTGATATATGTGTATGGGCAGCTAGGCGAAGGGATGCCGAAAGTTTTCTACTCGAGCCACTGAATCTATGAGTTGCGTGCGCGCTGATTCACCATACTGTGCGGTGCAAATATTTTTTGCGTGTCTTTTTTTATATCTCCCTATTTCCTCAGTTCTTCTGCATTATTATTATTTTTTTTTGTTGTTGTTATGAGTGCTAAAAATGCTAGAATACAACCAGACGTGATGACTAGCGTCGTCTGCCTTTGTGTGAACAGGGAAATGACACACAACCAAAGCGACTACATAGAAGTCACATATGTATTATCAAAACACCTCTTTTCAACTTCTCACCCGTCCTCAATGTCTTTGTTTCGAACAACCTCATTTCTGCATCTTCTCCTTTTATCACACCCTTGCTCATCCTGCTGTCCTAACCAACATCAGGACAAGGTTGCTGAGCCAGAGCGCCATCGCGCACTTTCACATTTCTTTACTTAATACTTTTGGTAGTATGGCATCCCCTGCTTCTGCTGCTACTGCCGGCGCCTCGAGCTCACCAGCAATCGGTAACGGCGAAGACGACAATGTGGCGACGCTGTTCGCTGTTTTCCCATGTGGCATTGATGATGTCGTTCGGCAACGCTTCCAGAAGGTGGGGGTGAGGGACTTTATCAGTGAGGACTCGGAGGTGTTGAGGGAAATGCGAGCGTTTCGCATCAACCCCCACGATGACGAGAAAACAGGCGAGAAATTTCGCTGGATCGACAAGGATCGTGAGAAAATTCAGGCTCTTGCCGCTTCTGAAGTGGCTGCGTCGGCAGAATCGGACTCTCCAACTACTGCTGCATATCGAGCGATGCGTCGCACACAGGGAGCGCTGTTCTTCCGCTGTGATCTGAGGGATGCGACGACCCTCGCACAGCTCTGCTTTGATCGTACGATTGAGACGCTGTGCCTGCATTTGGCCACCGTTCCTTGCGCTGCTGTTGAGCCGCAGTCATCCACAGAGGCAACGGGAGAAGCTTCACCGTACACCGCCCTCCGCGAAAGATTACTCGCGTCCGCAGACATGATCAAAGAAGTGGTACTGACCCGTCTTAGCCGCCTTCGCGCCGCTTTTGGCGAGTTGCTGCGCTCGGACCCCCAAAAGTATGCGCCGCTGGCGCTCTTCGGACCCGATTACTTGAGTCCCATTCACCACGTGCGTCTGCGCGCCTCCGCCCTGCGACGAGAGCGGGATGCCTCCCGCGGTGCAGCGTCGTCCTCCGCTGCGGCATCCGCTTCTCAGGCTACGCAATCAAAAAGGAGCGCCGCACCGGAACTGAACTCCATGAATCTTGCGCGCGAGATCGGGGATGCGATCATGGCAGCGGTTTGCGCCGCCCCAAGCGCGGCGGACGCCGCTGGGGACAACACGAGATTCACTCCCTGGGAAGTGAATATGCTGTATCACAACGTGGAGTTCTTTGGCCTTCTGTGCGACGGCTTTGTCCACGTAGGGTGCGTGCTGAACCCGCCGGCATTTCCCCGCTGCGGCAGTGAGACTCAGCTTGCGAGCTTGCTCTACATGGAGTTGGTTCGCCAGCGCATTGGCCGCTTCATCGACGGCGAGTCCTCCGTTGGGGTCGGAAAACGTCCGCGAGAGTCGCAGACGGCTGCTGATGCTGTGGATAGCTGCGACGCCAAAGTCTCCCCGGAGGACGTGCGGCGGTGGGTGTCGCGGCCGTCCACGCTGCGCTACGACATGCGGGCAGCTAAAGGCCTCAACGCCCTCCACGGCCCCCTCTGCATCGCGCTCGCCACCTACGCGGGCGTGAAACCCGGCGATGTTGTGCTCGACCCCTTTGCGGGCTGTGGGTCGATTCTCGTCGACGCGTGGGCGGAGGCGACGGCAGACTTTGCCCCGGTGACGCTACTGGCGGGGGAGCTGTACCTCAAGGACGCTCGTCTCGCCCGTCACAACCTGCAGGCCAATACTGCCGGCTGCCTGGCGGCGCTGCACGGGCACCTGCTGACGGCTGCTCCTCTACACCATAACGCATGTGCTGCTGTTCGTGAATACCGTGACAGGTGGCTCAGCGCGGTTCGCACCGCCGCGGAGACTATTCACCCACCCCATCTCTTGAAAAACGAGCTGCGAGGCCTTGCAGGCACGGAGCGCGAGGCGGCTGCCATGCAGCACATCAAACGAATCGCAGAGACCTTGGAAAGCGATGTGGCTGCTCCCTTGCAGCAAGAGCTGGCGGAGTGTCTTGTGAAGGACGGGAGCCATTGCGGCTTCTCCGTTGTTGGGGAGGCTCTGCACACGGACGCGCGTCGTCTGCCGTACCGCGCCGGCACTATTGACTGTGTCGTCTCGGACCTGCCATTTGGCCGGCGCTGCGGAAATCACGAGGTGAACAAGCGGCTCTACCCTCGGGTGGTGCAAGAGTGCCACCGCGTGCTACGCGGGCCGTCCCAGTTGTCGTCTGGTCAGAAAATCACCGTGGCGGAGGCTTTGCTGAATCCTGGCTCGCCCCCTCTGTGCGAGTGGCGGGAACGGCCGGCGGGTGGGCCGGGTCGCGCGGTGCTACTGACGGTGGAGGTCAAGCTGATGTGGCGGGCGTTACTGCAACAGTTTGACACACACCCTTTTAGACTTGTGACGGCACCCTTTCCGATTGAGATGAGCGGCCTCTTTCCCTTTGTGTTCGTTCTCGAGAAGCTTTGAGGCCGTTTTGCGTGTCGCGTGATCAATGACTGCGGTTTTGCTAAATTCACTTCTTCCTGTCTAATTACACACCTTCGAGTAGAAGAACAAGTGTTTCAGTCTGTTTGCAGTGATGATTGTTTTTTTTTTTTTGAATACTTTCTTTTTTTTTTTTGTCCTGAGGCGAATTATTGCATGTCACGCACCACACATGCCCTGCCTAATGCATGATCTCTTTCCTTGACCCATCTTTGTTCTCTCTCTCTCTCTCTCTCTCTCTCTGTCGATATAGCCCGTTAAATCTGCCGTAGTTGTAGCACAAAGGACCGCTGTTCTTTGTTCGACTCGCTTTTTAGAAAAAAGAAAATAAAATAACGTATTAACTCAAAAGAGTTGCAAATCTTTTGTTTTGTTTCATCTAGGTTGGAAAAAAAAAAAATAAATTGAATCTTGAAGCACTGTATTGTTGCTCGCACTCTAAACATCTCTGTGGTGCTTTCCTCGAGTGTTTTTTTCTCCATCCGCACGCATACCCAGAGTCCCGATGAAACTTCCGTCCAAGAAGATCCCGCCGCCGCCGACCCGCCCGGGGACACACACCAACGAGGAGGTGCGTGAGGCCCTGCACGCGCGCGCGGTGCGCCGAAAGATCATCGTGTCCGCCGTCGTGGTGCTGCTGATCGGCTGCCTCCTTGTCATTTCCAACATCGCCTCCGAGTACGAGAACCCCTCTGACAAGCCCTCGAAGCCCAAGATGCTGTTCATTGTCGCCAGCGACCTCGACGCGGCCACGCTCAACGCCTCGATGACTAGCACCAAGGCCCCTTTCATGCGTCTGCTCAACGCCACCGGCGGCGCCTACGGCGACCTTGACGTGCTCCCCGGCGCCCCCGGGTCCCCGCTGGTGAAGCTGTTGACCGGCTCCGCCACCACGACCCGCGACGACCTCATCGGCGAGACCTCCTTTCTCCGGAAACTCGTCGCCGGCGGCTTCAAGACCGTCGTCGCGGCCCCCGCGAGCCTCTGGTCGACGGTCAGCACCGCGACCAGCAGCACTTCCTCGCCCAGCAACAGCGGCAGCGACGCCGCGGCGGAGACGAGCGCTGACGCCGCCGCCGCCACGGCCGTCGCTGAGTGCCCCCACGTGGGTCTCTTCGACTCGGAGTGCTCCGGCAACGCGTGCCCCACCGCGACGGCGGCGGCCTACTGCAACGCCCACACCAAGTACCTCACGTGCGACAACGTGGCGCAGCTGTTTCAGTACGAGCTGGTGAGCGCCTTCAACCACTCGGTGCGCGCGGGGGCCGACGCGCTGCTCTTCTACGCCCACGGCCTCAGCGCCGACGAGGACAAGCTCTCCGCGCGCAGCAGCATCAACCTGCTCGACAACGCCCTCGGCCAGATCGCCCTCGCCCTCTCCGCGCGCACGCGGGAGTACGAGGAGAACTGGCTCATTGTCGTCGCCGGCGTCGGCCGCAACGAGGCGCGCACGGCGCCGCTGATGCTCGCGGCCTACTCCCGCGGCGGCCTCATCCAGCTGCGGCAGCTCCACGAGCCCACCCCCGTCTCGCTCGTCTACTCGACGGTGCTCAAGTGGTTCGGTGTCAGCGGCTACACCGACGGCGACGTCCGCGGTATCTGCAGCGGCGGCGCGGTCGTGACCAACTGCGACCCGTAACTACGTCATATTGTTTCTCTCTCTACCCCATATATTACGATGACATGAGATGTTGTGTCCTCCCTGCACCCCCCCCCCCACACTTCCATGATTGTTGTTGCTCATTCTATATTGCCGTTGAGAGGTCAAAATGTTTTTTTTTTTCATATTACCGTTATTTTGTGCTCTTAGCGCCACTCATGTTCCTCTCTTTTTGTTTTCCCCCTTCTGTTACATTGCCGTGTTTGCCTTTTTTTTTCCTCGTAAAAAATACCTAATATTAAAAGTATACGTGATTGCTACACATATTCTTTCCTCTCTATCATTTTTTTGTTTTTGCTTTCTTTCTTCTCTCAGACAAGTCAAGACAGGTGCTGATCCACTTATCAGAGCACAGCTGGTGGTTGCTCAACATACTTCTCTCAGCGCATTTTTTTTTCCGCGTTAAAATAAAATGTATCCACTTCTGCTAAACATAACGTGTGTGCGAAGAAAGGCGAGGTGGTTTTCTCTTCGTAGAGATTCGGAAAAAATAATAATCAACAGCTTGTGTGTTGGTAGCCACACGCGCGGTAGCATCAACACAATTTGGGGGGCAATAATTCGTACTAGTGGTGATTCGTCTAGACGCGCAATAATTTCAAAAGTCAACAACTAAATGCTAGAGGAGCTACTTATCTTTTTCCATGCCTACTCTAGCCTAGACGTTTGCTACGAAAGAATTTAGTTAAATGAACGGAAGTTTTGAAAAAAAAAGTTTATTATTTCTATTTTTATTATTATTTTGTATTCCATATGAAGCAAGTCATTTGATGAGAGAAGAATCAGAGGAATGAATAGAGCAACATAGTCCAAAACTGTCTTCTATCGTCCGTTTTGCGTAAAAAATAAATTATCTGTAAATGTCTATCACCAGCAGCTAAATTCATCTTCACTGATGGTGATGGGGTGATTCTTTCATGAAAAAAAAAAAAAAAGAATGCACCGTGCGTGCTCCGCCGTTTTGTGTTTTCTCTTCACCAACTTCGTCAACGGCACAGTTGCCCCTCTTGTGACCCTCTATTTTTGTTTGCTTACCATACATCCATATATGTCATTCTTGAATCCTAAATATTAAAAAAAAAAATCAAGATAGAATTATCAGAAAAAAACAGAAAAGTGTATGTTTGAGGCTGACTTATTCGTGCCGAATAATGAGTCTCAGTATACCATTGACTTTACCATTCTTTTATCTACTCAAATTCATTATCCTACTCGCGTGGATTTGATTCTTTGTGCCAGTACTCTGTCGTAGTCTCTTCCCCTGTGTTTTGACTGACCACTGTGAAAACTTGATCACACTTATGGTTTTTCCCCCCTTGAAGCGGGCATATAGCAATCTACAACTGTTCCAACATCTATTTTCACATTATTCTACTCATACTCTGCGCAAAGGTCAGCACGTAAAGGGTTGAAACAAAGCCTCTGTCAGAAGTCGCTTTGCTTTTACCCCGCCCCCTCCCCTCATTAGAAGTTATTTTAAGTTCCTGTATTTCCCTGAAATTATTTTTTGTTTCAAATTTGTTTCTCTTCTTCTAGTTATTCTTTTCTTTTCTTTTCTTTTCAGCAATTTACCAAGCAACGTGGAGAAAACTGGTCTCACTTTGCTTCATTTGAGCTAGAACATTCTGCCTTTTTCTTGCGCCGCCATGAGCAACGTCGACGCCTCTCCCGGCAGTGCTGTAATGCCGTCGAACTTTCCACGTCCAAACTCCGCATCGGAGGCGGAGAGAACGCCCGTCAGCCTGGCCTGGTCTGAAACGTCAGTGGCACAGGCCTTCAAGTCCGGAGCGCGCTCCCATCATCCAACAACCACGGCAAAGCAGAACGACGTCTATTCCACAGACAGATCGCCAGCCTCACTTGGAGCACAAGAGCTCAACAAAGCCATCACACCGCCGCGGTCTATGCAGCCCCGCGACGTTCTAGATTTCTACCTGAGTCCCTCGTCCTCCTCAGAGAAGCGCGTCGCCGTCTCCCCTGTGGAGCGCGCGCTCCAGGAACATGTCCAAAAGCGCGCCGAACTGAATCGTCGGCGCCCCACTAGCGCGTACGGCTCGTCATCCCGCCCGATGCCCTCCGCGTCTGCGGTCGACAAGCCGGACTGGCGGCGAGCTAACAGCACTCACGTCGCTCACAAGTGGAACGCCGCCGTAGAGGACGACTGCGACGAGGAGGACATCTATGCCTCTTGGCGCACTCGCAGTCCCCCGCCGCCTCGTCAAAGTCATTCTCGCTCTCCATCGGCTGCAGCCGCTACAATGGTAAACAGCGAAACGGGCGGCGGCGGCGGGTACTCCCCCGTGCTTGTCGAAGTTAGCCCAGGCCCGCCACGCCTTCAGCCGCGGAAGAATTCTCCGTCGCAACGAACGGCGGAAGGAGATCTTCACCCACAGCAGACACATCAGGGGCGACCCTCGTCTGGGGGGAATACCACCATTGGCACTCCTCACTCTGCCCTGGCGCTCTCCTTGCCTCCGCGGGTCCCTCCGCGCGGCTCCACCGTCAAGAAGGAGCTGCTCGTCGTTTCCTACAGCGACGAAGACGAGGGGGCTGACGAAGGCTCCAGTGACGTCGCCAAAACTACCCCGTCGTCCCGCGTCTTCTCAAGCGGAGGAAAAGGTGTCACTAGCGGTGACCGTACCGAGACGGCGGCCGCCGATGATTCTCCGCCGCCCCGTAACCTCGCCCACGAGCTGGAGCAGCAGCAGCAGCAGCGCGGTCGACGGGGCAGTGGCCGCGAGGGCTCCCCCAGCCCTTCCCCGCCGCCAGCGGAGCAGGTCGAGCGCATGCTGGTGTACCACACACGCCGCTCCCGCTCCAGCTCTCCTCAGCTGTCCGAGAACGACCGCTTCGGTGCGGGAGCGCTGTGGGCTGCCTCTGGTAGCGACTCCAGCCGCTCGTACAGCGACGCACCACTCGCGAGGGAGAGCGGCGACGTGGACGGCGAGGACGCCCGAGATAGCCGCGAGGAAGACACCACCCGCACACGCGCCGACAGCCCACCGGTCCGCCGCACCTCTCCGGCGCCGTCACGTGCCTCGACCACTTCATCCGAAAGCCAAGATTGCGGGGCAGCGCACGAGAGCTCCCGCGACGCCGCCTCTGCTGTGGAGCGCGGCCTCCGTTGTCCTGAGAAGGAAGATTCTCCAAGCCCCTTCTTCGATCGTCCGCTGGAACGTCACTACGACCCTTTCTCGTCACGTGCCGAGGGCAGCCCAGCTGCCACAACAAAGACCACCGCCGCCGCGTTTCTGATTGCTGGTCAAGGCGCCGCACCCACAGAAAATGTGTTTACACAGTCACAACGTACAAGTGAGTCCCCCGAAAACTACGCGTCTCCCTTTTCCATCTCTGTCAGTCCCCCTAGCCGATCTTTTGGGGCGCGGGAAACGGGGAAAGAGGAACCGCGGTTTCAGTTGCGTGACCGTCGTAGCACCTCCCCGTCACCACGCGAGGACCGCGGCGTCAACGACAGCAACATCTTTGTCACAAATGCGATCACCGCCACCACCACAGTGAATCAACCCACACAAGCGCAACTCAACTGGCGCAACGGGAGTCGCAGTCGCTCTTCCTCGCCTGCACCTGCGGTACCTTTTACTCAAAGCCTCTCCAACCAGTATCCGCCACGCCAACCGGGTAGTTATCACTCTTCTCGCACGCAGCTGCTGCAGAGCCACGGCCACCATCACCGCAACCCTGATCAAGCGGTGGCATACACCGCTGGTGGCGCGTGGTACGGTAACGGAAACAACAGTGCTCTCAGCGCAGCGGCAGGAGGCGTCACAGGCGGTGACGGGAGCGCCCGCTTGTACAAGATTCCGTCTGTGAGCATGTCCACGGCCATGCTGAGCGAAGCCTCGCTGGACAGTTTCGCAGAGGGTTCCTTACACCACCGCGGCGCCACTCAAGCCGCGTCTTCGGCCGACTCCAACGGTACGGAGCACACGACACGACTGCATCCGGGCTCCGCCTTCTTATCTCTTACCCCGTTCACTGCCCAAGATGATGTGCGCGGTGAAGCCGACTCGCTGAGGGCCCCCCGCGTTCTTTGCTCGGCCCACATTGAGATCCGTCCCGGAAAAAGCGAGCTCATCGAGGTTCACCAGGGACAGACACCGAAGCAGGCAGCGGAGGCGTTCGCTCTCAAGTTCCGACTCCCAAAGAACGCTGTTGTTGGTCCACTGACGCAGTTTTTGACGCTGGAGGTGGAGAAGTCGTATCGCCAGGCACAGCTGCGCCGGGCGGAAGGGAAGCACTACCACCAGCGGAAGGAGGAAGCTATTTCACGGGAAGATGCATCCATCGCTGAATCGCCTCTTGGCGCCACAGACGTGGCGGCGGACGGGAGCGAAGATACCGGCGACGACGACATTCCGTGCGGCGAGGATGAATGGCACGGCAGTGGGCGTCGTCGCAACAGCTCGACCCTCCCCGACACTGCTCTTGTCAGTCACGGGCTCTCCCGCAGCAGTGGAAGCACACCGAACCAGCGCCGGAGTAACAGCGCAAGCGTCAACGGCGGCACGAGTGGCAAACTACCGTCGTCACCCTCGCGTACCGCCCTTCACCCGAATGCGTGGAACACGTCGACGAACCCGCGATCGCTGAGCCGCCGCAGCCGTCCGCGGACGGTGTCGGAAGGAGCTGAAGTAGAAGTGGGAAAGGCCCGCGTGGAGGCCAGAGGTACAGCCGCCACCGTCACGAAGCCCCGCGGACGTGCTCGCAACATGTCGTCGGGCAGTCAAATCGAGGAGGTGAAACTCAACAAGACGGCTCTGTTGCGTGAGGAGATGGGGGAGCGCGCGCGGCGGCAGCGTTACCTCGAGGCGGAGCGCCCGTTGCACCACCCCGTTGTTGCACCGTACACGCAGCGCATGTGGGAGGGCGGCGGCAGCGAGGCTGCAGGTAAAAAGGTGTTTGAGAGACTCTCAGGACGCAACGGCAGCGGTGGCGCAACTGCTGACGCTGTCGCTGGCGGCTTCGCTGAGAGCGGTCCCCTCAAGTCCCCTGATCCTCGCACGAATGACCCAGTCACTGCCCCTACCAGTGGCGATGCCGAGAAGCATCGCCGCAGCCGCAGTTCCAAGGCCGTGCCGCGTCACAGCGGCAGCGGAGGCTCCTCTGCCGGAGTTGCGAAAGGGGGCGAAGTGGACACCAACATCCCGATGAGCGCGTTGGAGGCCTCTGCGCTGGAGCGCTGCGAGAGACTCTACGCTGACGCTAAGAAGCGGGAGGAGAAGCTGGAAGCGATGCGTGCGGAGGCGTTGCAGCGGCGTCTGGCCGAGGAGGAGCAAGCGCTGCGCCGGCCACCTACTTCTCGCACCCGCTCCGTTCCGCGCCAGCGGCAGAAGCAGACCGTACATTCGGACGACATAGCGAACGGTGAGAGCAAAATTGTGGCGGCGTCGACTATTTCGAATGTTACCGCCTTTAGCGACATTACGAACTCTCGGCCCTCCAGCAAAACAAAGACCCGCACGGGTAAAGTTTCAAAACTACCGCTACCACTAAAGGACATTGTTCCCCAACAGCGGAGTGCATCGTCGGATGCGAAACCGACTTCACGCTCGACGAGCGTAACGGGGCGGCGCTCACGCGGCACCGTTAAAACGCCCAAGAGCCTTTCCGAACATCAAACCGCCCCTCCTCAAGCTCTCCCAAAGGCGGCCTTCACGCGCAGAAAAAAGTCTACCGATGCGGCCCAGCTGATGCCTGCAGACAATACTCGCGACACACAATACCAGCGTCAACGTTCTGTGCACTTTGAGGGCGATAAAATCAGGAAGAAGAAGAAACATACTTTGGAGACAGCTCCGCAGAAGCAGCAAGCTTCTCCGCCGACGCTCACCATGTCACCTGACGGCCGTAGCAAGCCGCACCTCAGCAGTCCTTCCAGTCACTACGGACCCACTAACCATAACAGCGCTGGCAGCACCAATCTCTCCCCCTTTTCGCGCGATTGTGCGTGGAATTCCAGCGGCTCCCGTACTGCCGCTGAAATGAGTGGCAACAGCGCGGGCGGCGGCGGGAGCTCCCTCACACCACAGCGACTGCAGTCGGCGATGGACAACGCCGCCTACTCGCCCTTTTCCACCCAGGGAAGTCGAAGTGGCTCGCGCGACAACTCCACAAGCGACTCTCGGCACCGACTGCATCTCTCGCCTCCACCTCCTCTGCCGGAACGTCAGCCGCAGACCCGCGCACGAAGTAAAGTTGGGCAACGCGTCGAGGAGCGTCTTTGGCAGCTGGAGGTGGAGCGTCTGTCCCGTCTGGAGGAACAGCGCCTTCAAAAGGACACGATAGATACCGACACCGGTCGCCCTCTTTTTACTCCATTTCTCGGGCGGTGATAGGTGGGAAAACGTGTTTTTCGTTTTTCTGCGAGATGTCTCATTTCTTTCTTTCTTTCTTTGTTTGTTTCGTTTCCTCTTTCCCTTCCCCGATTAGATCTTTGCTTTTAACGCTGAACACTCGAGTTTTATTCATTTACTTGATTTGTTTCCCTATTAGAATTTCCTCCTTGCTCCCTTTTCTTTCCTCAACTGGATCCCTCCCCCCCCCCCCCCCACCCACAACACTTTGAAACCGTCTAGATTCATTTCCCCGAAGTTTTTTTCTATTTTTCTTGACATAGATCATTTCTTTATCTCCTATCAAGCAAACGAATATGATAACATGATTATATTTATTTTTGACCTTCAAACGAGATGTTTCTGAGGTGTACGTCGTTATAGTTTGCTGTGTCGTTGTCGTGACTGGCAGAGATGCGCAGTCAACGGTCTGAGTTCACATACGGTTCTACGTCGTCCTGTTCTTCAAAAAACCTCAAAGGATGTCCTTCCAATAACTTCTTACTGTCGACTTGTTATATGTTTCTTCTTTGATGATGATGATGTGTCGTTTTCACGCCAATTGTGTGAGTTAAGTGTGAGCAGCCCAAGTGATTCTCTACTTCTTCCACACATCTTCAGAACATTCTCCGCTATAAATGAATTTACCTGAAATATCCACATAAATCTTCTGTCTAACGAAACACAGAACCTAGCAACACAACCAGAACAACCAGAACAACAACACCTCCCCGCCCCCCCCCCCACCCCCCACACACACTTACACTCATACAGATTCGCGATGCGGCGCGGTTTGGGTGTGGCGCACATTCAGCAGCAGCAGCAGAGCCGCCAGCAGATGGCCGATTTCGGTGCTCAGATCACGGCGGAGCGCGTGAGCCAGGCGTCGGAGCAGCTGGAGCAGCTCGAGGCGCAGCTGCGCAGCATGGCGGTGAAGCACCAGAAGGAAATCAAGCACGACCCGGTGGTGCGCGCGCGTTTCCGGCAGTTGGCCGACTCGCTGGGCGTCGACCTCATTTCTTCCAAGAAGAACGTCTTTTCGGGTGCACTCGGTCTCGGCGACTTCTACTACCGCCTGGCTGGCAAAGTGGTGGAGGCGTGCATGAGTGAGAAGAAGTTCTGCGGCTCCTACGTTCCGGTGCGGCGCGTGCTGGCCATCGTGCAGCGCTCCTACGACTCCGCCGTCACCGCCTCCGACACGGAACGCACGTCCATCTCGGAGGGGGACATCTACACGGCGCTACGGAAGCTGGAGGTGCTGGGGGACGGCTACAACGTGGTTGAGCTCGGCGGCGTCAAGTACATCCAGACGACCCCCGACGACGCCAAAACTAGCGACGAAATCCCCGTGTTGAACTTTGCCCTCAGTAAGCAAAAGGAGCAGATTGATGCAGCCAAGAAAGCGAGCCGGTCTTCTTCCTCCACACCTGCTTCTTCCACAGCAGCGAAACCCGGCGCTGCTGCTGCTGCTGCCCCCAAGACAGGGTACAGGCCTGGCGCGATCGGCGCCGCCTACGTGCTGGGCGACCACCCTCTCGCTAATCAGCGCGAGACGGAGGAGGTGACCTTTCCGGCTGAGGCCCAGTTCGTGTCTCTGACGCAGCAGGACCTGTGCGAGGGGCTGCACTGGCCGCCGCACCGCGTGCGAGCGATTCTTGTGGTGATGGTGCAGTCGGGCGCCGTGTGGGTCGAGTACCCGACGCTCCCCTCCACCGCCACCGAGACGAAGAACACCAAGCAAAAGGCGGGCGGCGCCGGCAGTGGGAGGTCCCTTGAGGCGGTCGAGGTTTGGAAGAAGAACAAGAAGAGTGCCTCCAGCGGAAAGCGCGGCGCCGCCGCGGCAGCCGGTGCGGGTACCATGAGCTCCGCCGACTTGGCCGACAACACTATCTACTGGTTCATGTCTCTCACAGACCACGCAGACGCGGGTGTCTCTCTGTGAGGCACCACTCTTCTTTTGTATCTCTATTATGCTGCTTATTACTATTATTATTATTATTTTCGCTTCCCTTGTTCCTTTGTGTAGTATTTCTGTGTGTTTGGGACGCTCAATTTGTGTCTGTCTTGCTGTGTCGGCCAACACCAAGCGATTCTCTATTCGTTATGCAGTCCGTGGAAGAGAGCGGAAAGCGGAAGGAACGTATTCAATGAGCAGTGTTAGCACGTACGCCACTTCTTTGTGATTTTTTTCTGTCACACTCTTTCGTGAATCAGTGATTTTTGCTTCCGCTCTACCAGGTTCGTCATGTATATATATTATCGTCTCCCCTTTCGTTCTCTTACGACCATGTTTGCTATTTCGACTGCTGTCTCTAACTGCTGCTCCTCTATGTTTACTTCTATTTTATTTGAAAGAAATATACGAAATTCTTAAAGCTATACTAACAAATAAAAAGGAGGTGGTAGAAGAAACAAACATGAAAAACTCTGCAGGAAAAGGAGCACGGTATGCGCTGCGTTCTAGTCGTTTGAGATGTCTTCAGACCGCCGCGTCACTGTGCAGTGCTCAAGAGCGTCTGCTGCTCCAGCAGCACAGCGCTCGTCCTTTACCACTTACGTCGTCACGGAGATTTATGCACAGAATGTCGTTACTGACTCCCACGCCACGCCTCCTCAGCTCCGCATCCTCACAAGTTGCATCCAATGGACTAACGTCACCAGCGGCTGGAGGTCACCACGCGAAGAGCATCAGCGAAAAAGATCTAGTGCAGGAAGTGTCGCATCATCTTGATGACCTGTGTGCTGCATTACCGGAGTTGCTGCTAGACAGGCGGTCGCGATACATGGATAACATTGTGACTGACAGCCTTCTTCCTCTGCGTGCGGCCGTCACAGAGAGTCTGTATAGTCTCGTCTCTTCCTCCGCCCCCACTGGTGTTTCCGTATCTGCTGAAACTAATGACATTAAATCACGACTGAATGAATTGAAAGATGCCTACATGCGCATTATCAACAGGGGAGTAAAGAGCGACAGTGTTCACGCTTTGCTAAACTTCTACGCTGCCTTCCTTGCGTCCGACATGATCACATGCGAAGGAGATGTCCGCGCCGTGCTGGAAGAGATGCGCCAAGCTGATTGTATCGAGCCGACGGCGAACGTTTACCGCGCCATTTTGACGTCTCTCCTTGTTGTGCCTCTGGATACTGCTGTGCCCACTAGCACCACCGGCAGCCACAGTGTAAAATCGCCAGCTGATTCATCGGAAGAAACTCCGTCAGTCGCTGAAGCCAATCCAAACACGTCGGAGCGCGACGAGGAAAGCATCCTTGGTCAGACCCGTTCTCTGCGGAGAGGTGCCGCATGTGACCGCGCTGGGTATTACTTTGGAGCCGCCCTCGCCGCGCAGGCGCGCCACGACGAGCTTCAGCAGCGCCGTCGCATCAACAGGACAAGTGCGCCAACTCCCGACGATGACTTTGTTTTTGTCGACGGAGATCTGTGGGCCAGCTACTTCTCTCTCTGCGCTCTGGGCGAGATGGCACCCAGATTGATGGACCTCTGGTGGGAGAAGTTTCTCAGTTTCTACGACGCTCCCACAGAGGATGTCGTACCATCGTCGTCGTCGGATGACTCAAACGACGAAAGCGATGCAGCGGACCTGCTGGGCAGTATGCTGGGGTCGGAGTCTGTGGAGGAAATTTCAGAATCATCGGAGACGCGCCCTGCAGGTGGCGCCACAGCGACCGCGGCACTCCCGGTACAGGCAGTGTACGCGGCACTCGCGTGGGCGGCGCAGCAGGGAGACATTGAACGGGCTCTCAAAGTATATCACACGGCGAATCAACGAGGCGTTACTGATGTCCCGCTGATGGACGGTGATAGTTTCTCTGGTGACGTTTCTTCCAGTAGCGACACTAGCGTTATCAGGTCTTCCAAGGCATTCACTCCCTTGAGCGGCAAACTGCAGCAGCGGGTGACGCTGCCTCCGTCAGCTCTGACGTCGCCGCTGCGGGCCGACGCGCACTCGACCCTCGGTATCAGTGGCGCCGAGTTACAGTCGCTGCAACTGCGAATGCTGGCGAAGCTGATGCTCACCGTGAAGAACGTGCAGTTCGATGGTGGCCTAAAGGCGCTTGTAACGCGCGACCTGCAGCGACTCATTTCGCCCGAGATTCTGCTGAACGCGCCCTGGAGCGTCATCAACGACCTTATCAGCGGTCTCAGTATTCGCAGCGCCACACAGCTTCTTAAACTCAAAAGCAGTCGCCACCAGCGACAGGAGCAGAACGCACAGCGAGATCGAAGAGCAACATCCAATGATGATGAGAGCCTACCCAAGCCGGCAGATGATCGATTGATTCCGTTCCCGTCGTGGGCCTCGCTGCTGCGGCGCTGCGCTCACGAGCACTACGTGGAGGAGGCCGAGGCGCTTTTTCTCTTCATTCGCAAGAGCTTCAAGCTGTCCAGCTCGCAGAAACGCGAACTTGTGGAGATTATGATGCGCATGTATGTCTCCTTCGCTCCTCCCGACTTTGACGGCGCTGTGCAGATTTTCACTGCTCACGTGCTGCAGCACCCCGTGGACGAACCCGCCGTGCCGGCTGACAAGACCTTGTACAACATTCTCATCAAGGGTGCCGACTCCCGCAACGCGGCGATGATGGTGTTTCTCGAGTCGTGCGCCGCCGGCGTCGGGATGGACCTGGAGACCTTCGAGGGCCTCACCCGCAGCAACAAGTCCGCCACCCTGCGCGCGCTCACCAAAAAGCTGCCATCCGACTACCCCGCCTCCAAGCTGGACGAGCAGCTTCGTATCCCCAGCGACGTCGACGCTCATCTGCGGCGCGAGGAGGCACTCACCGCGCGCGGAAAGCCACTCTACGACTCGACAGGAGATTATTAAAATTAAAAAAAAAAGAGTGCGGTGATTCTCGAAACGGTGTCGCACGTTGCCATGAACAGAAAAAACTGTTCTTATAATTAAGTGCACACCATTTCATTCTTGGCTATTCACAGTTATTAGTTTTTCCTCCTAAATCATGTCTGTATTATTAAATGAATCCAGAGAAGTGGAGAGAAAAGAAAGAGTGAGGAAGGTGGGGAGGGGGGGGGGGAAGAAAGCGAAATCCTTTTGGTGTGTACGTGTGAGGGCGCACCTTGTCGTCTCAGTGCCTCTGTTCTTGATTCTCGGATACGCCCCACTTTAACCTTATTCTCTAAACTCCATTGAACAAAGTCAGAAGCCCTAGCAGCTCAAGTCGCTTACACCGCCCCAGCACACTTTAAATATCGCTTTTTTTTTTTTTGTATCTACTATTTCTCTCTAAAAGATGAACAACAGTGCTCCTGGAGACGGAGGCAGTGGCAATTTGAGCGACAATGGCTGTAGTCATGGACTACACCGGAGCGCCACGTCTCCCAATCCTGCGTCGTCAGTTTCACCAGCAGCGGTGAGTGCGGCTACAGTCACAGCAGCGAGCGCACTGGCCGTTCCCGCCGCAACGAGCGGGGGAAGCTCCTTCCGCGTCATTCACACCGGCACCGGAAACGTCTCGCTTCAGACACCTCAGCCGTCGCCACAGATAGCTCCCCGACCCACGCCGGGCGCGGCTCTAGAACCCCATAACCTCAACAGTGGCACCAGCAGGCACAGCACTCCTGTTCATGGCGTCGCGGCCTCCCCCTCTGGCGCGTCCGGCAGCGGCGGCAGCGCACGCAGCCGCGGCAGTGGCAGTGGCAGGGACGGGCATCGCTCACGCTCGCGTCCTACTCCGACCGGCACGCCGCCGCTCGCACCGCGCACCAACCCGGTGCCTCTCATTACCCCCCGCTACCAGCGCAAGAGCCGCACCAACAAGCGGATGGAGATCACCGACCAGTTCGCCGACGCGCTGACGCCGACCCAGGCGCTTCTGCAGCAGACGACCGAGACACTCACCATCCACAACGGCCGCCAGACGTACACGCAGGAGATGCACTTCCACACCTACGACGTGTACCGCCACGGCGCGCGCCAGATTGTGAGCCGCAGCGTCGGCTACAGCAGCGACGGCGACGTCGTGGTGCACCGCGAGGACCACTCCGAGCCCAGCGACGTGGAGAACAACACCTTTGTGCGCCGCCGCACCGAGATCACGGGAGCCACCGTGCTCGACCGCGCCGCGCGCCGCCCGCTGACAGACACCGAGGCCGCCCGCGTCGCGCGGGGTCGCAAGCTCAACCTCAACCGCTCTCGCTACAAAAAGTACCCCGGCATTCACGCCCCGCGCAACAAGAAGCTGCGCAACCAGCTCCTCAACGACTATCTGCTCCATGCCGAGACGCGAGACACACTCGACAAGGCGCGCCTGCGACGCGAGAAGGAGTACCGCCGGTCGAACCGCCAGCGCCGACGCAACGGCGCGCACGTGGACCCTGACGGCGATTCCTTGGACGATAGCAGTAGCAGCAGCGAGGAGGAGGAGGCGGGCACGGTCTTCTCTCACATGGCGCCGCATCTCCACCGCGCCCTTGACATGAGCGACGAACGGCAGCAGAGGGAGTTCGAACGCCTCGGCCTCGGCCGCTTCGGGGGAGGTGGCGGTGGCGGTGGTGCGGACGGAATGAATTCCCGGCCGCCACCGGACCCCGACGCCCCCGAGACGCGCTTCGGCAACTTGAACCTGCGGCTGCGCGGGGAGCTGCAGCACGCCCTCACCAGCGAGTTCATGACGCGCGAGATCGAGGACCTCGACGCGGAGTTTACGCAGTTCGTCGCCGGCGGCCCTACTGACGACGCGCTGGTGTACCGCTTCCGCGACGGCTACTGCCGCCTCGTGTGCCACGGCGTTGCCGGCTACTACTGTCTCGTCTCCGAGAGTCGGACCGGCCCTGACGGCGTCAAGTACATGTACGTTCAGGTGCCCAAGGCCCGACGCACCGGGGAGGCGCCGCTCACGCTTCCCAAGGCCCCGCTGATTCACCTGCTGTGTAAGAACCGCAGCAACTTTCCGCGACACGCCAATTCGCCCGACACCACGCCGGTGATGCGACCGTCGCCGTCCCCCGGAAACAGTCCGGTGCCAGCCGCGAAGGGGGCGCCGGATATCCAGGAAGCGGAGGAGGCTGGGCTACCCCCGAGCACGCTTGCCCAGCCCATGTCACCGCTGAGTCTGGGTGAGACCACCATGCCGTCGGTGGATCCCCACGCCGCCCAAGCTCCCTCGCAGTTTACGTGCCCCCCACCCATGTCTACCACCACGTGCAAAGGAGGGAACCTCACGGATGCTGCACGAGCGGAAGCGCAGGGGGCATCACAGATTCCGTCGGTGTTTAACCCGTTTGTGCGGAGGTCTGCACCCGGTAGGTTTCCCCCGCCGAACTCGCTTGAGGTGTATGAACCGTGTCTCATGGTGAACCGCGAGGCGTATGAGTCTCTGCGGCAGGGGGTGGAGGTCGACGACGACGGCTGCGGTGGCGCTGGCGAATCGGCCTACCTGGACAACAGCCATTACTATCACGCGGACGGAGCGGGCGGCGTCAGTATGGATGCACTGGAGCGCTTCGCACTGGGAATGAAGGACCCCTCCATCACCGTCCCGCTGAATGCGACACAGAAGAAGAAGGTCAAGCGGGCGATGAAGGCAGCCGCCGCTGCTTGTGCTTCTGCTGCTGCTGCAGCAACTGAGGCGGCACTCGCGGAAGCTGGTGAAGGCGATCGCACGTTGTCCGGTGCCGCTACTGGGAAGAAACACAAAAAGAAGGCGTAACCCTGTTTGTGCGTCATTTCTTCAAAGATTTTACAGAACACCTATAGAATCCTATTTCCTCAATTAAAAAAAAAAAACTTGTTTTTTTTCTCGTTCTTTCCTTTTTCCAGTTGCTTCTTTCAGTTTACTGTTAGCCCACAATTTGAATTTTTTTCTTCCCTCATATCTTTTCTACACGATTCATTTCTATCGCAACCATCCTCTCCATCCTTAGCTCTTCCCAGAAGTTTTGCTTTCATTTTTATTTTCCGTGTTGCCTCCTTTACGGAAGGTTTTCCCTCATGCTTGACCATTATCATTCTTATCTACCTAGTTTCTTAATCGAATTTCTTCTTTGCTCCCACTTCCCTCTCTCCTCTTAGTTTGCTTTGTCATTGTTTCTTTTCACGCTTAGGTGCTTTTTTTTTTCTCAAATCGTGTTCTCCACGTCCTTGATCAATTTATATATTAACATTTCTAGTGGACGAAAACAACAACATCAACAGCTGTCAATGCGACTTGTAACGTATCTTGCCGCCCTTCCCCCTCGCACACACTTTTTTTTTTGTTTCTCTCTCTCACCTAAAACGTCCAATGACTTGGAAGATGGAGTGTAACAAGAGCAGAGATGTTGTTGTTTCCGTATTAATACGATTCCCCTGATCTAAGTCAAACTCCAGACTTTGAAATTGTTTGAGCTTATACTGTACACGTCTTAACCACGTTCCCCCCTCCTTACCTCCCCCCCCCCACACACACACGCATAGGATAATAGAGAGAGGGAATAACAAATTCTCTGAACGGACGTTTCGTCGTATTCGTCACCTCTTCTGGCTTGTTTTTCTCTCCTTCCTCCGCTTCTTCTCTAGAAGTAGCACATTTTGTCTAACGTCATAAACATATAGAATATTTTGTCTCCATAGTAAATAACATCTGTTCTTCAATTCTATCTTTTTTTTTTTCAATTTGTATATGCATATATTTCTTTCTCCTACCCGCTTCCTTTTAATACCCCTCGCGTAGACCTTAGAAAGAACAGATACATTTCGTTTCGCCTCCCTCACTTCTGTGTCGAAGGAAAAACTCCAGGAGAAGGGGGTACTAAAAAGAAAACAAATACCTTTTTTTGCTCTCGTTTTTCTTTGATCGAACATTGCTTTTCTCCCCTTTTTCTCCACCATTAGAAATGCAAGCTCAAACCGTATACGGCTCGGCGTTGCCACCGGGACTCGAAGCCTCCACGCGCGGCGAGCTTCGCGTACGGGTGGATAAACTAGTACTGGATAGTGAGATACTGCAAAACCACCCAATGCTGCAGTTTAATCAGGATAGCTACTATTACCACAATAGGTCTCGCGGAGCAGCAGCAGCAGCCTCGTCTGCTGTCGGCGTCAATGACACCAGCGTAGCCGCCGCTGTAGTAGGGTCGGACGGCCTGGCTTCACTGCACGGAGCGGACAAGGTCTTCTCTAAAGGCGCTTCGCCGGTTACTGGCGCTCCTCTCGACCGCAGCGGGTCCTTTTCATCTTCGCTGGTGACGTCAAGCCCGAACCGCTTTGCGGTGCCTATCGACTACTGTGAGGTGAGCCCTCTCTTCTGGGGGGAGTCGCGGCCCTCCGCGCGCGCGTTGCCGCCGACACCAGGCAAGCCAACGCGCGGCGCCGTCACGATGGTGTACCCGCTGAAGGTCGCTCCGGCGAGCTTTACCGAGTACGTCGTGAACATGTCCCGGTCGCCGCACCGCGGGATGCAGATGGAGGTGTACGTTCCCTCGAGCTACAGCGGCCGCAGCGCGGTGCCGGTGGGCAAGTGCATCATCGCACTCGACGAGCTGACGCCGCACACACCCATCTCCGGCTGGTTCACCATCGCCCACTACCACAAACCAACGTCACCAGGGGTCGCCAAAGACCGTTCGGCGACCGCTACCAACACCAGTCTCAGCAGCGCCGCCAGCGAGGGCAGCAGCGTGTTTGTGCCAGTCGGAAAGGTAAAGCTGCACATTCACGTCTCCTTTTTCGTGACTGCCCACCGCTACGCACGAAAGCCTCCGGTTACGGCGGGCATTCGCGCCAAACGGACCGCGGAAGTTGTGGCAGAGAACCTGTCCACAAAAACAAGCCCTTCAAAACCGGCACCCGCTAGCACAACAAAAGGACAAGGACGTGAACGCCAAGACCCTGCTGTGGGTACGTGTGCCTCCCCCTCCGCTGTCGAGGGTGCTTCTTCCACCAAGACGAACGACAGTAAGAACAGCAGCCTGCACGCAGGAGGTGGCGCGCCCGCGAATTCTTCAAGTGGAGCTGTTTCTGCCGCCGCGCCACCGACGCTCTCCACCATTCCAGCCGTCGCCACAGCCTCCTCGCACCCCGAGGACAAGGGCGAAGGCCGTAGTAACAGTCCTCAAAATAAAAGTCTCAACGATAATGCGAACGACCCGAGAACGGACGGTGTAGCGCAGCTGGAGGACGTGGAAGCAGCAGAAACAAACGCCGCGTTGGTGAAGCAGCTGCTGGTGGAAGGCGCCGAACTGGAGCAGCGCATGTCGCGGGCGCTGGAGGCGAGCCGACACAGCGGGCACAGCAGCACGTCTCACCGCAGGCCGAGTGCAGGTGACGCCGACCGCTCCGTCAACGCCTCGGCCTCGGCAAAGGCACCGCTCGACACTGTAATGAACGCAGATGCCAGCGGGGCACCAAGCCAACGCAGCCGTGGCAGCACCATATCCGCCTTGCGGGATCCCACCGCCGCCAACGGTGCCGCTGACGGTGCCCTGCAAGGCGCCGACACCAGCGACCAGCAGACTCTTAGTACCTCGAACGTGCACCTGGCCGTCGCGGGTCGCCACAGTCGCAGCGGGCGTGGTGCTGACGGTGTTGACGGTGTCGGTGGTGGCATCGGTGACAGCGGCGACGACGATGAATGCGGAAGGTGCGACGGAGACTACACCTCCGAAGACAGCGATATTGAGGCCGAACTGCTGCAGCGCGCGTCGGATTTCGCCGTTGCTGGAGGCATCGCTGATGGTAAGGATGACGTTACCCACGACACAGACAA
>JAQOSZ010000006.1:0-59094 GCA_030347455.1 Kentomonas sorsogonicus | reverse complement strand
ATTTTGTCTTGCTCCTTCTTCCTCCTATTTGTATTCTCCACCTTTTTGTGTTGTTATTCTACCTTTTCCTGTTAGCGTGCGCGGGGAATGATTTGCCTGGGGAAACCTTCTTACGTACAATAAGGTAGACTCACCGTCTCGTGACTCCTTGACCTTCCCTTGTTTTGATTTTCACTACGCGTGAAATCCTTTCTTTGGACATTTATCCTATTCACAGATGACGCTTCATGTTTTGTGATAGCTTCTGGACAGATCACTTACCCCAATCTGCTAATTCCTACTTTATTCTAGTTTTTTTTTTTGGTTTTAGGTTGACCTTCGCAAATTATTCGTATCTCCTGCGCTCAAGAACTGAAAACGCATCTTGTAACACACTTTTTTTTTCTTATATTTTTTCCCTCTTCACTTTCCACTCAGTACTACGACTCTCCACTTCCCTTCATGTCCTTTTTATTGTCTCTCTCTACCCCATATTACTTTATCGTTTATCACCGCACAAACACACATACGTATACATGTTTCGACTTACGTGACCACTGCTCAAATATTAATATACTGAATGTGCTGTGCCAAGTATTGTTCTGTCTTTCATATTTACGTTTTAATTATTGTTAATGCCTTTCGAGCGTGTTTGTTTAGCCTCCATTTCACTTGTTTTTGTACATCGCTTCTCTTCCATTTCTCCGCGCGCACCCCCCCTGCATACCGTCCCCCCCCCTCTTCCTTCCAATCACCCAAGGATGATTCGTTATCACTTTCGCCCCTCACGGCTATTTCCCAGAACCTTCCTCCCCGCCACTTCTCTGACCGGTACCCGCCGCGCTTTCTGTCTCCGCGCCACCCCCTTCCTCTGCGGCCCCAGCAACATGAGCGGTGCGAACCCCCTGCTGACGCCGAGCGCGCTGCCCTACAAGTGCCCGCCCTTCGCCGACATCCGGGTGGAGCACTACGCGCCCGCCTTTGACGCGGCGCTGGCGGAGCACGTGAAGGAGCTCGAGGCGATCCGCGCGTGCGACGACCCCCCGACGTTCCACAACACGGTCGAGGCGCTGGAGGCGGCCGGGCGCCAGCTGGGCAGCGTCACGCGCGTCTTCATGAACGTCAACGCGGCCGACACCACGGAGGAGATGCAGAAGCTCGAGTCGGACTTTTCGGTGCGCCTCGCGCAGCACCGCGACGGCATCTACCTCGACCCCGTCCTCTTCGCCCGCGTGCGCGCCGTCTACGAGGACCGCGCCGCGCTCGCGGGCGAGGAGGCGCGTCTCGCGGAGGAGACGTACCGCGACTTCCGGCACGCCGGCGCGGCGCTCGACGACGGCAAGAAGGCGGAGCTGCGCGGCATCAATGAGGCCCTCGCGCGCCTCAGCACCGACTTCAGCCACCGCCTGCTGGCCGGCCGCGCCACCTCCGCGGTGGTCGTCGCCGACGCGGCGCTGCTGGACGGGGCTCAGCGCCGACGAGATCGAGCAGGCGCGCGAGGCGTACGCCAAGGCGGCGGCGGAGCGCGGCGAGGCGGACGCGGGCGGCAAGTACGCGCTGGTGCTCACCAACACCACGCAGCAGCCGGTGATGGCGCGCCTCACGCGCCCCGAGATGCGCGCGCGCGTGCTGGCGGCGAGCCTCGGGCGCGCGGAGGCGGGCGACGCGGGCGACACGACGGCCATCGCGCAGGAGATGGCGCGGCTGCGCATCCGCAAGGCGGCGCTCATGGGCAAGCGCTGCTTCAGCGACTGGGCGCTCGAGAATCAGATGGCCGACACCGACAGCGCCGGCGCGCTGCTGCGACAGCTCATCGCTGTCAGCGGCGCCGCCGCCACCGAGGAGGCCGCCGCGCTGCGCCAGCTCGCCGCCGAGGAGGACGGCGCCGCGCCCGACGCCGCGCTCGCGGCCGCCGACTGGACCTTCTACGCGGAGCGGCTGCGCAAGAAGCGGTACGAGCTGGACGAGGAGGAGCTGAAGCCGTACTTTGAGCTGCGCAGCGTCCTGGAGCGCGGCGTCTTCTACACGGCGGAGCAGCTCTACGGCCTGCGCTTCAGCCCGCGGCCGGACATCGCCGCGTACCACCCGGACGTGCTTGTCTACGAGGTCTTTCGAGGAGAGCGGCGAGCCCCTCGCGCTGTACATGCTCGACCCCTTCGCGCGCCCCTCCAAGCGCGGCGGCGCGTGGATGAGCTGCTTTGTCGAGCAGTCGCACTTTTTCGACCAGAAGCCGGTGGTGTACAACGTGTGCAACTTTGTGAAGCCGCCCGAGGGCAAGCCGGCGCTGCTGACGCAGGACAACGTCACGACGCTGTTCCACGAGTTCGGCCACGGCCTGCACGGCATGCTCTCCGGCGTCAAGTACGAGAGCCTCAGCGGCACCAGCGTGTCACGCGACTTTGTGGAGCTGCCGTCGCAGGTCAACGAGCACTGGGCGATGCACGGCCCGGTGCTGCGCCACTACGCGCACCACCACGCCACGGGCGACGTCATTCCCGAGGCGCTGGTGGAGCGCATGGTGGCCGCGGCGCACTTCAACCAGGGCTTCGAGACCCTCGAGGTGGTGAAGGCGGCCGCCATCGACCTGCACTGGCACACGCGCGAGTCCGCCGACGCGATCCCGGCGACGCTCGCGGAGCTCGAGGAGGAGGCGCTGTCGGCCTACGACGCGGGCGTCCCCGAGGTGCCCCCGCGCTACCGCAGCGGCTACTTTCTGCACATCTTCGGCGGCGGCTACTCGTCCAACTACTACTCGTACATGTGGGCCAAAGTGCTCGACTGCGACGCTTTCGAGTGGTTCCTCGAGCAGGGCGGCCTCACGCGGGACGCGGGGCAGCACTTCCGCCGCACCGTGCTCTCGCGCGGCAACACCGCCGACCCCAACGGGCTCTACACGGACTTCGCCGGGCGCACGCCCGACGTGAAGCCTTTCCTGCGCGACCGCGGGCTGCTGCAATACCTCAAGCAGTGAGGCGCTGGTTTTTTTTTTTTTTTTTAAATACAGAGGTAAACTCTCTCTCTCTCTCTCTCTCTCTTTCTGTCTCTTTGGGCGCGTGAGTTGACAGAGAGTAGGAAACACCGGCTTGCGATGGACAGAGGACAAGGTTTTTTTTTTTCTAAGATATTTCCTCTTGTTCTTCCATTGCTCTTTCATTTTCTCTCTGTTTTCACTCGATTGAAGAAAGAAGGGTGGTAATGTTGTTCTTTGCAAGCGTCCAATGAAACTTGCCACTGGTATCGGACCATTCGTTTTTCTTTTCACTTTTCTCTTTCTTGCTTTTTACTATCATCACTCTTCATTTTCCCCTTCTTGTTGTTGTTTCTTGCTTATTGTGAGAGGGTTTATTTCTCTCTCATCCTCTTAGGTGCCCCTTCTTCACTTTTCAAAACAGGTGAAGAGGGTGTAGAGTAGTTCTCATCGACAGATAATGCGCATGTGGATTTCACTCCACTTCATTTGTTTTTCTTGTTTCTCTCTTTTCCGTCTCCATATTATTATTATCAGCCGCATCGCCGAGTGTAATGTCGTTTTGTGAGGCACAGTGCTGTGACACTACACGCCCTCTCTCACACAAGTAATTACCAACGTCTTTGCGAGTTCTTGTCGCTTTTCATTTTTTCTGTCAAATATCTCATTTCAGAGGTGCAACCTGTTGTAACCATCAACTATATAAAGAAGCTTCGAATGAACGAACGAATGAAAAGAACACAAAAACCACATTCCTCATGTAATGTGCTGAGCTTTAATAATACGTGATTAGCGCTGGAGTGCATTGTCTCGCTTGACACCGTTAGTTGCCATCTATACACACAAATCATTGGTCTGCGACAGCTTTATCACTCTTTCCCTTTCTTTGAACGCGATTATGCATCCTCTGTCATTCTATTATTTTCCATTGCTATTTTTTCTCACTAATTTACGCGAACAAAGAAAAAACAGAAGGAAAAAAAGTGAGAGGCTCTCTCTCTCTCTCTCTCTCTCTCTCTCACTCGGCATTCAGCATCTCAAATTGTCATAACGACAGACGACGCAGTCACAAGTATCTCTGTCACCCCATACAACGCCACCACGGCTGGCAGGGCTAACGCTTCACTCCATCCCCCCTCTAAATGCTAAAGAAGACGATCAAGGTGCGCGGCGCGGAGGAGCGGACGTCGCTGCTGGAGTTCCTTGTGCAGAAGCGCGTCAACTTCTTAGAGTACCTACGGGAGGTGCACAGCGACGCGGGCGCGCTGTGGATGAACACCGTCTATCTCAACCGCGCCATCATCGCCCGCCACTTTGGCGTCCCCGACGCCTGTCTCTTCAGCAGCGGCCGCGCGCCCGACGACGGCGCGGTGCAGGTGCGTCTGGAGCCCGCCGCCGCCGCCGCCGCCGCCGACACTAGCAGCAGCGGCGGCGGCGGTAATGCCACGAGCCATGCTACGGGCGGCGGGGGTGCGGCCGGCGCGCCGGATGCGGTGTCGGTGTCGCTCAAGGACTTCCCCGCGTCGGCCAGCACGCGCGCCGGCGGCGAGTGGCGGGCGCGCTACCTGCACCTGCTCGCCGCCCTCGCGCTGTCGCTGGCGGAGCTGCTGATGGTGCCCGTGTCCGGCTCGGAGCTCGCCGAGAGCGTCTACGGGCTGCTGCTGGAGCTGGAGGTGCACTACGCGGGCAGCGCGACGGCCAAGACGCTGGCGCAGCGCAACCTCCGCGCCTTCCGGCAGCACCTCTCGCCGGCACTCAGCGAGACTCTGAGCGTCGCGCACTCGCCCGTCGACGGCGGCCCCTCCTCCTCCGCCGCCCTCGCCGCCGCCGTCGCCGACCCCGTCTCCCCCCTCTCCGGCGGTGTCGCGGCCGCCGCGGCCCCCGACGGCGACGGCGCCGGCAGCGTCAAGTTCCTCTTCTTCTCGCCGCAGGTGATCGGGGCGGCGGCGGCGGCGCCGAGCTACGACGCGGTGGTGCCCGCGCTGTGCGGCGTGCTGCTCTTCCTCTACCGCCGGCTGTGCGACTACGAGATGGTCGGCAGCGAGGCGTGCGTGCGGCGCGTGCTCTCCATCGACCGCCACCTGCAGCGCCTCGTCTTTGCGCGCCTCACAAAGGAGATCGAGCGCGTCGCCCGGCAGCGCACGCTGCGCGAGGCGTTCCTGCTGTCGCCCAAGGGCCTCATGGTCGGCTCCGCCGGCGACGCCGACGCCTTCTTCTCCGAGATCATGCAGACCTTCAGCGCCGCCGCCGACGCGCCGCGCGACACGGAGAGCGCCGCCACGGGCGATCCCGAGGTCGACTCGGACGACGCGGACGACTTTTGATCTTTTTTTTTGTTGTTTCAGACTCTATGCGTACTGTTGCTTTATTATTATTATTATTATCATTATCATTTTGCTTGCGCCGTTCTTCTCATTCTTCTTTTTTTGTTTCTTCATCCCCTGTTTCAGTTCTAGCGTACTTTTCTTTAAAGTTTCAGGGATTCCATATTCGGACATTTTACACATTTCACATGCGTTTTGCCTTTTTGCTTTAACTGCGTATCAATTTGTCGTAAACATCGGAAAGAAAGGAAAGAGTCATCCACTTGTTTTTTTACTGCATTTTTTCTTCTCCCGTTCATGATCTCTCCATAACGACTATTGCTTGTGTTCTGCTCATTCCCTTCACCATAACTTTTATCGTTTTGCGTGATTCACTCCGCAAACTCCGCAGTTGTGTGAGTGGGTGAGATCGAATGCAACTCCGCTCTTTTTCATCCCGTTCCTCTCCCCTCCCACTCCCTTGCTGCACGCCCCCGCTGACTGCTAGGACCTTGTACTTGCCACACCTCTCATGTCGGCGGCCGCCCCCCACACGCGCCTCGTGCGCTTCCCCTTTTACCACGACGCCGTGCTGGTGACGCACGTCTATCTGCAGCTCACGTGCTTCGCCGGCCGCGCCTTCTGGCTGCACGTCACAGAGGGTCCGCCGGCCGACGCCGCCCCGCCCGCCGCGGCCCTCGGCGCCTGCGCGGTCGCCCTCCCCTGCGCCGCCGCCGCCGCGCCGCCGGTCGCGTCGTCGCTGCTGCTGGGCGCGGCGGGCGCGGGGGCGGCGGCGGAGGCGCAGGAGGCGTTCAGCGCCGGCCTCGCCCGCCGGCTGGTGGCGCGCGCGCGCCGGGAGAGGGGGGCGGCGGTGGCCGCGTACGTCAACTGCGCCGTGGCGGGCGAGAGGGCCGACGCGCTGCTGTCGAGGGCCGGCGCGGAGGCGGCGGAGGCGGGGGCTGCGCGGCCGCCGCTTTCGGTGCCGCCGTCGCCAGGGAGGCGCTCGCACTCATCTACGAGGAGATGGACCGCTGCGGCGCGGGCACGACGGAATGAGTGTGCTTTTAGCCTCCCCCCTCCATCTCTCGTGTGCATTCCACGGTGTTGTCTTACTTGTGGGTAATCTCATCTCATACACCACACACACACTCTCTCTCTTTACAATGTTTGGCTTTAGTATTTCTGTTTGTGTCATTGCTTTGCGCGGTGTAAAACTTGCACTCCATTCCCGTTTGTCAGCGGGTCGTACCATTTCTCTTCCCTTACTGTTTCCTCCCCCCTCCTTCCCCGTTTTTTGCCATTCTTTATTCAACATCCATCCCCCTTCCACCCGCTCTTCTCCCCTGTCTTCTAAAGAAATTAGAAGTTCTATCCGTCAGTCATTAATTTTTCTTCTTCATCTCCTCTATCCAGTCATTACCCCCATTCCTCATTGCGTAGTTTCTCTCTCGGAGCCGTTTTTTCATTACTCCGTAAAATCCAATAAAATCTCAAAAAAGTATAATATAAATAGTACTAATTTCTTTCCCTCCATTCCTCTCCGCCATGACCGCCACCTACACGCGCGCGCAGGTGGCCGAGCACAACACCAAAGCCAACGGGTGGTTCATCGTGAACAACGACGTGTACGACGTCTCCCGCTTCTACGACGACCACCCCGGCGGCCGCGACATTCTGCTGATGCACATCGGCACCGACGCGACGGAGGCCTTCGAGGGCAACAACCACAGCCGCGGCGCGCTGCGCAAGCTCGAGGGCCTCAAGGTCGGGACGCTGCCGGAGGGCGAGCGCCGCAAGTTCATCACGTACGCCGACGTGGCCGCGAAGAAGGACAAGACGGGCGCGTGGTTTGTCGTCAACAACAAGGTGTACGACGTGACGCCGTTCCTCGACAACCACCCCGGCGGCCGCGACATTCTGCTCTACAACGCCGGCGGCGACGCGACGGCCGCCTTCATCAACCACGGCCACAGCGACGCCGCCTTCCGCATGCTCGACAAGCTTGCCATCGGTGACATCGACCCCAGCGAGCGCAAGCCCAAGGTCGCCCGCAAGGCACCCGCGGCGGCCGCTGCTGCAGGGGGAGGAGAGACGGTCGTGCGCAGCGTGCGCCGGCATGAGGACGAGTCGCTGATGGGCCGCATTCAGGCGCAGCTGCGCGTGCTCATCTTTGTGGGCATTTTCCTCATGGCCGGCTACCTCCTGCTCTCCTAGGCACTGGGGTGCGAGCGGGGGTGGGTGGGGGGAGGGGGACTGGGGGTGTCGACATATGAGCGTCTCTCTCTCTGTTTGCCTCACTCTCTCTTCTCTCTTCTCTCTTCTCTCTTTTCCCCCTTTGCGGCCCCTCTCCACGACAGTTCCCCCTCCAACCGCTGTCGCCGCAATGACCGTCGTATTCCCATTTTTTTTTTTTTGAAACACTCTCGTGTTTCTATGCTTTTATTGTTACGACTATGAGTTTTTGTACTTTCCGCATCTTCTGTCGTGCTTCTCTCTCTGTGTGTGTGTGACTTATTATTTCAAACTTATGCATTGTTTTTTTTTTTTTTAAAGATATCATTTATCTCTAATTCTGTTCTCATTTTTTTATTCTTCTCGTATTTTCTTTTCTCTTTATATGCGAGTTCAAGTGAAAAACAGCAGATGAAGTGGAGAAAAAAGGTATTCGTCGTTGAAGATGGCTGTGACAGTGTTGAGCCTTCTAAAAATAAAAAATAGAAAGGAGTTTCTCCATAAGGCGATGCACATTTTGCATTAAACAAGATGCTTGCATTCGGTCCGCCCGCGACGTTTTTTTCCCTGATTTTCTTTCCTTTGTCTTTTGCGTTGATGTGTTTATTATTATTATTTTTTTCTTTATATAGCTTTCTTTTTTTCACCCATTTTCTTGCGCTGCACTCTCTGACGTTTGGCAAGAAACATCAAAATAAATGAATTGATTCATAAAAAAAAAAGAAATTACCCTAGGAAGAGCACGTTTCGCTCCTGTTTCTTTGAACCTTCCCTCTCTTTTCTTTTTCTCACTTTTCTCACTTTTTTTCTTCTTCAAAAGAAATGAAAAATATGTTTGAGTGAATTCGTGCGGGATTGCCCGCATACTATTCTTCTCTCCTCTCTCTGTTTCTTCTGTGCTAGCTAGCTACGCGGTTCTCAGAGGGTTTTCTTATTTTTTGGGTTGCTTCTCTTTTCCTTCTCCAGTCTGACTGTCATAAAGGTGACCTCAATCACATGTAAATGAATATGTCATTCTTTCTGATACCCAGACCTTTCCTATATTCATTATGACTCTCCTCCCCCTAAATCCTTCTCTCTCTCTCTCCTCCCGTCTCCCCCACACTCATAGTCTATTATCTTTCTATCGTTCTCCCTGTAGCACCTTTCTTCTCTCTCTGTTGTGCAACAGTATCACAACCAGACACACAGCTCTCATTACCTCTACCCCCCAACTCCCTCCGCTTCTCCGGCCAGATGTCCGTCCGCCTGGTGTGGGATCATGTGGTGCACTACGTGTCCGACCTGCAGGCGCCGGTGAACGCCTTCGCGGGCGCGGGGCTGATAGCGGCGCGCGGCGGCTCGCACACGGTGTGGGGCACGCACAACACGCTCAGCTTCTTCGGCCTCACCTACCTCGAGTTCCTCGGCGTCGAGAAGCCTCAGCTGGCCAAGTCGTCCGACTTCCTGATCGTGCGCGACGCGGCGCGGCTGCTGCTGGAGACGGCGCCGCCGCAGCAGACGCTCTACCGCGTGGCGCTGCGCTCGAGCGACATCGAGGCGACGCACGCGGCGCTGGCGGCCAAAGGGCTCGCGGTGTCGCCGGTGGTCGACGGCCGCCGCACCGACACGCGGGGCAATCTCATCGCGTGGCGCATCTTCACCATCGGCGGCGACTGCGACGGCGTGCCGTACCCGTTTGTGCTGCAGTGGCTGCAGACCGACGCCGAGCGGCTGGCCGCCCTCCGCGCCGCCGGCTCCGACGTCCCGCACCCTGTCGGCCCCGTGCGCCTGCAGGAGGCTGTCTTCCGCACCGCCGACCCGCGCCGCGTCGCGGCCCACTGGCGCGACGTCTTCGGCTTCGCGGAGGCGCCGGCCGCGGAGGGCGACGGCGCAAAGGCGGCCGCGCTCGTCGCCGGC
Organism: Kentomonas sorsogonicus; assembly: GCA_030347455.1. Taxonomy (NCBI): domain Eukaryota; phylum Euglenozoa; class Kinetoplastea; order Trypanosomatida; family Trypanosomatidae; genus Kentomonas; species Kentomonas sorsogonicus. The sequence continues at coordinate 49,713 of JAQOSZ010000006.1, read as the reverse complement.
GAGGGGCAGCGCTTCGTGTTTGCGGAGGGCCCGGAGCGGCGGCTGGCGGAGGTCCACTTCCACGCCGACAACACAAGGCTCAAGGGAACCACCGTCCCTGTCGGCCAGAGCTCCTACGTGTTTGTGTAGGCGGCGCACGGGTTGTGTGTGCGTGGATGGCCAAAAAGGGGATAAACCCCAGAAGTAAAAGCAACAAGTCAATGAGAGAAGACGCGTTCAGCGAGTGCCAATTTCGAGGTAAACTCGTCAGGCCTTACGCTGTGGTGCCTCTGCCATCAAAGTGTTTGTTTCTATATTATCATTTGTCTTTTTTTCTTTTTTTCATATTCGAATTTCATTCTTCACTTCTTTTTATTGCCAAACGCAGGGATGCCCTTTGTTTTCCTCCTTTCCTTTTCGGCAAACTGTTATTCTTTTTTATGTACTGCGAAACAGAGAGTGACATCATAAAAAAAAAAAAGATCCCTGGTATTTACTGTAAAGCAAATGCATTCTTTTTATTTCTTTCTTTATTTTCCGTTCTTCTTGTGATCTTCTCCTTGAGTGCGCTCGATTTATTATTCTTATTATCATCTCTCTTTTTTTTTTTTCGTGTTTCATTTCTATTCTATATCGCTCTGTCTACTTGTGTATGACGCTTTAGGATAAGCAGAACTGTTTGAAACGCACGCACACAGGTTATGCGAAAGTCTGGGACGACTCTCTGTTATGGACCACTGGCAGGAAAAGAAAGTATATAGCGTAATCGCTCTCTGATACATCTGAGTTCCACTGCATTCTACAGGTTTTTGTCGCTTGGTGACAAATGCCATGCGCGTCACTCTTGTACCACATATTACCTAGCAAGAACTATTGCCACGTTATCACATTACACTCTCTACACTTTCTTCTTCCTTCGTGAAGCACACACAACAACAACAACAACAAACAACGACTTTCCTTATTTATCATTAGTTTTTAGCACTCTATATTTTTGACAACCTTCTCTCTCTCTCTCTCTCTCTCTCTCTCTCTCTTCTCTCTCTCTTTTCTTTTTTGTTTTCATTTACTTACTTTCTTTAACAGCGGTTACTTTAACCTTTCTCCCATCATAAGCTATCCATCAAAAACAAACAACAACAACAAACAAACAAACAAACAGGCAGACAAGCAACATCTTCAACACTTGCCATCCCTCCCTTTTTCCACAAGCACACCTGCCGTAAGAGTTATCGTTGTGAGGGGGGCCCTATATACATATACGTGCACACACACACAAAAAAAAAAAAACTACTCTTCCCACCTCCCATCTCTCACACTCACCCCCCCCCTGTCGCAACAGCCATGTCGGACGCGTGGGTGCTGGCCGACGGCGTCGGCATGCACAACAGCATGGAGGAGAACCGCATGCCGGGCGCCGACGACGTGCCGATGAGCGCCCTGTTCGCGCTGCGCATGACCGCCAAGACGTTCCCGGCGGACGAGATCAGCGCCACCGACGAGGGCTTCATCGCCCCCTGCTGGCGGACCTCGGCTACTCGCACTACGACGTCATCACGATCGACGTGCGGGAGTGGGGCGAGGAGAAGTTCGCGCAGATGGCACAGATGCACTTTGCGGAACACATCCACGAGGACGACGAGGTGCGACTCATCCTGGAGGGCGGCGGCTACTTCGACATCCGCTCGGCCGACGACCGCTGGCTGCGGGTGCAGACCAACGCCGGTGACTGCATCGTTGTCCCTGCCGGCATGTACCACCGCTTCGCCACCAAGCCGGACCGCTACACAAAGGCGCTGAGGCTCTTCAAGGAGAACCCCAGGTGGGAGGCGGTGCCGCGCGGGCCGGCGGCGGAGGCGACCGCGGCGCGCCGCAACTACCTGGAGCTTCTGAAGCGCCCCGCGACCGTCACAGAGAATGCGAACCTGCTGCTGCGCGCCGGGCACGCCAAGGCGCGCGCGGAGGAGAAGCACAAGTGGAAGGTCCACTCCCGCGAGGACTACGCGCGCGCCCACAACACGACGCCTCCCGCGCCGCACGCGGAGCTCGCCGCCCCCGCCGCCGCGCAGCCCGTCATGGACGTCCCCCCGCCAGACCCGCGCCGCCACAGCTCGAGCCAGGCGAGCGAGGCAGAGTACGACCTGGAGTTCTGAGAGGCAGACGGCGGATGACATTCCCACCTGTCTTTTTTCTTTGTTCTACACAGTCTCTCTCCTTTTGTCAGCAGACACTTCCTCTCGTCCTTGCTCTTTACCTGCCCTCTCTACCTGAGAAGTGCCAGCAGTTTTTGCACCCGCCACGACAACACAAGACCGCGCGTCTCTGTTTGCTGGATAGGAAACAAAACCATGATGAAGAGAAGGCTGTATCAGACACAATACGTTAAACACATTAGTCGTATTGGTCTCCTTATGGCAAATAATTCAATTACCCAATCACTCAACCATTTATTCATTCATTCATTCGTTTTCCGTTTTCTTTTTTTTTCCCCCCCGTCATGTGCTTGTCACTTTACATAAAATGAGTCGTTTTTTTTTTTTTTTTGAAAGATCGAGTGATCGGAGTCGACTCTACTGTACGTCGTATTAGAAACTGTACATACGAAAAACAAAGAAACCAGCCGTGTATAAGTATAAACATGAATATAAGAATAAATATATATCCAAATGCTGTTAAACTGTAATGTGCTCAAGCAAACACTATTCCGATGAAAACTTGTGCTCGTAGAATTTTTTCTCTTCTTTTCTTTCGTTACTTTTTTTTTTGATTCTCAATGTGCTCGTTTTCATTGGTGGGAACACATTAGCTTTTTCAATTATTTTCCACCTCTGCTTTACTTTCCTGAAACTGCCGCCTTGCGCTTGAATACCTTTTTCTGAAATGTTATTACTTCTTTCCAACTTTATTTCTTTCGTGCCTTAAAAAGGAAGGTCTGTAAAAGACTCATTAATTCACACTTTTTCGTGCAGACAAGTGCAAAGGAGTGGGCGAACTCTTTCCCAGTTTACTTCCCTACTGATTTTCACTGTCACTTTGTTCTTTCTCTTTTTGTTTGCACTTGCGGCAATCCAGACGCGAAAAAGGTGAAACTGAAACTGAGCGACACGCAGTGTATATTCCCTGTTTGCATGCCCTACACAGCCTTGCACGACCATATCTCGCTGCAGGATTTGCTGTAGTGCACTGTCACTGCTCTTCACTCTCCTCCCCTCTCTACTTTTCTGTCGGCGTTTCTCTTTGTATCATCTCCCCCCATTCTCTGTGTTATTATTACTGTTATTCATTCTTTCATTCTTCTTTGATTTTTGCCCCCCCCCTCTCCCCCACACATCCTCCATTCGCCCATCTTTTATTTTTTCCATACCTTTTTGTTTTTATTAATGTAAATGCATGCTAAATGAAGCTGTTATTCTCTAACTCTTGGTGCTGTCTCTTGCTCTCAAGAGCGACTAGTAGCTTTTCTTGTGTTCTTTATTATTCTGTATAAGATGTGCGAACTGCAAAGACTGTTCCTTCGTGGAGCGTTTGCGTTCGAGGAAGGGCGTCATCGCCGAGCTGGGAAGCTAAATGTCACCTTTTTAATATGTGCGTTGCGTTCTAGTTGAAAGAGAAACTTGTTGTGCGCAGCCTTCTTTCCATTTCTCTCTCTCTCTCTCTCTTCTTCTTCTTTGTTTCGCCCCTTCCCTTTATTAGATCAACAACGGCATCAATAGCCAAGTTTACTGTACAGCAGTTTGTCCCTCACTCACGCTGCTCTCTCTATTGCACACCTACACACCTGTGTTAAACCATTCGTAAAAAATATTTGTCAGAACCGCGACACTCGATCCCCCCCCCCGAACTATCACCTCTGCTATTTTTCCGCACCCCCCTCCTCTTTTTCCCCCTCCCATTTCTCTCTTTTGTTCCGTTTATCGCCATGTCCGACGTGTGGTATCTCCCCGACGGCGTGACGGCCGAGAGCCGCATGGAGGCGCACCGGCCGTCCGGCGGCGCCGGCGACGAGGAGGGACGCGCCGACGTTCTTCTCTCTGCAGCAGACGACGCACTTCATCGGGAAGACCTTCGAGGACTTTGAAGTCAGCGGCGACGACTTCTCTTTTGTGGATCGGCTGCTGGCGGACCTCGGCTACGCACATCACGACGTCATCACGATCGACGCAAAGGCGTGGGGCGAGGAGAAGTTCGAGTCGATGGCGAAGATGCACTTTGAGGAGCATTTGCACGAGGACGACGAGGTGCGACTCATCCTGGAGGGCGGCGGCTACTTTGACATCCGCTCGGCCGACGACCGGTGGCTGCGGGTGCAGACTAACGCCGGTGACTGCATCGTTATCCCTGCCGGCATGTACCACCGTTTCACCACCAAGCCGGACCGCTACACAAAGGCGCTGCGGCTGTTCAAGGAGAACCCCAAGTGGGAGGCGGTGCCGCGCGGGCCGGCGGCGGAGGCGACCGCGGCGCGCCGCAACTACCTGGAGCTGATCAAACGCCCGGAGGTGCGGACAGAGTACGCGCGGCTGCTGCTCCGCCGCTCGCTCGCCGAGACGCTCCCGAGAAGAACGCGTCGCCCACCAGCGCCTTCCGGCAGCACGCCAGCGAGACCCGCCGCCTCTCGGGCGTGCCGTGCCGCCGCCGCAGCACCACCTTCGCCGCCGACGCCGCGGAGGGCCCGCGCTCGGAGCTGCCCAGCATGAACCTCGGGGCGGAGGGTGCCTAACGCTCACGTGGGCGTGTGTCTGTGCGCGTGCATGCGTGCGGACTTCCCTTCCCTTTTTTTTATTTCTTCATTCATTTATCGCTTTCCGGGCGTCATCGGAATCTGCCTCCCCCCCGTGAAATATGCGTGTGTCGTCTCTTCCTTCGCGTCCATTGCACTGACGAACGGCACTCTGGTCGTCTCCGCATTGGGAGTGAATTTTCTTTCTTTTTTTCTTTTTTTGAAAGCTTTTAAGTGCACTCTACATAGTTGTATTTTTCTGCTTATGTGCTTTTCTGTACCTTCTTCCCACTTTCTAACAAATAAGTAAATAACAACCATCCTCTTTTTTTTTTTTTTATTTTTGTAGCCTCATTCAACTATAGTTAGACCCCGCACCCTCTCCTTAATTTCTTGTAATTTTAATTTCCTCATTTTACTTTTCTAGCTATTTCTTATTGTGCTAATACTAGCATCCTATATATAGATATATATTGAACGGCCGCTAGTAGACTCGAACGCTTGCAGATGCAAAGTAAGCGATAAACTAAACTGCTGCCGAGTATTCTCTCCGGAGCCTGCTGCTTTTTTCTTTCATCAATCCATTCTTTTTCGAAATCATCTCTTAATATCTCTTTTTTCATCAAAAAAAAATCTGCACTAATCGTAATATATATATATAATCGAAATTTTCTCTCTTCACCTATGCTTATCTGCCGCCCCATTCTTCCTCTTTCCTTCTTTCCTTCTTTCCTTCTTTCCTTCTTCTTCTTTCTTTCTTTCTTTTTTTTTTTTTTGCTTCTTCGTATCACTGCATTCCTGCGAGCCACTTTGTTTTATTCATACACAGTAGCACTTGCTTCCGCTTTGCTCGCCTCTTTAAATGTTGCGTCGCATTGTACTTGTTTAATTTTGTTATTTCTTTTTTTCCCTTTTCATTGTGTATTGCTTAAGCTTCTTTGATCAGTTATTTTTTTTCCGTGAATGGAAATTCTTATGCTAGCGTTGTTTTCGTCTTGTTTTTTTGTTGCAAAATAATAATAAAAAAAGACTACAATTTGAAGTCAAAATGTGCAAAATACATAGTTTTTGTTTTCGAATTGATTTTCTTCTACTTCCCTTTCACTCTATTCCATTCCATTCCATTCTTTATTATTTTTTTTTCTGATTTGAAAAACGTTCTTGCTTCCCCCCACCCCCTTTTGTGCTATAATAATCAAAGATATTTTAACTTGTTGTTTTAAAGTAAGATATACAAAAAAGGTAGAACAAAGTGACTCACTTCCATTCTCATAAAACATGAGGGGACAATCTGGTCATTAACTTTTTTTTTTGTGTAATGCATAAAAACGAATCTTCTTCTTATTCAATAGCTTCCGCGGCTCTCTTTCCAACTGGTTCAACTTTGTGTGTTATTTGAGAGCATTACTTGTGGCTGAAAATATGCTACGCGTGAGCGCATTCTCTCAAATCCCACACCTTTCCTCCATCCTTTCGTATCGTGCTCCCGACTTAGCAGCATCTGTCTCACCAGGAGATTTGTAAACTCCTCCCTCTCTATCAACGCATTGCCGGACGATGGTCTATTTCCTGTGTCACAGCCCCGCGCTGTGCATTCTGCTGGACGCGCTGGCGGCGGCGGCCGGCGGCGAGGCGGCGCGCGCGGAGGTGGCGGCGTTCGTGCGTCACCGGCTGGAGGCGCTGACAGAGGCGCTGCCGCCGTCGCTGCTGCTTGACGCTCTCTTCGCCTACGCAACAGTGCGGCGCGCGGCCCTCGTCTATGCTCAGCAGCAGCAGCAGCAGCGGGGCGGCAGGAGGGTGGCGGCGGGACGCGGGCGGGCAGGACTACAGACGGCGGGTGGTGGACGCCCTCAGCAGGGCCGGGGCGCCCGTTGCCCCCGGCGAGAGCTCAGACGCCGCCGACGCGGAGCTCGACGTCTATGTGCCTCTCCTCTGCGGCGCGCACTGCAACACCGCCGCCGCCGCGGACCTCGCCGCCGCCCTCGTGCGCCTGCGCGCCGGCCCCCCCGCACCCGGCGCGGGGCCTGGGGAGTCGGAGACGGCGGGGTGGCCGGCGGCGGCGGTCGGCGCGCTGTCGGTGCTGGACCTCACGCTGGACGCGCTGCGGGCGGCCGCCAACGCCGCCGGGCCCGCCGCGCGCCGCCGCCAGACGGGGCTGCTGCAGCCCTCGAGCCTCGCGCTGCTCGTGCCGGACGTCACGGCGCTGTGGAGCCTCGTCGCCCTCGCCGCCGCCGCCGCCGCCCACCGCCAGCGCCAGGCCGACCTGGTCTTCGGGCGCCCGGACGCCCCCCGCAGCCGCAGGCCGCCGGCGCGCGCGCCTACCACGACTACGCGCTGCTGCTGCCGACCGACTGGCTGCGCGCGCGCCTCGCCGCCGCCGGGGGGCTGACCGTCGGCGCCGCGCTCGCCCTCTGCCGCCGGTGCTGCGCGGAGGTGCCGCCGGCCGCCCCCGACAGCGGCTTCGCGGGGCACCTGCGGCGCTCCTTCCTCTCCGGCGCGCCCACTGCCGCCGCCGCCGCCGCCGCGCCCGTTGTGGCCGCTCAGGTGATCGTGTGCCCCGCCGTGTCGGAGCCGCGCGCGGACGGCGCCGCCGCGCGACGCGTCAAGAACCGCAGGGTGGACGCTATTGACCACCTCGCGCTGCAGCACGGGTTCCGCGCGCTCGCCGCCGGCGGGACCCCCGGTGCCGCGGGCGGGCGCCTGGACCTGCGCGCGGGCGGCGGCGGCAGCCTGGACAGGGAGAAGAGCCACAGCGCCTTTGTGCGCGACGTGTTCATTAACTTCGACATACACGTCATGGCGCTCAGCGGCGGCATCATGGGCTACGGCCTCGGCTGGCTGCGCGGCGCGCCGCCGGAGCGCTGCCTCCTCTACGGCGTCGTCCTCTACTTTGTGCTTTTTGTCGCCGACGTCGGGCTTCTCTTCGCGCGCGTCTCGCGGGAGGACCTCGCGCTCGCCAAGCGCCGCCGCGGGAGGGAGCGCGCGCTCTCCGGCCTCGCGCGCGACCCAGAGGAGGAGGAGCAGGAGGTGCAGGCCGCCGCCGCCTCTTCCACGGGCTCCGCAAGGAGGGCGGACACGCCGGCCAGGGAAGCCGCTGCGGCTGCCGACCTCGAGGCCAAGACAAAGTGAAAACGTAGAGATAGTCATCTGATCTATTCTTCTCGTCCAAGTTGCTCGAGCACGCACTAAAGCGCTACTCTTTACTACTCCCTCCCTCCCTCCCTCCCTTTTTTTTTTTGATTTTTTCTGCATTCTCCATATCTCATGCTTAATTGTACCATTTTTCTCTCTCTTTTTCTTCCATTCAGATTGCTATTTTTTTCCCACCTTAACCAGTTTTCTTTTTTTATTCAGTTTTTTATTATTCGATTCTGAATCTGACTCCCTTTCAACTGAGTATTTTTCTCTATTTGCTCCGTGTATTTGCTGTTTGGTGTATGATTGCATGGCGATCAGAGGTTTAAAAGTGACGACATGTTTACGCCCACTGCCATAATGATTCACTTTCTTCTTCGTTGTGTTCCGTCTCTCAGCAGTCTTCATCCTTCCCCTCCCCTCCTTACATTCAAAACGTAGCACGTCATTGAGGTGTGACTGTGAAGTATCTCCTCATCTCGCTCTAGAGTGGCTAACCACAACCTGCACTATCTATAGATTCATACATACATCCGTATTCATTATTTGTCTTGCTCCACGTTCTTCGTGACAACTTCTATTAGCTTGCATTTCCTATTATTGTTATTGTTAAGTTTTTTCCGTACTCCTCACTCCGCCTATGGAAATAACGATAGCGGTGACTTCACGATACAGCGCGGCGCTGGCGGAGGAGGGAGGGCTGCGGGTGCGCCGCACGCCCGGCCGCCGCAGCCGCAGAGACAGCGGCACTAGGGCTAGAGCCCCGGCACTGCCGCCCGCCGACGCCGTCCCGCCCTCCAGCGTTGCCTACGATCGACTCTCAGCCAGCGGAGCGGGGCTCGCCGTGGTAGCCTCCTTCACCGCCCCATCCGCCCCGTCGCTCTCTGACACGCCGGCGCAGCTGGAGCTGAGGATCGGGCGCGACCCCTCCGCCAACGACGTGCTGGCCGCCGTCCGCTGCCGCCGCGACGGGACCAGCGCAGAGGCCGGCGAGGGGCCTCTACTCTCGCGCCGCCACTGCCGCCTCGTGGTGAGTGCGCCACCGCCGCACCTCACGGACGGAGGCCCCGCTCTCTGCGTGACCGTCGCCGACCTCGGCAGCGCCAACGGCACGTTTGTCAACCAGCGCCGCGTCGCGCCCGGCTCTGCGCACGCACCCTTCATTCTCCCGCTGCCGCCGCCAGGGGGCCCCGCCAGCGCCGACGGCAGCGACGCTGACAGCGGGGACAGCGCCGTGGCGGAGGGCCGCGAGCCGCTCTGCACCCTCAGCTTCGGCGCCGGCGGCCACCTCATCGCGGCCGGGGAGGCGCTGCCGCCCGCGAAGGTGCGGCTGGCGCTGCACATCTTCGTGAGGGTGCCGCGGCCCACCGACGCCGCCGGCGCCGCCCTCCTGCAGTGGCTGCTGCCGCCGCCGCGCGCGCCGCTGCGGGAGCGCTCCCAGTCGCAGGCGAACGTCGGCCAGGGCGCCGCCCGCGGCAAACTCCCCGACGCCAGAGAGGCGGCGCCCGCGCGGCAGCGGCAGCGGCAGCGCCGGCGCTCACCCGATAGCGACGCCACCACTGAGGACGGGGCGGAGAGGTTCCTGCAGCTGGCCCTGGAGGACCACCGCAACCTCCGGCCGGACGGGCTGCACCGCCGCCCCAGCGCCGCCGGCGCGCACGCCTCCGCGCAGGAGTCAAAGGTCCGGGAGAGCGCGGAAGCAGTCGCCCCGGCACTCTGCCCCGCTCCGCGCGTGGGAGGAGAGAGAACCGACGGCACCCCCAGCGGTGGTGGCCGCATCCCTTTTCCGTTCCGGCAGGGAGAGCGAGAACCACATGGAGGAGGAGGAGGAGGAGGCGCCGATATTCGTCATCAGTGCGCGACACTCCTGCGCCTCCTCCTCCCGCGCCTCGCGCGCCACAGGCTCAAGGCCGTCCGCCCTCCTCGCCGCGACGCAGCTGCCGCCGGAGTCACCGCCGGCCGCGGGGCGCGCCGTCCCCCGCGCACGCGCGCAGTCTGGGGAGCCAGGTGGAGGCGGACCTCGCGGCGCTGGCTGCCGCACCGGGCCACACCCACGGTCCCTCGGACGCACCTCTGCGGCGCGCCGCGGCTGCCCCGCCTCCCGCCGCCTCCCAGCCGCGGCCCGCGGAGTCACCGACTGCCTCGACCATGCGCGCGGGGGCGAGCTGGGCGGCGCCGGCGCCGCGGGGCCCGGGCACGGTTGTCGACCAGTTTCTGCTGGATATGCAGGGCGGGCGGCGGGCGCGGCGCTCCTCCCGCCTCACACTCGGCGCGCCGCCGCCGGCCGCGGACGAGGAGACACTCGTGCGCAGTCTGGTCGACGGCATCGCCATCGGCGCCGGGTGCGTGCCCTCCGCCGCGCCGGGCAGCGGCCCCCTGCTGGGCCTGCTGGGGGGCGGCGAGGCGGAGGAGTCCCTCTCGCAGCGCACGACGGTCGGCGACATTCTATTCGGGGCGCAGACACCGCCGCAGCGGCGCAGCTCGCGCGACTCCCGCAAGCGGCGGAGGGACAGTGGGCCACGGGTGTCGGGTCTTGGGACCGTCGCCGCAGAGGTCGACAGCGCCACCGCCTCGGCGCGCACGACAGTTCGGCTGAGCCACACGCGCGCCGCCCCCCGACACACCGCAGCGGTTCTACAGGCGCAGCCGCGCCGCCGCCGCCACCACACCTTGCCGGAGACTAGCGACGGCGAGAGCCAGATTGTGTTCGTCGCCTCGCAGCATGCCAGCACGGCGGCCCGCAACGACAGCGGCGACGACAGCGGCCGCGAAGAGGACCGGCCCACGGTGAGACTTTCAGTGCCGACGGCGCCGCGGGAGGGAGAGGAGAAAGAAGAGGAAGAAGAAGAAGAGGGGACGCTGTGGATCGCAACGCAGGCGTCGCACGCCGCCGCCGGCAGCGAGGGGTCGGACAGCGAGGGGGAGGGCGCGGAGAGCGAGCGCGGGGCGGCGTCGGCTGTTCTTTCCGCCGCGTTTCTGCGCCACGTGGAGGAGCGCTACCGGAGTGAGCCGCTGCCAGGGCCGACGACCCGTGTTGCCAGCAGCACGCTGGCGATGAAAGCGGCCGACTCGCAAGAGGAGAGAGAGGACGCGGACGCGGCGTACCAGCGCCGCCGCCGGCAGCGCCGCGAGGCCCTTTTGGCGCGTCTGGACCGCGCCGACTTCATCGCCGACACGCGGCACCGTCTGGTAGGCTCTGTAGGCGCGGGGGAGGCGCGGCTGCGCGCGGGCGGGGCGGCGGCGGCGCACCTCCGGCCACTCTACGCGCCGGTGTCGCTGCGCGCGGCGCTCTTTGCCCACCAGTGGGAGGCGCTGCGGTTTCTGTGGGCGACGCTGCTGGAGGCGGGGCAGCGCGGCGATGGCGAGGGGCTGGTGGGGCGCGCCGCTGCTGGCCGCCGGGCCGCCGACGCCCGCGCGTCCGCGGCAGCAGCGCCGTTTGCAGCCACCGCGGACTTCAGCGCTGACTTTGTCTTCTCTGCCTTTGACTCCCGCGAGAGCGCCCGCCCGGCGGCGCGCACGCCCACAGCGGAGCCCCCGCGTGGGTGCGCCTTGGCGCACGAGGGGGGCCTGGGCAAGGCCTTCACCACCCTCGCCTTCCTGGACCAGCTCTTCTACTACTGGTTCCTCTACCGCCACGACGCCGCGCAGGTGGCGCTGATGCCGCCGTGCTTCTCCGGCCCCTCCCTGCCGCTGCCGTCGGCCCCCCGCGGCCCCAAGGTGGTGGTCTGCGTCCCGCGGCGGCGCCTCGCGCGGTGGGCGGAGGCCGTCGGCGAGTGGTCCCGCCGCCTCTCGGCGCACTACACAGCGTATGTGCTCAGTCCCCCGTACCAGCGCGGCGCGGCGGAGCGGGAGGCGGTGGTGCGGGAGTGGGCCGCCTTCGGGCTCGGCGCCGGCGCGGCCCTGGGCCCGGAGCGCGCGCGCAACCATCTGCTTCTCACCACCCACTCGCACCTCCTGTCGCTGCTGCGCGGCGGCGGCGACGACAAGCATGAGGGGCAGAGCGCCGGCGCGGAGCGTGCGTGCGGGCGACTGCTGCTGGAGCACGCGACGGTGGTGGTGCTGGACGAGGCCGACCGCGTGCGCGGTGCCCGGGCCGGCAGGTCGGCTCCCGCCCTCTTGGAGTGCCTGGACATGTTCGCGCCGTCCGCGCTGCGCGTCGCGCTCTGCAGCGACCCCGGACTCTTCAGCGGCGCGGCGGCGGAGGACGAGTCCCCGCGCTGCCGCGCCGCCGACGCGGAGAGGCTGCTGTCGGTGTTTCAGTTCGTCTGCGGCGGTGGCGGCGCTGCGCGTGCGCCGGCCTATCCGCACGCTTCCCGCGATCTCTTCTTCGCCCCCGCCGCGCACCACCGCCCCGGGCGGCTGCTGCGGCCAGTGGGAGACCCGCCCGCCACACCGCCGCTGCGGCCGTGCCTCGCGCGCCTCGTACACAGCTGCACGGTGGCGGAGGCGGTGGCGTCCGGCGACGTGGTGCTGCCGGCCGTCGCCGCGCACACGGTGGTGGTCGACCTGAGCCCCGTCCAGCAGCGCATGCTCGCACTGCTGTGCGCTGGCGGCGGCGGCGGCGCGGAGGCGGAGGCGGAGGCGGTGGCGGGGCACGCCCGGCGCGTGTGCGGGCACGTGGACACGGTGCGAGAGTGGTGCCGCGCGCGGGGGGTGTCGCCGGACGCCACCCCCTCGCAGGTCGACCGGGCGTGCGGCGCGGGCCTGGCGTGGGCGCTGCCGGCGCTGCTCGTGCCATCCTCCGCGGCCGTCGGCGCCGCCGAGAGCCTCGCATACTCGTGGAAGATGCGGGCGCTGCTGGCGCTGCTGGCGGCGGCGCTGCGGGCGGGCGAGCGCGTGGCGGTGCTGGCGCGCAGCAGCGAGTGCCTCGTGCTCGCCGGGCTCTATCTCGAGCAGATGGGACTGACGGACGGCGCCGACTTTGCGATGCTCTCGCCCGCGCTGTCGCCGGAGCGCCGCCAGCGCTGCCTGCGTCTGTTCAACGCGCGGCCGGCGCCAGGCAGCGGCGGGGGCGGGGGCGGCCTGTCGGTGCTGCTGCTGCCCCTCACGCCCGCCCGCTTTGACTTTGGCCTTCCCGGCGCCGACCGCCTCGTGCTGTACGACGCGGGGGTCGCAGGGGCGGAGGGCGGCGCGCGGCGGGCGGCGCTGTCGCTGGTGCGGCGCCTGTGCTGCGCGGCGGCCACCAACTCGCCCGACGCGGAGCCGACGCCGCCGACGGTGCGCCTCACGTATCTCGCCGCCAACGCCCCCCACGAGCTGCAGGGCCTTCTCACGTCCCCTGCCCAAGAATCGCCTCTGCTGCGCGACCTGCGGGAGGCGTTGGGCGGCGGCGGCGCGCGCGTGTCGCCACTGCCCCCGGCCCGCCTCTCCATCTCCCCCGCGCTGCTAGCGTCGCCTCCCCCCGGTCGGGCTGCGGGCCGGCGCAGCACTCTCCCCCGCCGCAGCGCGCACGTGCAGGCGGCCGCGCGCGCCCTCTCTGCGACGCCGCGCGGCAGCCGCTCCCCCTCACCGACGCCGCCGCCCGCGCCATCCGCCGAGGCATCATCATTCTTGTTCGCCGCGGAGGCGGTCGAGGCGTACTTGCGGAAAGCGGCGGAGCGGCGGCAGCGGCGCGAGGCGGAGGATGCGGGCGCACGCGCAGAGGGGGGAGGTGGCGACGACCCAGTGCTGGCGGAGGCGCTGCGCGAGTGTGGCTCCATTATCGCCCTCTCGCTGCCTCATCAGCCGACTGGAGACAAGCTTTTGTAACGGTGGGGTGTGAGCGCACCTGACGCTTTGCATCTGTGATTATTATATCTATACATTTAAAGAAAAGGTGTGCAATGAGTAAGCGATGTGATCTCTCGCCTGTTTTGCAAGTGCCCTGACTCTGTGTGTCATTCGCGGCGTTCCCTTCACGACGTGTTGCGATCGCATGCCACCACGCCCGCCACTGCGCGCTTCCTTCTCTTTATTTTACCACTAGATACCACACATTCATCGTCCCCCCTCCCTTCCCCTCACATATACCTCTTCCTCTCTCCCTCTCTCTCTCGTTTCCTCGAAGGTATCATCAGCTTTATATCGAATTTTTGCTTTAAAAATTACTGAGAAGTACACTTCTCATTTATAGTCTTATCCCACAAACAATTCCCTTTTACTGTTCCCCCCCCCTCACAGCAATGCAGGACGCGTCGGCGCTGGCGGCGGAGGTGGCGGAGCTGCGCGCGGCCAACGCGGTGCTGGAGGCGCGACTGGAGGCGGCAGCGGGCGGAGAGCGCCGCCGAGATGGACGCCGCGCTGGAGGAGCTGCGCGAGGCGTGGCGCTTCGAGAGTACCGAGTCGCGCGCCTTCGCGGACGCGCTGGCGGCGCGCGCGGCGGCGGCGGAGGAGGGGCTGCGCAACCTCTCCGCTGCGTACGGGGCGCACGTGGAGGGCGAGGAGGAGTACCACCGCGGGCGCGCGGAGGCGGAGGAGGCGCGCGAGGCGGCGGCGCTGCGCGCGGCGGAGGAGGCGGAGCGACGCCTGGTGCGCTTCGACGCCATCGCCGCGCCGTTTCTGCACGAGGACACGGACCACTACTTTGGGCGCCGCGTCGGGCCGCGCAGCGGGGCGCTCGTGAAGACGTGGGAGGCGCTGCGCGGGGAGGGGCTGTCGCCGGGGAGTGGCGGCACGTGCTCAAGGCCGCCGCGCGCATAACGGAGGTGAACTACTACGTCGAGGGCGGCGACAAGCCCCGCGCGGACGACTACACGATCACCAAGGAGGCGCTTGCGGAGTTTGCGCCGACGGTGCTCTGCCGCATGCCGGCGCTGCACAAGGTCTTCCTGGCGGGGGTGCACACGCTGGAGCTGTACGTGCGCCCGTGGGCGCCGCTGCTGCCGCCCAGCGTCGTCGGCCTCTACGTCTCGTGGGACTGCCCGTACGAGGTGCCGACGCTCTTCGACATACTGCGCGAGCGCCCCACCCTCCAGCACCTCTGCGTGTCCGCGCAGGTCGACAAGTGCTGCCGCGGCTGGGGCGAGTTCGCCCCGGCGACAAGGACGCCGTCGAGAAGGCCTCCGGCGGCCGCATCTCCTTCTGCTGAGGCACCTACTTCCGCCAGCGGCCTTGCATCCTTGGAGGGCGCGCGCCGTCAGAAGACTTGACACACAAGAGGTGAGACATTGCCGCTGGGGTGCGCTGCCGACGCTCACTCCTTGTCTCTTTTTTTTTCTTTGATTGCTTCGTATTTTCTCGCTGACACCGTATATATATATGGACACTACGCGTCATTCAACTGTAAACAGTGATGTGGTTGCTATTGATGCCACATGGTGCCAATTGGTTTCCCGTTCCCTCCGCGTCCCCCCCCCCCCCATTCATGCTGCGTTTGTATACCCGCTGTAATTTCCCCGTCTTGGACATGCCCTCGGAAGGGGACGAGGAATGTTTACTATTCTTGTGCTGAGGCGTAGCATCTCCTCTTAGATTATTACTTCTTGTGATGTGTTGGCTGTTATTTCTGAGGCTACCGGTGCCGTAATTCATTTCCAGTCAGTATCGGTCTTTGGTTTTGTCTCCTTCTATCGCACTCACAATATTTTTTCTACTCGAACAAGAACATGAACATGAACTTCAACATCAACAACAAATAATAATAATCATAATAGTATAGACTAGACACACCAAGGCGTCGTATCCGCAATTCTGCCCTGCACAACGCGCCGCACCAGTGCTGGAGAGACTTTTCCCATGACCGCATTCCGCGAAGTGAAGTCTGCTCGCGCCGCGTACCGGCTGGTGGTGGAGGCGATGCGCGCCAAGGAGGTGGCCGCAGCGGCGGCGGGCGACCCCAACACCGCCGCCTTCGTCAAGCCGCAGCTGAAGCACCTCCGGCGCGCGCTCGGCTGCACTAGGGAGAGCATACAAGAGAGCTACCTGGGACGCACGGTGAAGGACGTGCCCGGCGAGTACCCGGACACGAGTAGCCCGGCGCACGGCCTGCAGCTCTTGTACAACGGGATGCGCAAGGTCGGCTTCCCCACCAACGCAGCGCTGCGGTCGCTGCTGTCGACGGAGGCACAGGTGGACCGTCTCCTGCTTAACTTTAGGGGGTACGGCAGGTACTTTGGGGATCGCAATGCGTTCATTGACCGGGAGGACATGTGCGACTTTTACCTCCGCGTGCTGCGCCACCTGCCGAACCTGCAGCAGCTCTCGCTCTGCCACATGCCGCCGCTCTCAACGTCGCCGGGTCTGCTGGACGCGCTGGCGGAGGGGGAGGCCGGGCGACTGCCGCCGGCGCCGCCGCTGGCGTGCCTGCACCTGTACGCGACGCCGTACACCGTCGCCGACCTCCAGGCGGCGCGCCGGCGGCTGCCGCAGCTGCGGCTGCTGGCCGTGGACGCGCGCGAGTGCACCGACTGGGGGGAGCACGCCGGCGTCGAGCCTGCGCAGCGCCGGGGGATGTTGGTGAACAAGGCTTGCGGGGGCATTCTGTACTTTAATTTTTGACGGACGCCGTCTGCCACTACGTTTTCCTCTTTTTTTTTCCCTTCATGTGTTTTAGCTTTCTAAATCTGATAGTCTTTCTTTATTTCTTTTTCCTTGTGAAATATATCGGAATGCACAGAAAGAGAGGGAGCCCAGGGATCTTTATGGCTGGCACTCCTATTCTTTCTGTTTCCTCTTCATTTCTTTTGCTGTGTTGTTCTTCTTCACTGTTTACATGCTTGCTTTTTTTTTCCTCCCCTCCCTTTTGGCTGTGATGACCTTTCACACCTTTCGCACGACTTGATGCCTTTTGCGCGCATGTTTTTCTTCGTGTTGTAACACATATGCTGCCTATCTGTTTTCTACCAACGCGGTGTAGGTTGTGTAGCGTGCTGATTCAGGCGCTGTGCAGCGGCCTCTCATCCCGAACAAGTCGTTTGCTTTGCTCAGTCCTTCGGTGGTATGCTGCAAGAGGACTTCTCAGCAAGTACAGTTGATTAATCATACGTGTGTGTGCTGAAAAGTCCATTGCACGAAGTCTTACGTTTTCTTCTGCTCACTAATCGCTTTTCCTACTGCTCCACGTCCTCTTTTTGACGACGGACGTATTTGAAGGAAACCAACATGAATGCATCTTCATCTGCGCTTTTTATCTCTGCCATAACTTACACTTTCCATCCTTGCTTCTCGCCTCTTTCATTTGCTTCATCTTTTCGCAATCCCTTCTCAAAAATGATGTAAAACGATACATTCAGTAGCACATGCCACCCAACTGAAACGTCGTATAATCTGCTTCTCTGGCTTTAACGCTTTCGGCTGCGTGGCGCAATCTTCACACCTCACGCCAGCTGTGTGTGTGTGTGTGTGTGTGTCCGCGTACGCTTCTGGCGTCTTTGGCGATCGGGTGGAGAGTTGCGCCGCGCGTCACACGGCGCACGCACGGAGAAGACACATGCCGCTAAGTGCGGTGCCGGCGACATGAACCTGTACGAGATGGACGCCGCCGCCGCCGCGCAGCTCGCGCCGATGCAGGTGCGGGACACCATCATCGCGGAGGGCAAGAACCCGGACGACCCCAAGAGCTACCCGCCAAACACGCCCCGGCGCAGCTCCCACTGAGCATCCTGCCCATGGCCGTCGAGATGATCATGCAGGGCAACAGCGCCGATGAAGTGTTCCACGCCACGCTGATGCTGCGCAAGCTGCTGAGCGTGGAGCGCAACCCGCCGTACCAGGAGGTCGCCGACACCGGCGTGCTGCCCTACCTGATCCGCTTCCTCGAGATGCACGACCGCCCCGCGCTGCAGTACCAGGCCGCCTGGGCGATCACCAACATCGCCGCCGCCGGCAGCGACAGCACCCGCAAGGTGGTCGACGCGGGCGCGGTGCCGCCGTTGGTGACACTGCTGCAGAGCCCCTCCAACGACTGCCGCGACCAGGCGTCGTGGGCCATCGGCAACATCTGCGGCGACGGCGCCCGCAGCCGCGACGCGTGCCTCGCGGCCGGCGCCCTCGAGCGGCTGGTGGAGTGCCTCGCGGCGCCGGGGCAGCCGCTGCCGATTGCGCGCAGCGCCATGTGGGCGCTGAGGAGCATCTGCCGCTGCAAGCCGTACACCGACCTCGAGATGGAGCGGCCGGCGCTGCCGCTGCTGGTGAAGTGGACTCAGCACTGGGACATACAGATCGTGTCGGACGCGCTGTGGTGCCTCAGCTCCATCTCCAACGGTTCGCCGCCCCGCGCCGCCGCGATGGTCGAGTGCGGCGCCCTGCAGGCCGTCACCCCGTTCCTCGGCTCCGACCGCACCGAGATCCTCACACCGGCAGCGCGGATCATCGGCAACGTCGTCGCCGGCGAGGCGGCCGAGACGCAGGCGGTCATCGACGCGGGCGCCATCGCCTACTTCCCGGCGCTGCTGAAGCACCCCGTCGCGGCGATCCGCAAGGAGATCTGCTGGGCGACCTCGAACATCGTCGCCGGGGAGAAGGAGCACATGGACGTGGTGATGCAGCACAACGTCTTTCTGCCGCTGCTCGACTGCCTCTCGGGGTCCGCCGTCGACGTGAAGAAGGAGGCCGTGTGGGCGGTCGCGAACATGTGCTTCTACGGCGACGTCCGCCACTCGGAGTACATTCTCGAGATCGGCGCCGTCCCGCGGCTCTGCGCGGTGCTGAGGGAGACGGATGCCGACGTAGTGTCCCGCGCCCTTGAGGCGCTCCCGTACCTGCTACAGCTCAACCCGGACGCGTGCGAGGGGGAGGAATGCCTTAACAAGGCGGTCGTTGAGGCGGTCCGCGCGTGCGGCGGCGTCGCCGACATCGAGAGCTGCCGCACTCACGCCGACGAAAAGGTGCGCGCGGCAGCGGAGGACATCATCTCGCGCTTCTTTGCTGAGGGCAGCGGCGAGGACAAGGGTGAGCTCGAGGTGGGGGACGCCGCCGGCGCTGCCGCCAATCGTTAGTGATAAGCATGGGTGAGGGATGCAAAGATGTGGATCTTCTGGAAGCTAGGAGTGCGTACTGACCGGGATAGAATCAGAGGCAGTGAGAGAGAGAGAGAGAGGAATCGCTCTGAATGAATTGACACCCTTAGCTACTCATCTCTTCTCCGCTTTACATCGCGAGAGCGCTTGTAGTATTGAAAGGAAGTGCCACCGATATTCATAGTTTTTACAACTCTATGAAACAGTGTCTATATACGTCTTAACCTCAAGACAATAGTGGTACCAAATGGGCTCCTTCTTCCTTTTCAAAGCGCCCTTTCTTTTGTCGGAGCATTTTTCAAACTTACCTAGTTATTGGCTTCTCTGACTTACTTTTTTTTTTGCCTCTTCCGTTTTTCATTCTATTACCCACCTTCTCTCTCTGCTGAAAAAAATTGCCTCCCCCCCTTCTTTTCTTTTTTCTCTTCAAAAAGCTCTCTGATCTCTACTGTGTTCTGTGTCACCACCCACACATTTTGACGTGTGTTCGCTCTTTTTAGCAATTTAGTTGCATCTGCTGCTCTTCGCGTGTCTTGTCCCGTCCCGAGTTTGCACCAGAGTGTGCCATGTAAGACAAGGAGAAGAAAATGAGATCAGCAAACTGCACTTACCTCCTTGTCTCCTTCCTCTCGTACAGCGTCGACGTCTTTCTATCTCTCTCTCTCTCTCTCTCTCTCTCTCTCTCTCTCCCTCTCCCATCTCTCGCGCTTCTCACAAGCTTTTTTAACAACTTACAGACTCTCTTTCCTCTCTTTACTCTCCCTAGGTGTAACTGCCTCCCTCCCTTCACTGGTCGCCCGCTGCCGTCTTCAGTCGACATGTCAGACGCCGAGGAGGAGCACCGCGCTGTGGTTGAGGAGATGCGCGCCGCGTGGCGGTACGAGACAGAGGAGTGGCGGCTGGAGCGCGCGCGGCTGGAGTGGCGGCTGGCGCGCGCGGAGGCGGCGTGCGTCGCGCTGCTGGCGGAGATGGAGGAGGCGGCGCGCGCGGCCGTGGCGGCGGAGGAGGCGGCCGCGGCGCGTGCGCTGGCGGTGTCACACGCGCGGCGCGCCTTCCTGCAGCGCCCGCTGCCGACGGACCGCGACTCCGCCGAGACGGGCGCCGGGCTGCACGCGCTGTGCCGCAGCCGCGCGGTGGCGGCGCTGGTGCCCGACGCCGAGTGGGCGGAGCTGCTGTCCGGCGCGTGGCTGGTGGAGGAGCTCTACTTCTCCGCCGCGGAGGCGCCGCCGGCGGCGCACTGGGACGGCGACCACCACACGCTACCCGCCGGCGAGCTCGCTGACGTCGCGCGCCGCGCGGTGTGCCGGCTGCCGTGCCTGTGGGAGCTCGGCCTCGCCGGCCTGCCCGCGCTGCGCACGCACGTGCTGCCGTGGGCCGCGTCGCTGCCGCCGTCGCTGCGGCTCCTCAGCGTCCTCCACACGCCTTTCGCCGTCGCCGACGCGCGCGCGCTGCTGGAGCGCTGCCCGCACCTCTCCGCGCTGCAGGTGACCGCCGCCCGCTGCGCGGACCTCGCCGGCCTCACGGAGGCCGAGGCGGAGGAGCTGCGGGAGGCGACCGCCGCGCAGCTGGACGAGCGCTTGCAGTGGTGCGACTGAGCGTTGGCGCGTCGTAGTTTTTCTTATATCTGTAATGGGCGACTGACATCAAGAAAGCAGTAAGTGTTGTGAACAACGTGTGCGTTGTCTGCCAATATACCTGCACTCCCTGTTTTTTTCTCTCCCCCAAGTTTCTGTGAATCATTGAATGTCTTGCTTAATTAACTTCTCCAGTCATGTTTCTTTGACTTATTCTCTCTTCACTTTCTCTCTCTGCCCCCCCCCCCCCACTCTTCTACTTGGTAAGATTTTAAGTGTCGTATTTTCTTTTTTATCCACACCAACTTTTCCCTCTATTCAGTTTTCTTCTTTATTGTTCAATTGCCGTGTTGATATTGTAATTTTTTTTATAACTCTCGTTTTCTTATTCTTTTTTTTTTCTTTCTCTCTCTCCCTCTCCCTCTCCCTTTCTTTTTCTTTTTGTTTTCCTAACTACACAAATCCAAATTTTAAGCTTATATATATATATAAATAACCTCTCCCATAATCACGAGTGCCAACACTCATTCCCCTCCAAATTTTTTCTATTGTACGTTTTTTAATCAAAGTTGTTTTGTTTTCTCAAGAAAGCACGAAAAACAACTGCAAAAACAACAACAACAACTGCATCAAAAACAACAAAAACCTGTCATTCTGCAAATCTTATTCTCAAATTTGGAGTCGCACGACATATTGTGTACGCCATTTGACTATACAACGACCACAAAAACCCAATCTGGAAACTCATTTTATCCAGACGTCTCGAGCCTGTAAATAGGCGTTTCGCAGATAGGGTCAACTACTTTTCAACCACACAGAACAGCAGATTCCATACATAAATAACTATTCAACTGGTTAAAAAAAACATAAACAACAAAGAATATCAAAAAACAAACAAACAAACAAACAAATAAACAAACAACAACATCGAGAACAATAACAACAACAACAAACTATCACTAACAAAAATAAACAGTTTAATATAACACAACGCTACTCTCTTTCCAACAGGAACCCCCCCCTCCCAACACCTTCAACTGCTCTCGCACACATGTCTGACGACAAGATCCGCTACCAGGAGCCAGAGGAGGGAGAGATCGCCCACTCCCCGTACGGCGGCCCGCACGACCACGAAGAGGATGACGCCCCCGCGCGCAGCAGCGAGTTGGACGACAGCGGCGAAGACAACGACGAGATGCACCCCGGCGCCATCACGCTCTTCCGCGTGTGTCCCGCGCTGCGCTACGTGCCTGTGTTCGGCGAGTCGGTCGCCGGCTACGGCCCGAAGGCGGTTGTGTCGCTGGGCCTGAGCTACATCTTGCTCAAGGGTTTCGCCAACCAGCTGCTCAACGGCGTCGTCTACGCGATTCTCTACCTGCGCCTCGGCCTTGACGTGGACCGCTACATGCGCCTCTCGAACGTGGCGCAGCTTGGCTGGTCGCTCAACGCCCTGACCGCCTCCGTCTGCGACACCTTCGCCCTCTTCGGCTACACCAAGCGCTGGTACATGTGCTTCTCGTGCATCCTCGGCGGCGCCTTCGCGGTGGCTGTCGGCGGCATCGCCAAGAAGCACCCGCACCCCAAGTACGGCAACCTTGTCGGCGCGCTGCTCTTCCTCAGCAACTTCGGCAAGGCGAACGTCGACATCCTCTCGGAGGGGCACTACACGCGCATGCTGCGCAAGTGGCCGCGGCACGGCCCCGCGCTCGTGAGCTGGGTGTCGTGGGGGTCGATGATCGGCACCATCTGCTCCAGCGCCGTCGTGGGGCCCGTGTCGGACCGCGGCTACGCGTGGGTGTGCGCCATCGTCGCCGGCTGTCTGCAGATCGTCGCCTTCATCCTCTTCGCCGCCAACATGTACGAGGAGCGCAGAAACGCCGTCGACCGCGCGGAGGACGAGCTGCTGATCCACGCGCACCACGAGGACAACCTCGCGCGTCAGGAGCTCTTCACCCTCAACGGCCGCATCGCCCGCTTCCTCTTCCCCTGCTGCTTCCGCACGCCCTACCCTGAGCAGCAGCATTACGACAACGGTGCGGAGACGCAGCCGCCGTACCGCGCTGACGGCAGCGAGGAGGGTGCGGAGGCACTGCAGGGCAACCCCTCGTCAGACGACGACGGCGTGTCGGACGTGTCAGAGGAGGAGTTGGTGCGGCGCTCGCGGCCGATCAAGTGCCTCTTTGTGGAGATTAACCAGAGCGTCGTGCGGCGCGACTGGATGCTGTACATTCCCAGCTTCATCATGACCGCCGTCGTCGTGGGGCTGACCGTCGCCAACATCTACGCCACCTCCACGCAGCTGCTCATCGTGCTGTGCGTGTGCGGCGCGCTGATCATCGTGTCGCTGGTGCTCACGCTCCCCTTCACCATCGCCAAGGCGGCCATCTTCGGCTTCCTGCAGATGGTGACGGAGGTGACGGTGTGGGGCGCGTCGGTGCCCTTCTACCAGGCGACCCCCGACTGCCTCCCCGACGGCCCTCACTTCAGCCTCACTTTTTACAGCACCGTCGGCCCCATCGTCGGCAACGTCGCGGGGCTGGTGGGCGTCGCGGGGTTCTACTACATCTTCTCGCACTGGAAGTACCGCGCGGCGTTCCTCGTGACGACCTTCATCGGCATCTTCGGCAACGTCTTCGACATCATCATCGTGAAGCGGTGGAACATTATCATCGGGATCCCGGACAAGGCCATGTACCTCTTCGGCAACGCCGTCGTCTACGACGTGTGCTACATGATGGCCGCGATGCCGATGCTCGTGCTCATCTCGCGCCTCTGCCCGCGCGGCTCCGAGAGCATGGTCTTCGCCCTCATCGCCGGCCTGCGCGCCGTCGGGCAGAACGTCGCCTCCGCCATCGGCGTCGTCGTCACTGAGAAGCGCTTCCCCGTCACCGGCTGCGACTACCACAACCTCCCGTGGCTGCTCTTCGTGTGCCGCATCCTCTGCCCGCTGCTCATCATCCCGTGCCTCCCGCTCGTCCCCAACGCGCGCCTCGACGAGGAGATCGACGCCGACGGCCGCCCGATGCCCAAGATGACCGCCGCGCAGAGGCGCCAGGCGCGCCGCGAGAGGCACGAGCAGCTCGTCGGCCGCACCACTGCCAGGAAGGAGGAGGAGGAGGAGGTGGTGGAGCCGCGGTCCTCATCGGAGGTCAGGGTTGAATGAGCGGCTGAGCTCTTCTCTAGTAGTCTGTTTTTTTTTTTTTTTTGACCTACATTGGATCTTTCTTTCCTCGTGTTCTTTCTTTTACAAGTAAAAAGTTTTCGTTTCCACTCCCTACCCAGTAAAAATGCATATCTAATTTGATCAATAAAGCCTAAGTGCTCCTCCACTTCCGCGACGACAAGACAAGATAAGACAAAAAAAAACAACAACACCACACAAAACAATAAAACAAAAACATCAAAAAGCAAGCCAAAATCAAAATCAAAATCAAAAACAAATGCATAACAAATAAAGCATGTGCCTAAATGTTTCAACCTATTGAACTATAACGCTTTCTCACTTCTTCAAGTCTATGATTCAGCAACGCTTTGCTTTTTCACATCTCAAGCGATGCCCGAGAATAGGCATCCTCATACGACACGATAAACAAGCACGCAACCTCAGCTACTGAAAATTACGCCATTCGTTTTGAACAGAAAAAAACGCAATAGTAGCTTCCAAATTGCTCTTGTTCTCTCCTTCAACCTTTATCCTTTCGATCACTGATGGAAACCTTCTTGGTACTTTGGTGAATTAATTAATTTATTTCCCTTTTTTTCCCCCACTCTTGTGCCCTCATTACGTCCTGATTTTGAAAGTAAACATTTCCTTTTTTTTTCTCAACGCTGGGTGAGCTTCACAGATCAGCAGATCATCGCAGTTTGTCGTGTTGGAGGAACACGCTTGTGGTCACAGATGAGAGAAATAATGAAGTGTCTCAAGAGGAAGAGACCTTTTCCGAATAGAAGGATTTATATTGTACCATATTCTCTCTCGTCTCTCACTTTTCATCTTTTTTTCCAAGCTTGATTTTCCTTCACTCTGGCTGTATATATATAGATGTGTTTGTGTGTGTCTGTCGCTTTCTTTCCCGCAAAGCGCATTGTGTTGCGCCCGGCGACTCCTAATTGGGCGCACTGATCTCTTTCACGGCGGTCAACATCACCTGAAAAGATCAGTCGCTGCTGCTTTTAGATTCTCCCGCAACAATGCTGATAACAAAATTTTATTTCAACTTTTCTTTCAACTTTATTTTCAACTTTGTTTTCCACTGTAGTTTTTCAACTATTGGTCACCTCCACAGAGAGAAAAAGAGATTCTGTTGTGATGACGTGCTTTTTTTCTCTCCTGGTGATCCATATGTTTTATCTTTCCTTTTCTCTTTCTCTTTTTCCTTTTCCGCTTTTTTTTTTTCCACCTCTCATGCTTGTTCGCATCGCAGACACTTTCTTGCTTTCTGGTCTGTACGCACCTCGCACTGCTCTGTCAATGCATGTACATTGGCCATTGCGAGATTTGCCTGCTGTGTTCACTCTGGAGCGTGAAAATAAACAACAAAAAATGAAATTGGAAAATTAAACGATTCCAAACTCGAATAGTCACAAGGCGCGAATGCATGTGTGATGCCTGACAGTCTTCTGCTCTCCACCCTCTGAAATAGATGGGCGAGCGCCATAATGTTATCTCCTGCTGCTGGCGAGCCAGAGAGGCAGCACCGCAAGATTGGTCAGGGAGTGCTACGGCTTCCTGTCGACCACTTTCATGTCCTTACACCACCCACACCCCTCTTCATTTCCCGTGTGCTTCTTTGCTTACAGGAAAGGTTCCACGTCAATCTTCTTCTTTTTTTTTTATTCGTAAAGACAGCACTCCTCCTCTGCCTCAACTTCGTAGCTTTTCCCCAACTTCGCAGCTCCTCCCAACGAAATTTCCTCGTCTCCTGTCTACATTCTTTCACTCCCGCGGCCGCCGTGTGACAATGATGAGTTTATCACATTTACAGAACATTGAGGGCTGAGATATCTGCGGATGCATACCTTAAAAACTTCTGAACACCCACACACACACACACACACACACACACACACACACACACACACGCACACACGCACACATATTCACCACATCCGCCACTGACTCCCACCCTCTCGCATCTCCCGCCACAACCGCCTAACCTTTTCTTCTTCGTTTCTCAACTCCCTTTTCTCCTCTCAGCGTACTGCTCTTATCGCTTTATCACCGAAGAGATGGATGACACTATTTGAACACTGCCTGTTTGGCACGCCATGAAAAAATATGACCAGTAGCACTATCGACGACAAAAGCAACTAAAAGAACAACAAATAGATGAAGATATACTTCTGCCCTTGTTTGCTTCAGCTACTCCGTAGGGGAAGAGATAAAGTGCGCACCACTGGCCCTCCATCCGTTAGAATGCACGGTTACTCTGACTTCTGATTGTCGTTGTTTTATTCACTTTGCTATGAGCGCCCCACTTTACATTCATATTCTCTCCCCCCTCTCACTGCACTACCACCAGCTTTGCGACACCACCTTCCCCCCTCTGCTACGCAAGCACGCGCCATTTTAAAACGAAGCTCCTACATCTTTCGTAATCAGCAGCATTTTTTTTTTAAATCATCTGAACCCACCTTTTTGCTCTGTTTTTCTCTCTCTCTCTCTCTCTCTTTATATATATATATTGCTGTTTCTTTCTCCTTTTCTTTTCTCATTCAACTATTCATTCGATCCTTTTCATTTTATATTTTTCTTCTTATCTCCCTAGAATTCTCCCTCTCTCCCTCTCCCTCTCTCCCTTTACTTTTTGTTTCTTGTGGCTCTCTTTGAACCTTTCTTCTTTTGAATCATAAAATCTGATCTACTTTGCAATTTCTCTGGGTTTTCAGTATTGCCAGAAACATAAACATACCTCCCAGTGAGCTGCGTTCAAGCCACGCCGATACAACAGTGGCTTATCAAGACAATTGAAAAAGTGATTCTTCCTTAAGGTTCCCTTTTTTTAAAAAAATTATTTTCTTCAGTACGCCCTTTCATACAATAATACGGCCTTGCCAAAAACGGCTAGCAGCAAGTCAAAAAAAAAGAAAAAAAGAACTTAAGAATAGGAAGAGTGCCCTACTTTTTATCCCTTTTTTTTTTGTACTGACTAGTAAACTGGTAATTAAAAAAAAAAAAAGCACCCATCACAGCACTTTCAAAAACCTGTCGTACCGATGTGCCTTTCCCTTTCTATTCTTTTGGCACTGACCGTCAGCCTTTCTGCCCTTCTCACTGACCTCTGTGCTCTAAGCGCGGAGGCCGCGGAGAACGAGCTCTTCTATGTGCCGACGATTGCCGACGAGCGTTTTTTTGTGGGCGGCATGCAGGCCATGTGCAACGCCAACGGTGGCCGTCTGTACGTCCCAGACAGCGAAGCGAAATTTAACCTAATTCCCTCCAGCGAGGTCGTGTATTTCTTTGGTATGAGCTACTTTTTTGACGATGTGAGCACTCGTTTCCAAGGGGAGTGGCGGTATGTGGACCACAACAACGTCAGCCTGCAGAGAGCCTTAGGTGATCTTGCGGGGAAGGGTGGCATCGATGATACCTACCCGTTTGTCAAGAATAATAGTGTTTACAGCAACTTTGTGGACGGCACTGTCGACGAATTGGGTCGTAGAAGGACGACACCCTATAACGGAGTCGTTTTTCCTTTAGCTACGTTGGCAACCAAACAGAATGACAAACAATATTTATCAAAGGGATGCTGCTACCCATCGTACAACGTTGTTTGTGAGCGTGTTCTCGGCGCACCCAACGACTTGGGTGTGGAGGCTCTCATTCTCCCGGTCGCTGTGGGGTGCGACTCGGGGGATCGCACCGTGTTTGACCGCGTGTGCCAGGCCCGCAACAAACGCCTCTTTCAACCCAACAGCGGCACAAAGGATCTCGTTCTTGCCTCTCAGGTTTACACTGCCATCAGCGCGCTCCCCGAGGATCAGCGAATCGACGCTGTGAATGCCATGTATCTCATCGGCGGATCCTACAACAGTGATACCGACGAGTGGCGGTGGCACGACATCAATGAGCGCCCTACTGGGGCCGTTATTAGCTCTGGACGGTGCCGGCCGGATGGCTATCATTTTGAAAATCCACAGCCGCCAGACAGCCACGCTGGGTGGGCGGCGAACCACTACACGAAAATGGTAGAGCCATTTTGCTCCGACGACGCTTCCAACAACCGCATCGCATTCACGTACGCGTCTGGGTCAGAGGAGCTTGTTCGGGGAGGTGGCTGGCGCGCGCGCTCTTTTGAGACCGGCTGCACTGGCACCCGACTGCATGTTGTGTGCGAGAACTTGCCTGCGGGACTGACGCTGCCCGATACCGGCATTGTCGTTGTCACGGAGCTGCTCAAGGTCGGCGCGGGCTCTGCGCTGCCGCTCTGCTCTCTCACAGATAACACACTGCAACCCGCCATCATCGACTCTGTGGAAAAGCAAGCGGAACTGGAGCGGAAGGTGATGGCGGGCATTCTCACTGGCAGTAGCGCCGAGCAGGAGGCCAACAGCAACGTCTCTGTTCTGCTTGGCGCCTCGTTCGTTGGGCAGGATGGAATGTACCCAATTGCTTCACGAGACGTATCCTACGGCGATTGGCTTTTCTATGCCGATGGCACAATCATGCAGAATGGCTTCACCGTATCTGATAGCTCCGGCTACAACAAGTGGTTCTCTGGCTACCCTAAGGTAGTCACTGGCCCAACTGGCTTTCTCACTCATGTCCAGCTCGCGTACAACATGAATATCGGCGGGTGGGTCAATCTCGCCCAGGACGACGGCTACGTGTGGCTTGCCTGCGAGAAAGCTCCGACTACCCAGGCGCTGACGTCCACTATTCAATTAGAGCCAACGCCAGCGGGTGTGGCCCCAGGTGCTCTCAGCGAGCTGTGCATCACCCGCGGCCTGGCGCCTGTTGCGATTGACACCGCTGCAAAGCAGACGGAACTTATTGTCAAAACTATTGAAATGCTGAAGGAAAGCTCCCTCACTCTGCAGGTCACTGACACCATTCTTCTCAACGGCCGCTACACCTCTGATGTGTACCCGCCGAACTTGCTGAACGGTTACTGGGTGCACACCGCCACAGGAGCTCGCTTTATGAGGGGACACTCGCTGAGCACTATGACCACCGCAACTGCTTACCAGAGCTGGACTTCTGGTAAGAATCCCGTCGCGATCGTCGATTGGGACAGTGGGCGAGAAGCAGGCCTCACTCTCGCGTTCCGCCCTTCCAGTGGAGGTTGGATAAATCCAGCTGTAAACGCTGCCGTCGCCTCGTGGGTTGCCTGCGTCGCAGGGTCGGGGCAGAAGACTGAGACGGAGATGCTAAGTGAGACACTTCTGCTTCCAGCGGTGACGTCCGAAGCCAGCGTTACGCATTCTGCCGGTGTGGCCGACAGTGTTTGCATTGAGCGGGACCCCACCTCGCGCGGGCTTGCCATCACCTCCGCCGCCGTGCAGGCCGCCCTGGAGTTCGCGATGCTTAAGCGCCTCGACGCTGCCGACTCCACAGATATCACATCAGATGTCATCGTCCTGCTTGCCGCCTCGTATGATGACATGAGGAACGAGTGGTACTGGACCGGCAGTGGTGAATCCTTCACCACCGGCTATTCCCTATTCGAAGGCGCTCGGGCAGACAACAGGAAGCAGTACCAGAACTGGGCTGTGGGATATCCCAGAAGAAGACTGAACGGTTCAAAGCAAATCTGGTTCTCACTTGAGAAGGGCGGCTGGGTGAATACTCCGCCGTCGGATAAGCAAATCATTGTCTGCGAAAGTGGCCATGAGCAGTACCAGGACGACACCGAGAAGCTGTTCACCGTCACCGCGCCAACAGGCGTTGCCACTCTCTCCCAAGCCCCCGACCAGGCCTCTGTCCTGTGCGAGGCGAACAGCGACCCCTCAGGCGTGCCGTACCCCATCGTCCGCAGTGAGAATCTCTGGCACCTCGAGATGGGCATCGTTGCAAAGCTAAGCGACGGCTCCCTCACCGCTGGCGACGTCGTTGTCACCGACACCACTCTGGCAGATGTTCAAAGCAAGTCTCTGCGTGTGTCGTGGGCGGCTGGTTATCCGGACACAAGTGACCCCAGCGCCACCACATTTATCGCGTACGACACGACACTGATGGGCTTCGTCAACGTCAAGGCTGACGCCGCCAACTTCATCGTCGCTTGCTATCAGATGGATACCTTGCGGCGAGATGTTGTAATCATGGACTCCCGGGAGTTTCTGAAGGCCAACATTGCAGAACCTCGCTTAGATCCTGACTCTCTATCGGATGTTTGCGCGTTCGGCGAGCCACCCGCCTCGCCTATCGCAATTCAAAACGCTGGGGCGCAGCATATCCTGCAGGTGGTCGAAATGCGAGATATTTTTCGTGGCAAACTCACACCAGGAGAACCCATTCTGACTAGCGGGCGGTACAGCTCTGCGAGCGACGACTGGGCGTGGAGCAACGACCAGAGCCGCAAGTTCGCGACGGGCATCTCGGGCGCCTCTTTCGGGGGTGCCTACACCAACTGGCCCAGTGGCTTCACTGGCACCAGCGGCAACATCATTCTTGCAAACAGTGCCGGCATGGGTGTCTGGACGAGCGTCGACGGCGCTTCCACCTCTTACTTCGTCGCCTGTCAATATCCTCTCGATGTGCTGTATTCATTTGTGGTTCTGTCACCTGAGGGACTGCCCGACCCCAAGTCGGCTTACAACGTGAGTGTGGCGCTGTGCCGTTTTCATGATCCACCTGGATTGCCGCTTATTTCCAACGACACAGAGTCACAGCGCGGCCTCGAACTTGCGGTGCGACGCGCGGTGGCGTTGGACGAGATCGCATCAACAACAGACGTTTTACTGACGCGCGCGACGGTGGGTGCGGGCGGCTCTGTGAGCTGGCATGACGGCACGCCTATGGTTGTGGATACCCCCGCGCACATTCAGTGGGCCAGCGGCTATCCGCAGTCCGGCGCCACCCTCATGATGCTTGCCTTCAACCCGACACTCGCCGGATGGGTCAACGTCGCGCCAACTGCTGCGGGCACTCCGTACTCTCTCGCCTGCCAGACGTGTTCAGCAGACAATACCGAGTGCTTTCAGCGCACTAGCGTCTTTCTTGTTCCAGTCGCCACCAGTGGCAGCAGCAGGCGCATCGCCATGACTCGCAGTGCTGGAGTGCCCGACGCCATATTGGCTGGCTGGGCTGCCTGCGCCGCCCACGACGGCGCCCCCGTGCAGGTGCTGAACGCAAGCGTCGACGTGGAGGTGCAGACGCTGTCGCTGCGGCACTACATGAACAGCAGCGACACTCTCCTTCAGCAGAGGTCCACCACACCGGTCTTACTCGGCGCCTACAAGGACAACGCGACCAACCAGTGGGGCTGGATAGACCCGCTGCAGCTCACCGACAAACTCACACCCGCCACTTACACCAACTGGGCCAGCGAGCCTGCAGAGGGTGACAACTACGCCTCCTTTGTTCTTTCTGACGGTCAGTGGCTGAGTCATGGGCCTTCAGAGGTTCCGACTGTCGCTGCCTGCGTCCCCTACGACTACACCATTTACGTTTCTCCTCCTCCTCCGCCTGTGAATCCCGGAGACGAGTCTAGCAGCGACTCCAGTCAGCCAGATTGGAGCGATCCCTTTGCCGTGTGCGCACTGAACGGTGGCGTGCCGCTGCGCGTGTTCACCCAGAACCTCCAGGCGGCGCTGGAGGCTAACGTTTCCGCCGCTGCCGCTGACGCTCCTGATGTGATTCTTCTCGGTGGCGAGTTTGCTGGCGACACGTTCAGCGGCGCGTGGCAGTGGATGGTGAAGTCGAGCGACACCGGACACGGCCCCGCCTTCACACAGAACTACGCACTTGACAGCGACCCTGCCGCGGTGCCCGTTGACGGCGCCTACACCAAGTGGGCTCACGGCTACCCGAAGCTCACGGACGCTGCGGAGACGGCACCCTCTGCTACCCTCCTCGCCTACAGTAAGAGTGCGGGCGGGTGGATCAACGTCAACCCTACCGATGGACCTTACCAAGTAATGTGTACGCTGAGCCAGGGCCCCGACGACGGCTATACTACGCAGCCCGACAGCAGCGACGCTGGCAACGGCGAGGATGCGAGCCCCAAGAGCTTCCCCTGGTGGATTATCCTTGCCGTAGTTCTCGCCGTGGTGGTGGTGCTGCTGGTTGTGCTCATTGTTGTGCTGTGCTGCTGCTGCCGCAGGAAGAAGGACAAAACGCGGCTCACCCACTTTGACGCCGATGAAGCACCGCCGGAGGGCCTCAGCGCCACCCCCTGCGATCCCGCGATTGATTTGAAGAGTCCCGTCATCAATCCCCTCATTCCACCTCTTCCCGCCGCCACTGACGCACCCGCTCTGACGTCCCCTGGGCGCCCCCGCAAAAGACGGAGAGTCACCCGCCACGCAAACACCAGCATGGTGGACGTCAATACAGACTTCCTGAATCACAACACCGAGATTCGAGAGGATGACAGCGAAGACGCCTTTTCCCCTGCGGAGGACGATATCAGTGTTCACAGTGTTGAGTTACTGTAGAAATGTATTCAAGCGGTACGGCGGTTCATCAGCGTGCCTCGTTAACGACACCTAACGGAAATACGTACGCACCAAACAAAAGATCTTCTCTACAAAGTGAGTGTCCCTGGATTTTTTTTTTAAATAAGTTTCTTTTAAACTACTTTTTAAAATAATTCATCCTCTTCATTATTCTTGGATCGTAAAATGATCTTCTTCTTTTGGATTTTTTTTTTGGGTTAAAAAACCTGAGCAAAAATGATATGCAGTCCTTGTTTATTATTGCGATTTCAGACTTTTTTCTTGTTTAACCATTCCTTTCGTTTCATTCACCTATGTTGTGCGTATCGGTGTGTGAAGGTGACTCAATCTGGTTTCATGTCTTTCCCACATTTTGCAGTTTTCTTTTTTTTTTAAGTTTGAAAATCATTTCTCTTCAAAATCAGTTTTCTTTTCCAATTATTTATCTTTTTCCCCATCATGTTCCTCTCCATTCTTTTTATTCTCTTCATCCTTATCATTCTTTATTTGGATCTCTTCTATATATGAGATGTACCTCCCGTGCATTATTTATTGACACTGCCGACCAGTGCAGGACACGTGAATAGTTTACCAATCATTTCATGCTAAGCTAAATTGATGTTTATTATTTCTATTCTTATTATACATTTTTCTTGACATCTGCTATATATATTTTAAATGATACCTTTCCCCATTTTCCACATGTTTTCTTTCCAAGTGCAACTCTTTCCGTTTTTTCCCCTTATTTTTTCCTTTCCTCCAACTTGGATTGCCGGCGACTTTCATATCCATTCGCTCTTTCATCGTTTGATTTTCATTTCTTTCGTTTTGCCACTGTCCCTTTTCTTGAGTTAATTACTTTTTTCTCCATTTATATTTCCACCGTACTCGTTGTTCATTCTTGTCAATCGACATACCTAATTTTCTTTCTCCCTCAATTATTTTCTCTTTTCGTTTTCTTGCTGACTCTTCTTCTCCATGATTGTACCTCTTGTTATCTGGTGCTTTACTATGAAAATGACAGGAGTTGGGCACGGAGAACTACCCGTGGCATGACGCGTATCATCGCGAATATTACTTTCACGCACAGTCTTACTACTTATTTCAGAAATTTTTCCTTTGGCTTTGTTTGTCCTCAATTCTAAATTCACTTTTTCTAGCACTTTCGCTTGTGCTGCTGCATGAAATGCTCGACTACCAGTGCTCGCGTGATAATGCATGGCCACACACACCAATTACATTTGCCTCACAGCATGAGTCATTTAGGTCTGTATTTTATGTGATCCAAAGTCGACCGCTGATTTACGCAGGAACGAGGAGACGCAGCTGTAGCAACCTCTCCAACAACGCAAACCCTCCTTCTTTTTTACTCTCTCCCTCCGCAGCTTGATCTCTCGCTTCATGTCTCAAAGTTCAAGGGGGACGCGCGCATGAGAACGAGCGTCTCTCTCTCTTTTTTGATTGCCAGTCTTCACTTTAGCTTTTCTCTTTTAGACACTCCTCTCGCCCACTTTTATGTCAACAACAACTGTTAACAATCAGTATAGCTGAAAGGTTCAGGTGGTCGCATCGCCTCCTGTTTGATGCAGGTTCGTCTCCGACAACTGAACACTTTTAGCCAACGAGTCCATCGCTCGCCCAGTTTGGACGGAAGCGGTGATGACTCGACACTCCAAAACATTATTTTGCATGAATCCCTGAAGCATCTACCCCCCAGGATGATTACACCCTCCTTCCTGCGGACGTCCTCGGTACTCCGGTCGTTGCAACTAACGCACCTGCTCGAGTTGTAGGATTTCTTCTAGATACCTCCCTCAAGTTCGTGCCGCAACGCGAGGCGCTAGAAAAGCGGATACACCTGCTATTGTCTCGTATGGACATGATCAGGAAGTTCCGCACCCCGTACGACCTCCACATGGTCTACCAATCGTACATTGTCCCCCACCTTGTACACGGTGCTACCACCCACATCAATATGGGATGGAATGCGCCCTCTTTTCAGCACCACACCCGACCTCGTTCCGGCACTGTCTTGGCTACTGGTGCCCGTTCTGACGTCAAATGCGTGACTAGCCCGTCGACAACGTACTTCCACAAGCACAGCTTCGAACTCCTTGAGACGTACCACAACAAAGCCGCTCTCATCATCTCTGGAGTGCCTGTCACCGCCTGTTTGTGCCTGCGCCTACGCGAAGCTGGCCTGCGCAGCTTTGCGTGTCTCATCAACAAGCTCACTATCCGCGAGGATGAGAAAGCCGCACGCATGGTGTCTCCTGCCGCCGAGTTTCGCCACACTGAGAGGCCTCCCCATGCGCCGCCACACTATGGCATCGTGCCGGTCCCACACCCTTGTCGGAAACCATTGCTCCTTGCCCTACCGTACTCACGGACAGCCGCAGCTTGCTCCAGGCGTTTTCGAAGGGTTGCCTCTCGCAGAGGTCGTATGCTGAAGCCCACATTTGGCATCAGCGACTCTCTCTCTCTCGCTGCCAAATATATCACCGTAGCATGTATGCGGGCCTTCTCTCACACCCTTGGTGAAGTCGCCGCGAGTGACCGTGCGGACGAGCTCGCCAGCTTGGCAGTTCCCCGCCGCCGCCTAGACATGGTATAAGGACGCGGCGCGCTCCCGATGTGCGCCCGTCTACCACGAGTACGCGGCGTCGCTCCCGTCGAATCCAGATGATCCCCGTACTCTTGCTTTTCTACGGTTGAGCCTATACCGACGAATGGTCCCGTCGCAGCAGAGGATTCTGTCCTGCTGGCGCGCAGGGTGCTGGTCTCCACTGGGTTTCCGGTACGACGCCACCCGCATTTGCCCCCTGTGCAATGAATTGATTGGTGACCGTCGCGAGGGCGTGCGGCACATACTCGTGTGTTACTGAGCTGCGCACCTACGGACTGATGACATAACATGGGAAGAGTCGACTCTCTGGCCGACTGGTATGGCTCCCCTTTTTACCCTCGTACGCTATGCTGAACAATACAGGAAGCTACTCGCAGACCGACAGTAGGGACTCCCATGCTCCTGTACCACTGTCAACGTGGAAGCCCTCTCGCTTTCCTTGTAACCATACTTTTCCTTAGAAATACACGTTAACACCGTGTCCCTCCCAGTTCCGTAGGACGGACGGAGGATCCGCAAACAAGAAGTTTTTCGCCGACAAGCCCGCCGAAGACACACTCTCGCCGGAGATGAAGGCGCACTACGAGAAGTTCGAGAAGATGATCCAGGAACATACCGACAAGTTTAACAAGAAGATGCAGGAGCACTCGGAGCACTTCAAGCAGAAGTTCCAGGAGCTTCTCGAGCAGCAGAAGAACGCCCAGTTCCCCGGCAAGTAATCATTTTACAATCAAGTGCGTTGTTTCTTTGTTACTGCTCAACTCTATTTCTTTTACATCAGATGACATCATTACAAAAAAGCAATGTACTTGCCGGGCGTCTATAGAGCCCAGACGTTTGCTTCATAATGCCACGTCTGATGTGAAGAATTCTCCGTACTACTCCTCATAGTTTTTATTTTATATATTGTCTTGTTTTGTTTCTTTGTGCTATATCACTTTTGTGTATTTCTCTTTGGCCTTTTCCCATGCCCCTCTTCATCACTTTTTGCACTAAAGTGTGGAGGGATATGCAAGAAAGAAAAAAAAGCCTATATTACTCAAAATAATTAAAAAAAGATACACTTAGAAAAAAAAAAAACAATTGCTTTTCTTTGTATCTGTATGCTATGAATGCCCCAGTGCCGCTCTCCATCTTTTTTTGTGAAGTCGACATCACATGGAAATCGCGCAAAACGCGGAGGTGATGCCGACAGTCAGCGCTCTTTTTCTTCTTTATCTTGCGAACTGCGTTAAAAACCTCTGCTTCTGTTTTCTTCACTAATAACTTTCTCTCTCCTCCAATTCTGAAGTAGGCGAAGAGTATTCCCCTTTTGTTTCGACTCTTATTTCCCGTCATACGGGGCAAAATCAGACAGAGCAGTTTTCGAACAATAGAAAGCACTCAAAGAAACGACATCACATAATAATAATATCGAGGAAACTTGAATTTGCTCAAATACGAAACCTCTCACCCTATTCTACGTTCCCCTTTTCCATTGTTTACTGTTTGAGCTTTGCGGCGAGAAAAAAATGTATTACAAATGTCTATCTTTTCTGACTATGCCGACTTTGCTTGTCCTGCTCGTGTTCTTCGGTTGCGCAGTCGTCGATGTCGCCGGTACAACTCTTAACTCCTATTCTATTACTGCCATGGAACGCTTCTTCGTGGGAGGTCTCCGGGCGCGCTGCAATTTGGAAGGCGGCCGAATCTTTGTACCGACCTCTGCAGAGGAGAACCAAGTGGCAGTGGACGCTGGCCTGACAGGCAACGACATGCTCGGCGTTCGCTACACCTTCGATCGGCTGGAGGACCGCTTGAACGGCACGTGGCGGCGCATGTCGCACGATGAAATAAACCTGCAGCAGGCCACGGGGGCAATTATCGGCACCGGCGGCTACCTTGCAGGTGAGCCATTCCAGCGCATCGACGACCAGTGGAGCGGCTTCCCTGTAGGCGGGCGGATTCGGCGCGCAGATATTGATAGCATGCCGGCAGTGAACGGCTACCAATTCATCTCTTTCATGCTCGTCGGAAGGCCCTCTAACTGGGGCGTGTACTACGGGGCTCCTGACTCTGGCTTCTGGGTCATCTGCGAGATGGGCGACCAATACGTCACACAGAACCAGTGGGGCATCGAGGCTGTCCTCCCCCCGCTCGCCGTCGGGTGCGACTCAGGCAATCTCACCGTCTTCTCCCGCATGTGCCAGGCCCGCAACAAGCGCCTGATGCAGCCCACATCGGGCGAAAAAGACCTTGTCATCGCTACACAGATTCTGCGGGCCGTCGACGCGCTGCCGGAGGGAGAACGTGACAGTGCCCTCAACGCCATGTACCTACTCGGCGCCTCCTTCAACAACCTCACCGGCAGCTGGCACTTCCACGACGAGAACGAGCTGCCCAACGGCGTCGCCTTCTCGCACGGCCGCTGCCGCCCGGACAACTACTCCTTTACGGAGACACAGCCGGAGGGTGTCTACTCTGGGTGGGCCCGCAATTACCGCACGTACATGGCCGAGCCCTTCTGCTTCGACGACGAATCGAACACTCGCGTCGCCTTCACCTTCGCGTATGACAACGTCGATTTCGTCCGTGGCGGTGGCTGGCGCGCGCGGTCGCTGCAGACGGGATGCGAGGATACACAGATGTACGTCGCCTGCGAAGACTTGCCTGAAAGTGTCGAAATACCGGATACCGGACTAGTCGTTTCGAATCAGACCTACGGCCTGGGCGCCGGTGCCTTCATGCCGCTCTGCTCCTTGTACGACCCTAACCTACAAACAGCCGTAATGAACTCTATTGTCAAGCAGACTGAACTGGAGCGCAAGACGATGTCGACTATTTTGGAGAGCGACAACCCCACCGCCGTCAGCCAGACCTCCGTTCTCCTTGGTGCTCAGTACATGGTCAACAACTTTCACTACCCTTTCACAGCTGATGACACGGACGGCGAGTGGGTGTGGTACACTAGCGGCGCCACTATGCAGTCGGCCTTCAACAACCCTGCGGGAGCCGTCGGCTACGTACAGTGGTACGACGGCTATCCCGAGGCGACTGGGGGCGTCAACGGCTACGTCGCCAAAACGCTGCTCGCGTACAATATGAATGTCGGCGGGTGGATCAACGTGGCTGAGGACGACACGTCCGCGTGGATTGTCTGCGAAAAGGCACCAACGCCCCAAACACTGACGTCCTCCATTCTGTTCGAGCCCACACCCGCAAACGTCGCCAGCGCCGCTCTCCACCAACTGTGCATTACCCGTGGTCTGACGCCTGCAGCGATCGACACTGCCGCAAAGCAGACGGAGCTGATTGTCAAAACTATTGAAATGCTAAAGGAAACTTCGCCAACTCTTCAGGTCACCGATCAAATTCTCCTCAACGGCCGCTACACCTCTGACGTGTACCCGCCAGACCTACAGGGCGGCCACTGGGTGCACACCGCCACAGGGGCTCCCTTCATGACAGGGCATTCGCTCATGTCCAGCACCATCACTGCGACAGCCTACCAGAGCTGGGTCGCTGGCAAGCAACCAGCCACCGTGACCGACAGCACCAGCAGCCAGGAAGCGGGCCTCACTCTCGCCCTCCTCCCGTCCAGCGGCGGGTGGATCACCACTGAGGCTAACGCTGCTGTTGCGTCGTGGGTTGCCTGCGTCGCAGGGTCGGGCGAAAAAACGGAAACTGAATCATTGAGTGAAAAAATTGTGTTTCCAACGACGACGACGGCGGCTAGTATCTCCGGCGCCGCCAGTCTTGCCGACCGTACGTGCATTGAGCGAGACCCCACCTCGCGCGGGCTTGCCATCACCTCCGCCGCCATGCAGGCCGCCCTGGAGTTCGCGATGCTCAAGCGCCTCGACGCTGCCGACTCCACAGATATCACATCAGATGTCATCGTCCTGCTTGCCGCCTCGTATGATGCTGTTAACAACGAGTGGTACTGGACCGGCAGTGGCGATTCTTTCACTACCGGCTTCTCGCTGGATGACGACGCCAAGGCAGATAACACACAGTACCAGAACTGGGCGGTGGGGTACCCGATGCAGGTTGGTGGCACAAACACTCTCTGGTTCTCGCTTGAGAAGGGTGGCTGGGTGAATATTCCGCCGTCGGATAAGCAAATCATTGTCTGCGAAGGCGGTCATGAGGAGTACCAGGACGACACCGAAAAGCTGTTCCCCGTCACCGCGCCAACAGGGGTTGCCACTCTCTCCCAATTTCCCGACCAGGCCTCCGTCCTGTGCGAGGCGAACAGCGACCCCTCAGGCGTGCCGTACCCCATCACTCGCAGTGAGAATCTCTGGCGTCTTGAGATGGGCATCGTTGCAAAGCTGAGCGACGGCTCCCTCACCGCTGGCGACGTCGTCGTTACCGACACCACTCTAGCTGATGTTGAGAGCAAGTCTCTGCGTGTGTCGTGGGCGGTTGGTTACCCGGACACAAGTGACCCCAGCGCCACCACATTTATCGCGTACGACACTGCACTGATGGGCTTCGTCAACGTCAAAGCTGACGCCGCCAACTTTATCGTCGCGTGCTATCAGGCAGACGTCTCGCGACGGAATATTGTGATTACGGATGCCAGCCTCTATGCAAGCGCCAACATTGCCGCTCCACAAGATGATGCAGAGGCACTCGCTAATGTGTGCGCTCTCAACGACCCGCCTGGGTCGCCGCTCGCGATCACCGACGCGTTGGTGCAGTACAGCCTACAGGTGGTTGAAATGCGGAGTATTCTCGGCGGCGCGTTCGGGGCAGCGGAACCCATTCTGACTAGCGGGCGGTACAGCTCTGCGAGCGACGACTGGGCGTGGAGCAACGACCAGAGCCGCAAGTTCGCGACGGGCATCTCGGGCGCCTCTTTCGGGGGTGCCTACACCAACTGGCCGAGTGGCTTCACTGGCACCAGCGGCAACATCATTCTTGCAAACAGTGCCGGCATGGGTGTCTGGACGAGCGTCGACGGCGCTTCCACCTCTTACTTCGTCGCCTGTCAATATCCTCTCGATGCGCTGTATTCGTTCGTTGCGGTGTCCCCAGCCGGGCTGCCCACGCCGGACTCGCCGCACAGTTTGAATGCTGCCCTGTGCCGCATTCACGATCGCCCCGGCGACCCTCTGATTGCCTCCAACGAGGAGACGCAGCGCGGCCTCGGACTGTCTGTGCGGCGCGCTGTGGTGCTGGGTGAGATCACGCCAACAACGGACGTTTTACTGACGCGCGCGGCGGTGGGTGCGGGCGGCTCTGTGAGCTGGAATGACGGCACATCGCTGACTATCGATTCAACTTCGCACATTCAGTGGGCCAGCGGCTATCCACAGTCTGGCGCTACCCTCACGATGCTCGCCTTCAACCCGACACTTGCCGGATGGGTCAACGTCGCGCCAACTGCTGCGGGCACTCCGTACTCTCTCGCCTGCCAGACGTGTTCAGCAGACAATACCGAGTGCTTTCGGCCCACTAGCGTCTTTCTCGTTCCAGTCGTCGCCAGTGGCAGCAACACTCGCACCGCCATGACTCGCAGTGCTGGGGTACCCGACGCCATATTGTCTGGCTGGGCTGCCTGCGCCGCCCACGACGGCGCCCCTGTGCAGGTGCTGAACGCAAGCATCGACGCGGAGGTGCAGACGCTGACGCTGCGGCACTACATGAACAGCAGCGACACCCTCCTCCAGCAGAGGTCCACCACACCGGTCCTGCTTGGTGCCTACAAGGACAACGCGACCAACCAGTGGGGCTGGATAGACCCGCTGCAGCTCACCGACAAACTCACACCCGCCACTTACACCAACTGGGCCAGCGAGCCTGCAGAGGGTGACAACTACGCCTCCTTTGTTCTTTCTGACGGTCAGTGGCTGAGTCATGGGCCTTCAGAGGTTCCGACTGTCGCTGCCTGCGTCCCCTACGACTACACCATTTACGTTTCTCCTCCTCCTCCGCCTGTGAATCCCGGAGACGAGTCTAGCAGCGACTCCAGTCAGCCAGATTGGAGCGATCCCTTTGCCGTGTGCGCACTGAACGGTGGCGTGCCGCTGCGCGTGTTCACCCAGAACCTCCAGGCGGCGCTGGAGGCTAACGTTTCCGCTTCCGCTGACGCTCCTGACGTCGTTCTTCTCGGTGGCGCGTTTGCCGGCGATACGTTCAGCGGCGCGTGGCAGTGGATGGTGAAGTCGAGCGACACCGGACACGGCCCCGCCTTCACACAGAACTACGCACTTGACAGCGACCCTGCCGCGGTGCCCGTTGACAGCGCCTACGCCAAGTGGGCTCCCGGCTACCCGAAGCTCACGGACGCTACGGAGACGGCACCCTCTGCTACCCTCCTCGCCTACAGTAAGAGTGCGGGCGGTTGGGTCAACGTCAACCCTGCTGATGGACCATATCGGTTTATGTGCACGCTCAGCCAGGGCCCCGACGACGGCTATGTAGGCAAGCCCGACGGCGGCGGTGACGGCGGCGGCAGCGGCTTCCCGTGGTGGATTATTCTGATTGTTGTTCTTGCCGTCCTCCTGATACTGCTCATTGTGCTCATTATTGTGCTGTGCTGCTGCTGCCGCAAGAAGAAGGACAAGGATCAGCACACCCACTTTGATGCCAACGAGAAGCCAGCAGAAGACTCTGACACCACCACTGATTATTTCCCGGAAGAGAGCGAGAACCCCGTCGCAAATCCTCTAAATCCTCCGCGCATCGCCGTTGACGACGCACCTGTCAGCACGAATGTGCCCGTCAGCCAGGACACACCTGCCCCTGAGGACACACCTGTCCCGGCGGACACACCTGCCCCTGAAGACACACCTGCCCCTGAGGACACACCTGCCCCAGAGGATACACCTGTCCTTGGGGAAGTAGCTGCCCCTGAGGACGCATCCGCCAGCGAGGATGCGCCCGCCAAGGTGCGGGAGCGGCGGTCGCGCAAGAAGCGCAGCGCGGGACGCCACAACGCCCTCGACATCGCCGACGTCAACACGGACTTTATTAATCAAAACAACGAAATCCGTGAAGATGTTGAACCAAATATTTTTCCGGCGACGGGAGATGATATCGACGTTGAGACCTTGTAGGTGGCTCCCACTTCTGAGAATTCTGAGCATGTCGTAGACACTGGAGACTTTCATGACCCTAAACATTTTTGGTTTCCGTAGCTCATACGCTCTAAAAGGAGGACTGGTACATGTTCTCATGGCCACGTACTAGTAAACTAAACCAGTCTTCTATTTATTTTTATCATTTCTTTCCTTTATCCCACCTCTCTTTTCCATATTCATTCTCTCTCTCTTTTCCTTTTCCAGTAACGTTGACTTACACTTTGACAATAATAAGTACATATATTTTTACATCTATAATTTCGTGTGTCGCTCTCTCCAAATACACGAAGGGTCAGTATTTTCAGAGTCGCACACACTTTTTCACCCTGTGGAATACTCTACAACACATCAAAATTGCCACCAACATGCATCAAAACCCGCCTGAAGAACTACCAGAACCTCTTCAGTATTGAAATTCTTTCTGGGGTCTCCTCTACCACGGTTGGCTTTGCTGCTTGTCTTTTCTGTAGTACATTTTCTAATCTTTTTTCTACTACACAGTTTTCGCTTCCTTTTCACTTTCGCTGTGACGCTGAGGTACGTTCGCCGCTCCACCCTTTATAGCTCCTTTTCGAATATTAATGAGCGAACTTTACACCCTTGCATAGTTGATTCTGCCCTTGTGTATTTGCGTCGTAGTGTCTGTTTGCACTTGTATGTCTCCGAACACTGAGTGGAGCAGATATTCCTTATCCCAAAGAGACGTATCAACACAATTACTGTATCTAATTTTTTTACTCTTATCTTTTATTAAGGAAAGTGAAAAAACCTGTGTCTCTCTCTTTCTTTTTCTTCTCTTTATTTTTCTACTCTTGTCTTTGTAGCTTTCAATTTTGACTTTTCTCTTCTTAGTTTATTAGTTCATTCCTGTACTAGGCGATGAATGCTTCTTTATTTTTCTCCCGTGTATATTTCGATCAATACGATAATAAGTATTATTTTCATTCTTCGGCTTACCTGTTCGTTCCACTTCTCCTGCTCATGGTTGGAGCGAGGAACGGCTGCGGGTGCCTCGCAATTTTCGTTTGGAATGAATTGACTGTGCTGACCACAATAACACTTTTTCCAATTCGCACGTGCAAATCACCGGCAATTCAGAGATGGAAGAGAATAGAAAAACGTATGCTCCTTTTTCCCTTACATTTTTTTGTATATTTACGTTTTGATAGTATCTTTTTTAATATTAAAAAAAATGAGCAGTGTCATTAGTTTTGACTATCTTCAGTTTTCTAAAACGTTTTAGTATGCTATTTTCCATCACATCGTCATGAATTATTACCTTTTCTTTTTGGAATTTCATCAATTGTATTTTAATTTGTCGTTCATTCCCCTTTCTTATTTGCTCCCCCCTTCAAAACCTACTGTAAAATGCTACTTGTAACCTTGCTCATCCGCTAATTTTGCCTTTTTTTTTTTGCTGGTTTGGTGTGTTTATTTCGCTCCTTTTTACTGCACCCCCCCTTTTTTTTTGCGATCGTTGTCAAATCCTGTTTAACTTTTGTCCTGGAACACTCTCGGGAAAAACAACATCAATGGAGAAAATCCGGTACCACGAGGAAATTCAAA
Source organism: Kentomonas sorsogonicus (assembly GCA_030347455.1). NCBI lineage: Eukaryota > Euglenozoa > Kinetoplastea > Trypanosomatida > Trypanosomatidae > Kentomonas > Kentomonas sorsogonicus. Next base: position 6,511 of record JAQOSZ010000006.1, on the reverse strand, counting down.
TCATTCAAACTCGCTGTCACAGATTAATGGTCCGTATTAAGCGTTTAAAAGCCACTGTAGAGTTTTACAGATTTGAGAGATTTCACTATTCAAAGTATCGATTATGACGCACTGTTGTCTATTTTTTTCTCTATCATTGCGTGGAATGCCAGTATGGACATACCTGTCATTGGACGTCCTTTTCCGCGCGTTTCACTTCACTTTTCTTGTGCCATTTGAATAGTATATTCCTTGAACTTTATATGGAATCAATTCGTTCACCCTTAACGATCCGCGATTCTTTTTAAAACTCTTATTTCTGAGAGTAACGGCATTGACAGCTCTAAGCACAATTCTGCTCAGTCCTCCAGTCCTCCGCATAACATGCTCCTATTCATCTCCGGTCTTGCGGCAGTGACCTGCGAAATAGTTCGACGTCTCATCACTTTTTATTTTGAAATTATACACTACGTACTTTTAAAAACATTAGTACTCTTGATACATAAATAGCAACAAAAAGAAATCAACATCCGTAGGAATAAGCTGCTGCTATTCCCTATTCCCCTGAGTGGACGCCACCACATCTGCACTGTAGAAGTCTGGTCTACCATACGCCCAGCAGAAACAACTGGGTTCTTCCGTGTGACTTGCTCTGAGCTCACAGCTAGTCTTCTTGCACGGAAACTGGCAGGGGAGTGTGTTTTTACATTGGCGAAGAAAACATTTGTGCATGTAACAGATGACATGTGGTCATCAACATCGTTTATGTCCGAGAAATGTAAGTGTCTATTCCATGAACATCTGTCGCACACACACACACACTCTCTCTCTCTCTCTCTCTCTCTCTCCCTCTCTCCAGACACCGACCTTTTTTGAGCGATTTTTACAAAAGCTTCACAGAATAACACAAAACACAGATAGTAATATCGAACACAGATGAAGAGACAAATACGATGGAGGCTTCTGTGTCTTGCATCGGTTACCTTTTCCTCATCTCACCATCAATACATTTCTGCTGATGGTGTTTGGGAAGTGCATATTCTGAGACGACTTTGCTGAATTCATCAGTAACGAGCAGGAATCTCGTTCTCGACGCTGCATCTCTCAGAGGGGCGAACTAAACATTCACTGCCCTCTGAATAGATAACTGGGAGAGTGCGCCATCTGTTCGCAGCACCTTACCACGTGTTTAGACTGGCGGCTGGCCAGCAGCGGGAAACTTGTTGAGAATACTATACGCGCGCTGCTTTAGACAGAGTACACATCTCCTTATTGCTTTCGGCATTCTTCTTGGAAGTACGATGCAGTTTATCAGTTGCTCTATCATCCCCGTTACAGTGCGCATCACATTGGTGACTGTGTCAGTGGCTGCTGCTTGGGAATGCAGGTGAGCAGTTTACCTGTTAAAGAAAAGGAATAAGCTGAATTTGGTCACTGGAAAGAGGAGCGTGCTCCTACGCGATTAGCTCTATCGAGTGTATGGAGCGCAGTCTGACCTCCTATACTTTATGTTGAGCGTGAACGCGCACACTGGCGACAGAACCATCATTTGCTCAGAGTGTCACCTGTGTAGGCAGCTTGTGGAGTGGCACCAAGGGATGCCCAGACATTATTTTAGTGAGAGTTGCATGAACTCGAGGAAAAATCTACTTTGTCGCGATCAGTGTGTGTCGGGTGCTCCTCTCTCTATAAATACATTTTCCGGACGGAAGCACGTCTTTTTTCATCACCTTCGCACCTCCAGGAGAGCACGTCAGGACGAGTCTGATAACATGAAGCCGTACCACATCCTCCTTCTCCAGCTTCTTGTGCTGTACCAACTGCCTTTTTTTTCATAATTGTATGCACTTCTTCTGAGCGTTTGTGCTGTGATCAATCCTTTTACGTACCTCACTGCCCAACAGTTCAGGGTGCTCCAGTGCTTGCACACCCAAACTCTGGGGCAGCTGCGGCTGATACCACAGTGGAGGGGCCCAACGACACGGGACAATACCGAAGAGCTCTTCATGTGGCGATGTGGGACAGCAGCTCCCCTCTGGCTGGGGGACCTTCACAAGCGATGCGAAAAACAAGACCATACACAGACCGAGACTATGATGTTGAAGCTCACACGCATACTGCAGTGATGTCCCTCTCGTGTTTGCCGTGGGTGGGAACGGTATTGATGGCAACTCTCCCAAATCTCCAACAAACATTTATAGGCTAGTTGTTGCCCGTGCAGTTGCCTCGCTATCTGCTGGCTAAGGACGCAGGTTCGACTCCGGCTGCCGCGCATGTTTAGCCAAAAAAGGAAAAAAACCATAGTGGTTCAAAAAAGGTGGGTCTGACAGCAATCCCTTTAAGTCGCGGCCCGTGACGATACTGACCCTGATCCACAACATCATGATCGCCGCCCCCGAGGGCATGGGGCGCGAGTTCCTTTCTGCGGTCGGCGTCGAGCTGAGCAGCAACCGCTACACGCGCATCGCTCCACCGCTCGGCGCCACCTAGAACGAGTCCGACTACGACCTGGTAGTCTTCACGGACGCCTCCGCCGGCGGCTGGGGCGCCGTCGTACTCGACACGCGCTCTGGAAGCACGACATGCGTGCAGAAGCGCTGGGACAACGAGATCCTGGCGCGGGGCGAAGTCGGCCGCCTGTACAGCGGCCCCGGAAACGATCGCTGGGCAAAGCGACGTTTCGAGAAGCGGCACTCTGCGCACGCCGAACCACGTGCGGCGCAGGAGCTCCTGCGGTACTTGCGCGAGACCGATCGACTGCACGACGGCTCGCGCGTGGCGCTCGTCAGCGACCACTACGCCGTCGCGCTCGCGCAGCGCAAGAACAACGGCTTCGGCGGCATCGGCCGCGGCGGATCGCTCAACGACCTGTTCCGATACACGTACAGGCTGTTGTTCGATCACGGCATCGTTGTCGCGTACTTCTACATCGCGGGTCCCCAAAACCCCGCCGATGTTCTGTCGCGACAGTTCTATGGGGACACCGGCGCACACGCCGAGGACGAGCCACTCGTTCGCGAGTGGCGCGACACACGCACAGCGCTGCCGCAACTACGCTCGACGTACGGGCCGCTGTGCGAGGAGTGAAGAGGAGAACGACAACCACCATACAGATCTTTCTTCGTTTCTCTTTTTCTCAAGACAACGACTACGGGGTAAGAGCTGGCGCGGAGGCGAAGCGCCTCGACTGCCAACTTACAACAGCGAAAATGCCCATGACGGCTTTGAAGCCGAACGACCGGTGCGACGTAGCACTTTGCCAGTCCGCTGCGGCGACAGCAGACTCCGCGGGTTCACTGACTCACGAACGCGACCGCTGGGTCACTGGGTGCCAAGCGGACCGTGGCTCGCGGTTTCGTAAGATACGCTCCACCTCTACAGTTCTTCCGGTCGACAGTCGTCCCCAAGCCGACGGCCGCATACGACAGGGCACTTCGGTCAACCGGGGCGCGCTTCCTCCGCTCGGACCGTGCTGCCACTCCGTGCCTTGGTTCGGCACAAGTGCTTGCCGTGCGGTTGAGTCGAAGGCCCGTCGTGCACGCGTGAGGCCTCGGTATGCGCGTTCTGTTCGGGGCTAAGGGATTAGGGTACAGGGCGGTTACAACGGCCATCCGCCCTCACGGTCCCGGTTCCTCTCGCGGCATGAGGCTTCACGGCGAGTCACGGTCCCGAACGCTCGCCTACCCCGGGCAGCGCTGCCGACCTGGTAGCCATGCCCTGGGGCCTCGGCGGGGGCGCCCCCCCGCCGATGAGGGGTGGGCGGACTGCAGCGGCGGGCACGGGCGGCGGGGGCTCGCGCACTGCAATGCGCGCCGCTACTTCGCACGCACAATGGAACTATCCAGTAACTCTGCATTCACGTGCATGGACACCGTGGTGGTCGGTCGCCTCGGCTCGTACTCTAGCAAGTCTACGTACTGCAGTACTACTGCGCATAGCAGCAGCTTTCTCTCGTGCACCACGATCGTAAAGCGGTCGAGAGACAGAGATTTTAATACTAGGGAGTGTAGGCCGGTGCTACTGCCACTCTCCTCGGGATCCTTTTTCCATGTGTTGCTTATTTCTCCGACCGTTCACACTTCAGGACACCAGTCTATAGTTTTCTGGGACAAACTAATTTGCACGTGGTAAAGCACTCGCTATTTGTCGTTTATCTATGACTTGAGTTTCTTTGTTTGTATGCTCACTGCGATAAGTCTATTGTACGTCCGAAGGAGTCTGGTCCACTGCGCTTCTGAAACGTTCTTCGATCGACACTTGTACTCAACTCATTCGACAAACGTTCTTTTTGTTTTACAGTTCGTGTACTTGTTGAGGTCTTTGGGCAAGTTTTTTACTTCTTTTCATCTTCTGAGGATTTATTCATGGTTCTAATTCTGCAACTTTTTCTTGGGTTCTGCTTCGACGTGAGTTCTTCATCTCTCTCAATTTCCGGTTTGTCTCTCGTATTATTTTGGTTCTAAGTGCTCATATGAGTCAAGTGGTGTTACTGGGCTTCTCGCGGGGAATCCAAGGGGTCTTTTCACGGTTTTCAATTCTAGACCTTCCATTTTCTATATTGAACCTGTCCTTTGGGCTCTCTCAACTTGACTTTCGTTCATCTTTCAGATTTTTTGCTGTCGTTTTTCCGATCATATGCACATAATTTCTTCTATTTTTCTTGTTTCTGGATTCGGACTTTTTGAAGTTGACATACAACCTTTTATCTTTTTCCAGGGATCTTTTCCCGGGCGTGTGTCTTTTGCTCTTCTCCTGTGCTTCTTTCATTTGTCATAGCAAGTTCTTTCGGTATATCCTGCGTGTTACTTTTTAGTCTCCTACCATCCCGTTTCCGCTAAATCGCCACACAATATCAATTAATTTGTTTTTCTATTTTCAGTTTTCCATGTTCTTACACTTTTTCATAGTTCTCAATTTCAGTGGGTTTCAGTTTCTTAAATTGTCAAGTGTCATCCTATTCTTTCATTTGATTCATGGACATCTTTGAAAGTTGGTTACTTTTTCTCCTCTTTCTGGTGCTTCTTCATTTTCATTTCTTTTGAGATGCATCTATCGATGATCGATAGCTCTTCTTTAAGCTTTCCATTTCCTAGCTTTCGAAGAACAAAGCAATAAACAAATTTCGCAAGAATCGATATTGGTTCATCCATTCTTATTCGCAGGGGTTTTCGCCGGCTGGCTGGCTATTATTCTCTAGCATATTTGCATCGAACGGCAAGGGGGCGGGAGGGCGGGGTCATGGGGTGCTGTCTTGTTCCCGAGATGCGGGCTCCCGTGCTGGGAGGGGTTTATATCTTTGCGGTCTCTCGCACTCTCTGCGTGGAGTGACTTTCATGTGTTCTCTATTACTATGCGCTATCAGGTGGCGGGCTCGCCAAATGCAGAGCTCCGTCGACCTGTGTATCTTCATGTGTTTTTTGTCTTCCGGCGCGGAGGACTACCGCTGGCGACTGCACTTAGCATTAAAAGGGGAGTGCGAGGCAGTAGGATTTGCTTTCTTTGAAAGCGACGAACCGGTGCGCGTCGCCTTGAGGTCCGCAGCGAGAAAACCGCGCCAGCTGACTTCAACCGGCGAGGGGCGTTTGGGGTTTCGCCAAGCAGGGTTGGTAGGTGGTAATTCACGGCTCTGGTCCTGGTTCTTGACCGCACCCCGCGCCGCCGCATAACCATACCACCTGGAGACCTTGGCTTTCTCGGACGGCCACGACTCTAGGATTGCCTGCAACCCTCCTACCTCTTCCCCTCTCCTTGGCACGGACAAGGTTCGTACGGGGTAAAGCGAAAGGCTGCCTATCAGTGACGTTCATTTTACGCGTGTTAAGGGCTTGGGGTTGGGATTTATTCGGTTAGGGTCTAGGGTTAGGGGTTAGGGTTGGGGGTGTACGAGTTGGCGGTGTAGGGGGTTAGGGGTCTACGGGTCTCTAGGGTTAGGGTGGGTTAGGGTTAGGTTATGGTTGGCGTGGGTGAGGCGTCGCGCGCTGTAGGGTTTAGGGTTAGGGGTTAGGGTAGGGTTAGGGTTAGGGTTAGGGTTAGGGTTTAGGGTTAGGGTTATACGGCGTTGACGAGGTATAGGATGTAGGGGTGTGGGTGGTTAGGGTTACGGGTAGGGTTTAGGGTTAGGGGTATGGGTTTAGGGTTCAGCGCGTTAGGGTTAGGGTTAGGGGTTAGGGTCGCGGTCTTTAGGGTTGGCGTTAGTGTGGTTAGGGTTAGGTTCGGCCATGGCGCGCGGGTGTTAGGAGATTCAGGGCGTTAAGGTGTAAGGGATCTACTGTCGGTTAGTCTACGGGTTAGGTTAGACGGTTTAGGCGTTGGTTCTGGCGGGTTACGGAGTTAGGGGTTGGGGTTAGGGTTAGGGTTAAGGGTTAGGGTTTATACGGGTTGGGTTGTGCGGGGCAAGGGGTCTAGTCGGTTAGTGAGATAACGGGGCGGGGGTGCGGGTTAAGGGTGGTTAGGGGTTAGTGTCTAAGGGTTATTGGGGTTCGGGGCTCTTACGGGTTAGGTTAGGGGGAGCCGGGCGACGCGGATTCGAGGG